>OZ024862.1:41013674-41023674 GCA_964017155.1 Oasisia sp. SBJ-2009 | reverse complement strand
CAGACCCGATGAATTGTGTAGAGCGTATTTCGCTAAAATGAAGCGTAGTGACCACAAACTGAATGCGCTATTACCAAATAGTCGAAATGTGCCATACACCTTGATCGTCGTGCGAACATTCTTTAATTCCGTGGTGCTTGAACCATATTCAGAATGGCTAATATTGAACAAGTATTTTAGCAGACATTTTAATTTTATTATCGTTTTTAATTTATTTTACAATAATTGTATGTTAAATATATTTTAATGTATATGGTTTAAATGTATTACGTACACTTTTTTCAAATGATTATTTCAATAAGATGTTTTACCGTTGTGCGATAATGTGATATTGTGTGGAGTTGCTGATTTCATACATATACAATCCAATGCATCCATTACTTGATATAATGCTTCCGAGGTAGGTGAATTCCAAAACAGAGTTCAGCTTGTTTCTATCAACCATGATATCCAACCATATATATAAATGGGATGTAAAATCGCCACGGTACTCTAAATCAATACATATACAAATACATATTAAAATTAAACATTCTATAGACGCCTACAACGAATACTAAACCCTCTACCTTGACATATAAACTCGTGTACAATGGGATGAAACAGCTCAGACTGGCACTCACTAAACATAGACTCGCTTCCGAATTACATTTTATTTATTTTACCTTTAAACTGTACATTTATTTATTTAGTTTTACATGTGAAATAAAATAAACTATCAGCCCGAAAGCGAGTCTATGCCTGGTGACTGCAGCAGAGGTTTCGTTTGACCCACCAAACTCGCTGTAGCCACTCAATGATAACCACGTGATCTTTTGAAGACATTTAAAATGAACTATCCCAAATCACAGAATGTTGAACAAACTTACGTTTATATACATTGATTCCTTTATTTGTTATTACTCATCAACTTGTTATGGTTAGCGTAGTGTTTGGAAGAAGAAACATTCCCCACTAATGCCAACTGCAAAAACCTTCTGCCGCGTGTTACCTTCATCTAGTATAGTTTCCTAGAGACAGGCTATCGGGTTGAGTCGTCGGAGGGTTGAGTATGGGTTGGGTGATTGGTGGGTGAGGGGTGGATGGGTGTGAAGGCTTGGTGTGTGAGGGGTGCTTTGATGAACGGTGGGTGGGTTAGTGGATAGATGAGCGGGTGACAGTGGTTGAATGGCTGGGAGCAAGGGTGGTTGGGTGGATGATAGAAAGGATGGATAGTAGGTTAATTATGACCTACTTATTTGCGGGAGATAAGTGGGAACCCACTGGCATGACAAATGTTTCACTCGGCTAAGAAACCCACCCGCAATCACAATCAAAACTAGCCCAGCTGTCCCCTATTGGAATGGAAAGGGAGGATTTTTCGCGGCGACGATAACATCGGGAGACACGACAACGCGGCGGTAGGGGTATTGCGTTTGGTTCCTGTTCGCGGCGACATTCGAAACACCTGAATGTCCATTGCGGGACGTATATGCGGTGCGGGTACTTCAGCTTCAAAGCGGACATGGGATGCGTTATTCTGATGAAAACATTACGAGCTTAACTTGCTCACCCGTCCCCGAAATATTGTTTGTGTTTTCTCGGACTTCGTGGGGTTGAGTGTAATGTAAGGATGAGGATCTACGGTGGGCAATCACTCTGCGAAATTCATACACACATTTCAACAGCAAAATGTTTGCAAGACTCAGTAAAGATTGCACGAAGAACTAGCCCTTCATAATGTTTGTTACGGTGCTATTAGGATTTGTCATTTTGCTCGTGTTTATTATCTATAAGTCTACACACGCTTCGTTCGATTGCATAACGCTTCGAAACAGACATGGGGTCAAATATGTTTGTATTTGTATTCGAAACTATTTAAATACTTAAAAAAAAGTATTTCTAATTGTATGTATTTATGAATTAAAGGTACTTAAATTTGTATTTAAATAGTTTCCTAAAGTATTCGACATTTTCAAATACTTTCAAATACTTCTTCAAATACATTGTCGGAATCAACATATCTGTTTCACAATCACATGTAATGCTTGCCAAACTGATTACCTTCACTGGAAATCACCGAACCAATTATTTTCAAGCTTCAAAATACCCACTGAAGGCAACTTTACTGTGTTTTTCACCCAACAGTGGTAATTATTAAAGAAGACACTTAATTGGCATCAGGTGTCCCCGAGGACACTAGCAGTGAGTACAACTTTTATTTGCCAGATGATGGATTAGCACCTGAGAGTGACCATAGGTCAATAACCAGTTTTTTCTTTAGTGTGGCTCTAAGCTGACACCAGGCTATTCTGACCTCCATGCAGTCTTTGAAGTGGAGCTGTCACACTTCCTCACAAGATCCTAGCAGTCATTAGGATTGTGTCGTCTGATAGCAAAATAGGCATTTTATTATGGACCTACTGGCTTAACTTAACAAACAACATATTATGGTCTTTAGTTACCTCTGTGGATAGATGTTTCTGAATCAGTTGTGACATGATGTAGTTAGCAGTATCAGGACTCCCTACCAATGGTCTGCCTGTCGTCTTATGAACATAAAATTAAGTATGCCTATCAACTAAATGTCTCGACATATGATTTTCTCTTTTACCTACATTGTAATATATCCAAATAACTTAGTATTTGAAAAAGTACTTGAAATATTTTTCAATGTATTTTTATCTAAATACCTTTGCTTTTAAAAGTATTTAATTGTATTTGTATTTCAATCCCTCAAGAATATTTATATTTAAATATATTTTAACGTATTTGACCTCATGTCTGCTTCGAAGCACACCATTTCTTTCGTTTTTCAATTTTATTTCCTAACGAAATGATACATCGACTGACACAAAAGGCACCGTCAGCAATCACTCAGTCATTTTGATAAGATATAAACAATACCTTATTAAAGTAAGTGACAGTTGAAGACGATAGGTAAGCCATGGCAGGAATCTGCAAACCGGCCACCCAACCTCCAATCCCTTTCGGTCAGGAGGAGGTGTGATTTCCCAGTGCTTCAACAGTGAAATGAGTTTCCTCTACTCCCGACCATGATTATCTAAAATAAATTACAACGATCTACACCTCACGACACCCTAACATTTAAACTCCGATAATTAAGAATAAAGTTACTGTCACTTAGGCTTAACAGCCACTTCGTAAACTTGATCAGAATCTGACGTCTCTTCCCCTTCGATCGAAATTCGATAAGAGAGCCTCTTTGAATTCCAATCCGATGACCGTGTCACAGGCATTGTATAGCTTGTAGTCGACGTATCGATGTCGTCGTGGCCGTTTACTACAACAAAATTGAAACGAATAAATAATAAGTATACCAAGAACGAACAAATAGATCGAGACGACGAAGAAGAAAACGACGAAAAATTCACAAAACTGATGTTCCGCAGATCCACTTCGCTTTCGTATACATAACAAATAATTACACCCTGCTCGTTGTTGGGCGGAAACAACAATCACGTGACCACTAATTGTGCTAACCCGCAGCTGCGCAATGCGCAACCTCTTGGCAATACTGTCCCCATATACGCACGCGCCAATTGTTACGTTTCCTGTGTGGCGTGTGTGTGTGTGTGTGTGTGTGTGTGTGTGTGTGTGTGTGTGTGTGTGTGTGTGTGTGTGTGTGTGTGTGTGTGTGTGTGTGTGTGTGTGTGTGTGTGTGTGTGTGTGTGTGTGTGTGTGTGCGTCCGCGTGTACGTTCGTGTGCGCGTTCATGAGTGTATTTGTCTTCTTGAAACACATGCCCTTCTCCGGTGAATGTAGAGTTTTGGGACACCGTACACCAGTAAAAATAAGGAACAAATTCAAACGAAGTTGTTCACTCTACATTCCTCCACTTCACTTAGCTGTGTGAATGAGTAACTGGCTATAGATAGTGCTGTTTATGTGTACGAGCAGTCTTCGCGAATTAATTGCAGCGTAGCTGAATGCTTTCCACCGAAGTTAGAGATGGTATGAACTATATGATCAAAGATACCGATAACGCAGAGCTACCTGGTCCTAACGAATGCGCCCTCATTCTATACTGTACACCTGGAAACATAAAAGATGTGATGGAAGATATGACCGTAAGACAACGTCACAGCGAATCTTCGGTAATTCCACTGTAGCAACAGACAGCTACGGCGATTGTCTCCATTCACACAAAAATCTCCTGAAAAAGATCGCAGAGCGCGAGGTGAAAGGTTAATCGTTGACAGGTTGTACATTCGCCGACCTGCGAACTAGAAAGCTTTCCTCACAAATGACGATAACAAGAAGTCATTTATATATATTCTTCTCGAGCACTGAAGCTTTCCTTCTATGATGGAGATTGTTCGAAAGCCGAACATCTTTACCATCGAGACGTTCATGTAGGCAACACGTGAATGTCTCGATGGTAAAGATGTTCGGCTTTCGAGCAATCTCTATCATAGAAGGAAAGCTTCAGTGCTCGAGAAGAATATAGTCTCGTCGTTGGTCTCTGCAATTATCTGTCAACATTTTACACTATGCAGTAGGGCACTTATCCAACACCTACAGAAAGTCAATAAGCCATCCACACACCCGCCACACCCGCTGATGCCAATACCGTATCGTTATAGTTTGTCCATACCGTCCAAATGTCACATAGCTAGGTTAGGTCCCCGGACAGAATAACGACGACGGACTAATCGTCGCCTCTTGTGGAGACTAACCCCCTCTCGAACAATCCCCACTCAAATCCTCCTCGCAGTTTCTTTATTGGCAACCAAGCCCACTTGCAATAACTTGAGGTGAATTCAACAATAGTCATGTAACTGACGTGATTTCTGTAGTTGTCTTTCAATAAATCTTCTTACTTGGCCCACGTCAGTTTGATTTATGATATGATATAACTGCAGACGCTGCACTTCACAATGGTAAAATCTTACAATAATTTTACAGTGGTAACTTAAAGTTGCTGCAATTTCTGCTTGACATATTCATCAAAGTCATCCATCCTCAACCAGAAAGTGTATGTTTTCTGCCAAGAAAATGTGTATTATAAATTTTCTATTGTAGGCCTACCGGCAAAGTGAAGTCCTGCTACTAAAATTCACCATTCTGAAATTATGTCGGTAATTGAATAAAATAAAAATATATCATAAATCAGAATATTACAACGCCGTAATAGGGCGTTATAACGCTATCAAGTGGGGCGTTATAACATCATAGCGTAGAACGTTATAACGTCACAACAGGATGTTATATAATAGCACTGCAATAGGGAGTTAATTCACTGTAATTGAGCATTATAACGCCTTAAATTAGAGCGTTACAAAACCACAAACTTGGGCGTTATACCGCTGTAATTGTGCGTTATAACGGAGTATTGGGGCATTGTAGCGCCGTACTATAAAGTGGTAATATTGATGGCGGAAATTAGCCACTGTACAAATGCGCAATACACCGGAGGAAGCCTCTATTGCGTCGTTGTATTTAGCCAGGTTATTTTTCGGGCGTACGAAACGAGAATACAGCGGCAGTGACCCACATGACCCACACGCACGAGTTGTGCTTCTGGCTGGCTTCGAGCAAGGCCGATGTCATGGAAACTCGCCAGGAAATCAAGTCACATGACGCCGAGTAATCGCTCTTCCCAGAACGTAAACATAGCGGCCCGCAGTTGCCCGCGGAGTGCGCGCGACACGAAGGTAGAGTCTATCGCCCCTTTGTTTCGGACAAAGCACTTGTGTTTGGTATATAGGATATCCAGTTCGTGATCGTCACCCGTTAGCTGGTAACATCGAGAGAGCCTCCATTCCTCGGTAGTTTTCAAGCAAGAAGTCGGGTCGAGTCTTGTCGGTGAAGCCATTGAGGAATAGCGCAGTGCGGGAAACTGACACCGACAGCCGAGGTAAGTGTTGCCCCAAACCCAGACTGCGGTAGAGAACAAAACGCACAGTCAAATACCTCCAGACGGAGTTGATAATATCGCGGCGCCAGTTGCTAGAACACGTGAACATCACGGGTAGCCAAAACTCTGAACATGATATGTAATCTTGGTTTTGGACATACCATCCATGTGCAGCTGGCATATGCTGCGTTGATACTTACATCGTTATGTAATTAACAAATTTAAAGATGGGCAACAGGTTAATGGATGTTTTACGACGTAACTAAAATGCTTAATTGTGTTTAGTAATCCGGTAACAATGTTTCTAACTGAGAGGATAAGATGACGGGACATGTTCAAATGGTGAACAAAACGTTCAGTTTCCAAATAAGCTTGGTCAACAATACTGCCAAGGTGGATTGGATAAAAAAAATCCCAATGCCTTAACGTAATAATGAAAATGCTAGCCAAAAATGGGCAACTGGTCAAGCGAGTTAATTTAATTGGAAAACATGGGACGTGTCCTGACATCTCGTCATTGACCAAATCATATTACTTACGTTTGTCACAGGTGCACGGTTTACATCTTGGTTACACACACGACAAAGGTCTGCACGCGCGATTTGAATAAGTTTTCGTACATAAATATATAGTGAGAAATACGTTTAAATGCAAAGCTGGTACGTATTACGTCATCCACACATATTATGTGCTAACACCGACCCAGGCTACAGTAGTGTACAATACGCATGCGCATCCTTCCACTCTGAGCTGGTAATGTATTTTGTTGTTTTTGACGTTACACAAATAGAGTCTAAACCTCACTACCATGAACAAGTTTACCAAGAATTAACATTCTTCAAATGGTGACATGGTGCATGTTGCACAACTGATTGTTTAATTCGGCTTGATTATATTATTATTTAACCAATGCGTTATTATGTTGTATGCCTAGACGTGTATTGTTTGTATTATTTAGCATGGCGTTGCATGTCTGTCTCTCTCTGGCGTCGTTGCTATCCACGAGACAAGTTGGCTTCGTTCCCATTCTACGCTGAACGACTTCGTTTCTTATACGCAATATTGCATAAGTCTCTGTAGAGATAAATCGTGCTGCTGAAACATACTGTTGTACCTACCCTTAACGCGCATGTCCGGAAGTGTAGTTTTTCGCAGGGAGACACCAGGTCTTGTTACCTGTTAATGGGAACCGAAAGGCCTGCCGCTCTAATATACTGCCGCCGGGACTCCACGCATGCCCAGAAGTAGAAATATTGGTGGTGGGATGTCGGGGCTTGTTATATTATGTTAGCAAGGCTAGTACTCCAGTTCGATATTAAATTAATTAGATATTGTTTGGTGCATGTTCTATAATTTTATAATAGAAATATAAGGGTAATTTGTGTTTTACATTGCATCTATTCGTGTGTACAATATGTTAAGTTAGCTGTTAGACCAAATTTACAATTAATATAATTTGCGACTGTTCTAATCACAATCATCTTGATGTAACACTGAGCAATATAATCTAGATGCACATACGTAGCGCCCTGCATACCTGTTCACAAAGTTATTCAGTGTATATGTATCACCCCTTGCTAATATAATATGTAGCAAGCCCTGAAATCTCCCCACGAAACATTCTACTTCCCGACGTGCATATTAAAGATCGCTGAGCAGTCATTTACAGCAGCAGGATGTTTCTACTAGGAATGCAACATATATCATCTATATTATAAAACATTTCGTTCTGTATTTGTTTTTGCACCAACACATCGGTCAGTTTTGCATTTACCGAGCTGAATTGTCAAAAAGCTCAGTTAGCAGATGAATGCGATTCCTGGCAGATGACTGTGCTAACAACTACACTTACAGTTTATTAATGCGAGTAGGTTAAAAACATCTCGACAGTGTTTGGCCCAGCTGATTGTGAGAAACTATATTGGCGAAAAATTCATATTTCCAGAGTCGTGTTTAGCCGTTTTTATTAATTATTTTATTTTTTAAATTCCTAAGTAAACAGCAATAATTGTTATTGTGTGAGATGTGATAAACGCACCGACCCAATTAAGTGCACACGGTCTTGTACAGAGTGACGTCAGTGTGACAAAAGTGTGGCACCGTAGTGCAGGCGGGGTTTTTGCTCTCAGACGGAGCCGACTTGGCACCAGTCAAGGCTGTTCGCGTGTCGCTGTGAAACGACGCAGGCGTTGCACCGACAATTCGACGCAGTATCCAGAAGCATTTCTAACTGCGCAGAAAGGAGGAACGTAGCAACGTCGGCCGTACGCCACTCACTACATCAGACAGTGCTAGAGCCGCGAGTGCACTCACTTGCTGGCCAACTCTCTTCGTAATGCAGTGTAAACTTGTTGCTTGGCAGGGCTCGTAGAATGTATGCGAAAGACAACCTTTGCGAGTACTGGTCGTCCTCATGACGTCTTGGTCAATAAACCCAAGTCATGACAATGTTGTCACCTCTGATTGACCCTTGTAACCAGTCGTGACAGTGTTTTCCCCTATGGGTAGTTATTGTGACCTATATGCAGTTTCTTTGCCATTTTCCCGTAAATATTTTACGGAGAATAATGAGATTAAAAATAGTGTACCAGTGCTGTCATAGCAAGAAATATATTATGAAGAAGTTTTATTTTTATTTAGAATATTACACTTTATGACTACATTCCACTGATTTGAAAATGTCGATTGGTGGTGCAAATTGTTTCATTGTATTATATATGTGCATTACACGGAAATGTTGCCTTTCGTAATGTTTTAACTTTACTTAAATATTTATATATATATATATATATATATATATATATATATATATATATATACATATATATATATATATATATATATATATATATATATATATACGTTGCACATTTACGTTTGGCAAGAACACCTATCTTCGATATGTTGTCTGTTACAATATATATATATATATATATATATATATATATATATATATATATATATATATATATATATATATATATATATATATATATATATATATATATATATATACATATATATATATATATATATATATATATATATATATATATATATATGTATGTATATATATATATATATCATTGTGCCAGGAAACGATACAGAAATGTTATGACAGAAGCAGTGACTATGCGGACCTATGAAATCATACAATAAAGATGTCTGCCCGTTCGTTGTGTTGACAGACCGCCATGGATCCGTTGTTCGACGAGCTGCAGTGTCCCGTGTGTCTCGAGTTGTTCTCCTGCCCCGTCATCCTGCCCTGCTCACACGTCCTCTGTCGGTCGCCCTGCGCCGAACGTCTCCTCAACCACGGCTTCGTCCGTTGCCCCGTCTGCCGGGACAACTCGTACATCTCGGACGGCGTGCAGAGCCTCCCGCGGGTCATCTCCCTCGAGAACATCATCAGCCGGCTGAAGCACCCGCGGAGCGAGTCGGACGTCTGTCGTCCGGGTGACGTGCCATGTCAGTTGTGTCAGCAGGTACGGTGGATTGCTGTCATTGACGTCAGTGTCAGTGGTGTCAGCAGGTACGGTGGATTACTGTCATTGACGTCAGTGTCAGTTATGTCAGCAGGTACGGTGGATTACTGTCATTGACGTCAGTGTCAGTTATGTCAGCAGGTACGGTGGATTACTGTCATTGACGTCAGTGTCAGTTATGTCAGCAGGTACGGTGGATTACTGTCATTGACGTCAGTGTCAGCTCTGTCAGCAGGTACGGTAGATCACTCTTATTGATGTCAGTGTCAGTTGTGTCAGGAGGTACGGTAGATCACTCTCATTGACGTCAGTGTCTGTTGTGTCAGCAGGTAAGGTAAATCACTTTCATTGACGTCAGTGACAGTTGTGTCAGCAGGTACAGTAGATCACTCCAATTGACGTCAGTATCGGTTGTGTCAGCAAGTATGGTAGATCACTCCAATTGACGTCAGTGACAGTTATGTCAGCAGGTACGGTAGGTCACTCCCATTGACGTCAGTGTCACTTGTGTCAGCAGGTACGGTAGATCACTCACATTGACATCAGTGTCAGTTGCGTCAGCAGGTACGGTAGATCACTCACATTGACGCCAGTGTGTCAGCAGGTACGATAGATCACTCTCATTGACGTCAGCGAGAGTTGTATCAGCAGGTAC
>OZ024862.1:40996174-41008674 GCA_964017155.1 Oasisia sp. SBJ-2009 | reverse complement strand
TTTTCGTTGCGCCAGCGAAAATACGAATACGAATATAATGTAGAAACTCATATACCACCCAGTTCACGTTACAAACAAAACTGTAATATTCAAATCATAAATAGGGGGCCTATCCATAATAGTTTGCATTGGGGAATGCATGACTAACGGCAAATGGAACAAAGTTCAATTAATTGGGCAACTCTCCTCTTATTTACCATCCTGTCCACTCACACTACTGGTAATAGAACAGGCATCCGTCAAATATTTGTTTTACATTTGAAACGTGGTTTTATTTATGAAATACACGTTTGCTTGCGCACAGATGTTATTATTTGAAGCCTCATTGAAAATGGCATCTTATGTTTCAGCTTGCGTTGGCTGCCGATGAAAGGTAAATACCTTTGCACTTTGTGATTTTTATTTGTTAACGTTTTGTTATTCAGAGAAATACGCACGCAGCAGCAGTGTGCGTTCACATGAAGCTTCTCACATTTACCTGTGTCTTTCGGAAGAGACACTAAAAGCCGGTGGTCCCTTCTATCTTGTGTCTCTGTAGGGAAGTGAAAGATCCCACACAGGGGGTAAACCTGTAACCTGTGTAACCTGTAGTGAACTCACTAATTCTAGAGAAAAACAACTCCTGCGTTAGCCCAAGTTTGGGCTGTTTCGAGGAAACCACACGAGAAAGTGTGTCGATCGTAATAAAAAATAACTTGAATTTATTCCGGATTATATTACCAAAACTACACACATAAGTTGCATAAAAATTAGTTTGCGCGCCATAGTGGATAGATAGACCTATACTTTGTAAGCTTTCCTTTTGGCGAACATTATTTGAAATATAAGTTGAGGAGCCGCCTTTAAATAGGATGTTTAGGTAGGATTACTGTATTGGAGTTGTTTCTGCCGATCAGTGTATAATACATGTTTGCTATCTGGTTCAGGGTGAAGGCCTTACTCGCCGAGACCGAAGAGGAATGTCTACAGCCGCCGACAGGTGCCGCTTCCAGCATCCACAACAAAGTGGTCGACTTTCGGAAAGAAAAGGCGATTCTGCGGAATATGGCATACCTTGAAGGTGCTTTGCTGCTTCGTTGCATTTCTGTTAGCACGCCGTATAAATATACCCAATAGTTACTAATATATCACAAATATTTTATGACATCTGAACAAAGATAATATGGGGTGGTTTGAGCCGGAGCCTCAGTCTTGGCATCGCAAGACGGGGAACTGTTGCAAATTGTGACACTCAACTTTTTCTAATTCACCAAAATCATCCCATTTCACATAAACGATTGAGTGGCTTGGCGGCCTCAGACGGCTCCCTGGTTGTTGTGCATAGATCCACTAATTTAACTTCTGTGTCGGCAACTCATTTGGTCTTCCCTTTCCCTATGATAACAATAACAACAATAATAACAATAATACTAACAACACCAATTACACTATCAACAATAATAACAACAATAATAGTAATGTTTTGTCTAGTGATTACCATCAGATTTAGCCGGCTTCACGGACACTATGCCATTGTTCACTTCAGTTATGTGACACAAATCAACTACCTTCAACTGTTATGATTCCCTATACTTTTACAAAGTCTATATGCGCCTATCAATGGCGTTTATGAACAGCATTAATTAAACGCCATATCTGCGGAACCAGCCCGGTCCCGCAGATATGGCGTTTAATAAATACTGGTTATAGTAATAATAACACCTTTTCTCGTGGTGTGGTAGACATCCGATTAACTGAGAGTTATAAATGTCACCATTTCAATGACTGTCATCGTCGTGTCGTCATGGTATCTCCGTGTCCTCCCACAGCCCCACACACGCCCGTCATCGACGTCGCCAAATGCTCTCGCTCCAGAAACAGTGTGGTGCTCGTCTTGTCGCCGCCATTGCCGGAGAATGACGTCATCGACGGCTACAAGGTCTTCTACTGCAGCGAGGTGCAGAAGGCGGCGGGCGAACAGGTGAACTAACGTCATTTCAGTCAAGCCTTCCTAGTGGTAGCGCAGTGGCGCAGCGGTTAGAACTTCGGACCCTCGACTAAGAGAACCCATGTCCGAATGCAATGCTATGGTGTCAAACCTTGGACAAATGGTTTCTCCCTACAGTGTCTCAGGTCACTCAACTGTAGGAAAAGTCGACTACTTGGCTATAGACATCGGTGGATATTTGTGTACAAATACTCTTTGCGCATGCTTTCCATAGAAGCTGAGATGGTGTTCGATTGAACAGGTCTGCCGTAAAGTGTAAAGTGCTGTGATAAATCCTGGGGTGGAACTTACCTTTATATACGAACTTGCCACGTACCTTTACATTACGTATCTAAGCTGTGTACACAACATATAATGACGAATGTTTATAATAGAAACTTGGGTAATAGATTCCTTGGTACGTAGCACACATCTGATTATTGTCGAAGTTGGTAGCAACGACTGGCTGATGTTAATTCCCCAAAGATGCAATGCATATGTAATAAATAGCATGATGCAGGATGAACAATTTAACCCAAAAAATCAGTTTGTGCAGTTAAGGAATAACAGATAGAACGAAACACAAATCACACCGATACCATTTTCGCACGCATCACGACAATGAAAACTAATTATCTAAGGTACACAACTCAGTTATTAGTTGAACAAATCAACGCAATCAGTATTTTTGGCGATCTTGGCTCGGTGGCCACGTTACGAGGTCAGCCCATAAACACTCATTTTAGCGCATCAGTTATCTCTTGACTGTTGGTTATACAATTTGATCATGTAGAGATGGCTCAAGTGTTGTGTAGTTTTGTTGGTGAATGACTGCGGATCGCGTAGTGCTGGATGGATCATGATGATGTCGCATTTGTTTTACGTTTTACTGATTACATCAGCCATGGCCACGGCATCATTAGCTGCCACCATATTCAAACGTGAACGAGGTCTTATTCGTGCTTGTAGCAAATGATGGTCTTCAAGACACCGGCGGAGGAGCGGAAGTACGGACGGGGCATGCCCAGTTGCAGCGCCGTCTGTCTGATCCAGGAAAACCTCGACAGCGGCATTATGTACTACTTCTGCACTCGCGCTTACAACATGGCGGGCGAGAGCGAGATGTCGGAAGTGATCAACTGCACGACGCTCACAGAAGAATTCTCAAACATGCCAGGTAATTCGGTGTTATTGATGTTGTGTATTGTATAGCTTGTTTTTAGCGAGATACAGACATAGACACACACAGACACGGAGACACGGAGACACGGAGACACGGAGACACGGAGACACGGAGACACGGAGACACGGAGACACGGAGACACGGACACGGACACGGACACACACACACACACACACACACACACACACACACACACACACACACACACACACACACACACACACACATACACACACACACACACAAACACACACACACACACACACACAAACACACAGACCAGACAGACAGACAGACAGACAGACAGACAGACAGACAGACAGACAGACAGACAGACAAAGATAGAAAGATCGCGAGATAGCGACAGTGTGTGTGTGCGTGCGTGCGTGCGTGTGTGCGTGCGTGCATGCGTGCGTGCGTGTGTGTAGTACGTGTTTTCCTGCAAGTATGCCATATCTCATAATAATCTCCTTGCTATAAATTTACATTATGCCGATGTCTAACTTGATGAGATAATACTTCACGAATCGTCGATGCTAAAAAGTAGGGCCTAAAGTATATCATTCAATATCTTTTAATTAGCATACACCGTAAACCGACACAACTCCAAATGTATTCTATCTCCTTCAAATTCTCCTACGCATACTTCACTCCTAAACTTTGATCCTCTTCGAGGGATTCCATAATCTGCTCTTTTAAACTAACCACCTCCGTGTCCAAGCCTCACCTGTCCGTACCTGTCACCTGTGTCACCATGTTGTCGCAGCGCCGGAGATCGTCGTCAGCAAGAGTCGCACCTACAGCTGTTCCATCCAGATCCACAGCCCGAGTCCACTGGCGGCCAGCCCGACACTCTGCCTCACCTTCTACTTGCTCTACCGGGAGTCGAGCGGCAACAAGATCTGGAAGAGCGTGTCTCTCTACAACCGAACCGACCACCGCGTCTTCGGCCTCGACCCCGACACCATGTACGACTTTGTCGTCATGTCGTGCCACAGCAACGGCGAGTGTCAGGTGTCGAACATGGTGACACTGAGGACGGAACTGTCGGCGTATTGACAGTAGCTGTGGTGTGGGACAGCGGCCGAATTGTCGGCGTGTTGGGATGAGTGTAGACATTGTCGGCGTGATGGAGACGGGTGTAGAGTCGGCTTGCTCAAGAATAGTGCTGATTGCTGTTATTGATCATGAATGGAGAAATAGTTTCGGCATTGGTGAGTCTGTGGTCGACAAGAATGTCGTGAACTGTGTCTGAAGCGTGTTTCTTTTGGTGTTGTGTAAGCTATGACTATAGGAAATGTGATGTTGCACACTTTTCGATGGCTACGATTAAATGGAAGCATGGTTTTATCTTTATTTATAATTAGACTTTCGCATGAAATCGCAACTGTTTTCCTTACGTCGAGCACCTGGGTCAATGTCTAGTTCTTCGTGTTCTAAATTGTTCAAATGTGATAATTGTGTTACGGTTGAACCATGAAATATTCTACATAAGTATGTAGTGGCTATATAAGTATGTAGTGGTTATCAGTAAATAACGATATTATTTCGTTTAATTGATTCACCGAACTAGCAGCCATAGTGTCCCGTGATTGAGCGAAGGCCTCAGCATGCTGCTTCCACATCTGCCTATCTTGCGCTATCCTCTGTCAGGTGGCACCCTTCCAGTAGTTGTCTAGTTCGTCTCTCCAACGTCTCGCCGGTCTTCCTCTAGGACTCTTCCTTTCGTAGGGTTTCCAGATGGTGATACGCAACATCCATCGGTTTTGTCGTATTCTACTGACGTGCCCTGCCCAGGTCCACTTCCGTCTTCTGACTTGTTCAATCACGTCTGTGACCTTTGTCTTTTCTCTAACCCAGATGTTTGCTTTTCTGTCCCCGTATGTGATATTTAACATACCCCTTTCCATCTTTGTTTGTGTGGTTGCTAGCTTGTTCTTTGCTTGGCTGGTGAGTGTCCATGCTTCCGCGCCGTATGTCATTGCTGGAAGTACACATGAGTTGCAGACTTGTTTCTTCAATCATGTTCCACTGGTACCCTTGATTATGTCGCGGTTCTTGACGAATTTTTTTCCATCCGGCCGTGATTCTTCTTTGAATCTTCTTGTCTTGGTTTATGTCACTGGTGCTGTATCTCTGTCCCAGGTAGGCGTAGCTTTCAATGTTCTCGATCTGAGTGTTTTTGATATAATATATTGGTGTGTCGTTTTCCATCTTCGAAAAGTTCATATTCAGACCCTGATTTTCACTTTCATCAGCTAATTCCTGTAGCATTTGTTGTAGTTCATGTGGTGCTTTCTTTGGATATGTGGACTGTCAGCGAGCTGTTGGTATAGATATCCTTCAGGAGTTCGATGTACACATAATATATCCATTGTTCCTGAAACGAGGTGAGTACTGCGTGATTTTGCACTGAGTCTAAAGCTTTCTCGTAGTCAACGAAAGCGACGCAGATTGGGATATTATATTCTCTGCACTTTTCCTTCAGTTGGTTTACGACGTGGATGTGGTCTGTCGTTGAGTATCTACTTCTGAATGCAGCTTGCTCTCCTGACTGGATTTGGTCGAATATCTTCTCTAGCCGTTTCGTTAGTACTTTATAGATGTTTGATAATAAACAAATCGATCTGTAATTATTGAGGTCTTCCTTATTTCCCTTCTTGAGGGTTATTACCACCTTAGCGTTCTTCCACGCTATGGGTATTTGTCTTTCTGATAAGCATTTAGTTTACAACTTAGCAAGTGTCTTCGAGATGGTATCCTCTCCTGCTTTCAGTGTCTCGGTGTTTATATGGTCGTTGACTGTTGCTTCCCATTCTTCATATCTCGTAGTGCTGCTTCCACCTCCCATGATGTTATCTCTGGTACTTCTTTTGGGTCTGTGTGGATTGTGTGTGTATATATATATATATATATATATATATATATATATATATATATATATATATATATATATATATATATATATATATATATATATAATATATGTATATATATATATATATATATATATATATATATATATATATATATATATATATATAATATTATATAAATAACTCTTGCACAACTTATTCCGTAAGCCTATGGCACAATTAATATAATTGGGTGTGATTATACGCCGGTGATGATGTTTATCGTGGTGCATGCAAATATGAAATTGTATTATTTAAAAATATCAACGTTTACATGATTACGTGTGAGTACGTGTCATATTTTGCTACTTTTATTCTAAATAGACTACGTGTAAGTTGACGTTTTATTCAATGTCATGTTTTCACGACTGGCTATAATATGGATATTACAGTGTTGTGTATTTTGGTTGTGTTTGCACTTAATTGTTTATCCTATTCACTGCTCGATGGTCTGTGCAAATCATAAACATAGCGGTAGGCATAAATTTAATAGGTAGTCTTCGCGACCTGAATTCTTAAAATGCTAAAGAAGAGAACACCGAATTCGTGTGAAAAACGGCAAATTAAAATTGTCTGATGTTTTCACAGACTTACAAATATATCATCTGAAGTGTCTACACTATGTCTCTAGACAGTCGGGTAATCCACCGCACAACTGCTGCAGTGTGACGATGAACCAATGCTTCAGCAAGACTTGGCGGTCCCCGTAGACAATGGCTCAAAGGGTGTAGACGCTAATAATAATAATAATAATAATAATAAGGTTTATTTCAGACAAGACGTCCATATATGTATACATAAAATACAATTAAAAAAAATGAAAAGTACAATACATATAATACAATCAAAGCAATGAGATCAACGTAAAAATATAAGTGTAAAATTTAAAAAGTTATGTCTAAGTATATGAGGAAATGAATTAAATAAGTTGTAAAAATAAATATTAAAAAAATGATTCAAAAATAAATACAATACTAATGACATTTGTACAATAACGACCTCCAGTATGAGTATATATGGCTCTTAAAATGAATATCGGTATGAAGGTAATTAATAAAAAGGATATTATCTGACTGATGAAGACGACATAAAAGACTGAATATTGATGAACGAATGCGTTCATTGAAGGATTTAATATAGTTGGTGGCAAACATAAAACTTGCACTACATCTTGAGGGTAAGTTTAGTAAAATTCTGAGGCTATTATTGTATGCGACAGTAATGCTTTTGAGGCTATATTTTTTGAATGTGCACCAAAGACTAGAAGTATACATAGGAGCACAGTATGCTTGAAATAAAATAATTTTGGTGGAAATATTACAAAGACAAAATTTTCGAGCTAATACATTGGCTTGGGCATAAAGGCATCTTTTTTGTCTGGCTATGTCGTCATCATCAGTCAGGTTATTGTTGATTATATGACCAAGATATTTACATTTTGTAGTATAAGGTAATGGATGGTTATCGAGATGGATACAATGAAAATGTTTCCTGTCCTGGGGTTGGTTGTCAATAACCATACAAAAGGACTTCTTGGCATTATAAGTAATATTGAACAATTCGCCATACTTGGCACAACAATCAGTAAGTTTTCTCAAACCAGCAACACTGGGAGAAAAAATACAGAGGTCATCAGCATACATCAAGTGGTTGATTAAGGTGCCAGCATAAAGACAACCAATATATAATTTGTTTAGATTAACGCTTAAGTCGTCCATGTACACATTGAAAAGATGGGGGGAAAGGATTCCACCCTGTTTAACACCATTGGAAACAGTAAAAAAGCTAGAAAATCCCTGACACCATCTGATGGTAAATTGTTGGGTACCGTACCAGTGGTATAGAATGCGTACAATAAAAGCTGGACAGCCACGATCAATTAATTTACCAAATAGCTTGCTGTGGTTAACTTTGTCGAAGGCTTTGGAGGCATCCAACATAGTAACATACATAGAAGACGATATAGTTTCGAAAAAGTTCTTTTAACAGAAATATGAGCATCTCAGTAGAGTGATGCTTTTTAAATCCAAATTGATTGTCACATGTAATGAGAAATGGGATAGCCCTGGATAATATTAATGATTCAAATAGTTTGCTAGCTACTGTGGCAAGGGCAATGGGCCTATAATTATTATTGTCTGACAAATCACCAGATTTATTTTTAATGATAGGAGCTATGATTGTTGTCATCATAGTATCAGGTAAAAAAAACATGTATTAACAGACTGCTATACAACAAAGACATAAGAATATGTAGTTTTTCGTTAGCATACTTAAAATGTTCATTACTGATATGGTCATAGCCACAGGCTTTACCAACAGGCATAGCAATTATTAATTCTTGTAGTTCTTTAACTTTAACAACCATATTGTCGCTAAGTTGAATATTGCTACAATACATGTCAATCTTATGAATGTGAACAGTAGACTCGGGTACAGAGTTAAGCAGTGATTGGTAATGATGAAGCCACATCTTTCTGACGTTTTCAGCACCACAGGCACCTCCAACATTACTGGGGTTAGGTAACCTGGCATTATTTGCTTGTTTGATGCCCTTCCAAAAGTTTTTAAAATCATGGCTGCTCAGATTGGAAGCTAGTCGCTCCGCTTTAAGAAATTCAGCATTTTTTTCGCAATGTCTTTTGTTGCGTTTAAAATGGGCACGTTTAATTTTCATTAAGTCATACAAAGAACCATGTCTCGGACTCCCAGCAGACCGCCAGATGAGAAAAGTTTCTCTGGCAGCTTGATGAGAGTCCTTGACCAGGTCGTTCCAACCAGGAACATTGAATTTTCGGGATGTGTTATACGTTTTAGTAGGAATGACATCGGAAGCATCCGTAAGAGAATGTATGATATCATTATAAAATTTGCACAAGAGCAGCTGATGGGCTACATCATGGCAGTTAGGATTGGTACAACTTAGAGCAGCATGTGGTACGTCAATGCCGGATAAAAGAGAACCAGAATTGTTGTAATAGTTGAGAAGGTCATGGGAGGAAGCACAATCCCACATGGGACTGGGCTTACAAGTTTGTTGCGTTGTGGATGATTCAGAAGTGGGTAGTAATTTGATAGAAATGGTAAACGATAGAGGAAAATGATCCGAAGAGACACAGTCATAATTAATTACCATATCAGAGACAGATGAGTGACTGGAGTGGGTGCAAAGCACATGATCCAGCCAGCTCCTAGAGACATGGGCGTCACTAACATATGTAAACGAATCGGGGGGAAGATACTTAATGTCACTTGGGATAAAGTGGCATTCACTAATAAAAGAATTTAGAAATGGTGAAAATAAGCTGGTCTTGATTAAATCAGCATTAAAGTCTCCAACAATAAAAATATTACTTGAATCAAATGAGTCAGTTATGGCTTGGATCTTGCCTAAAATAGCTTGATATTCATCAACATTATCATCGCTCTGATATGGTAGATATACATTAAGAACAAGAATTGTGGTATTAAAAGTAGTGATTTTTAGACCAAGAAGTCTTTTCTCATCGTCATAAACCAAAATTTCGATGGATGGGTCAAGTGATCTTCGCCATAAAAAACAAAGACCACCGTGAGGACGACCACTGAAGCCATCACCATAATCGATGGAGCTAATGCCCCTAGCACTGAAGTCAGAGTGCAAAGAATTAATATATGAAAGGCTCTGTTTGGGAAGCCAATGTTCTTGCACAGCAAGTATATCACATGCAGTTAAAATGTTAATCAAATCAAGTGAACTGTTCCGTATGCTTCTCGCATTAAAGGAAGCAATACGTATACGACAGTCTATAGGTGTGTCGAATTAGCTGTGTTGTGTTTCCTTGGAGGAAAGTATCGACCAATCTTAGTGCCAACTGGCCAAAGGCTAAACTATCGCCTAGTCGGAAGATGGCGTCACCGGCTGCTGTTGTCGCATTCGTCTGAGAGGTTACGTCTGATAGCATCGTTATTAGCGCTAATGCCATAGTACTTGAAAAGGTTAAAATATCGTTTTCTCTGATAATTTCGGTAATATAGTTATACCTTATGTAAACTATAAACATGTAAATAGTTATGCAATGTATGTATACGCAATTCGTGGTAGTCAATACAACGCTTTAGAGTATGTTGAACAGGCTGCTGTATTAATAAAATCCATGTTTTGAAAACAAGTGTCTACACCAATGCTATCCAAATAATACAATGTCGAATTGCAATAATTACTTATTATACATATATACACAAATTAAACCATATCAAAATCGACCAGGAAATGTGGACATCTTGAAAGAAGCCGATGTGAAGAACTTGTTGACATCGTGAGGAGGTGGAGAAGGCTGGAGTGGTATTGTCATGCGAAGCTAAGGAAAGAAAGTGAGATATAAAACCCGCCATGGAGATTAAGATAGATGGGAAGACTGCGAGAGGGAGGCTCCATTTGAGATGGCAGGATACAATGGGAAAGATGTAAAGGCATGGAAGATGTAGGAAGAATGGGCTCAGGACAGGAAGCAATGGAAGAGGCTCTGCAAGATCCGCCACTCCATACAGGCAGAAGACAAGGAAAGATGAGAAAGAGAAGAAAAACAACCCATAGACTGGGTGACACGGACAGACCAATTGCATGACCCGGCCCTCCACCGTCGATTTCTGGAAGACTCCAGAACGTCGACGACGTGACTCGACAAGGCCCGTAGTAAATCCATCACTTATTTGCCACCTTTAAGGCCTAATCTTCGTGACTACGCGCAATAAATATATTAGCGACGTGCTAACGTTCTTTCTTTAGAAATGCCAAATCAGCAAATGCAAAAACCCCGCGAAGACGCAGTGGCAGGCACTGGCAGGTACAATTATGTGCCAGGTAAATGTCGAAGGTTATGTCACAGTAGATGTTGTGCTGTGTTTTTACTGTGCACTGCCCAGGTAGTCTGTTGTTACTGCTGTAAAGTAAGCACAATCCAAGTTGAGCCACTCCTTAAACATCGTTTGTTTAATCTAAGCTCGACATAGATATGATGTCACGCACAGGATGTCGCTTAAATAAACCCAACTATCTGTTTAGTCAGCATTTTACAACCGCCGTTTTGTTTTGGTGTAGAGCCTTTGTTGTATGCGATGTCACAGGGCATACACCCTGTCATGCGTACACCCTGTGCAGTTGCAGGCATCTAAACGTTGCAAATAAATGATTAAAACTGATTTTAAATAGAGCTCTCTCTCTCTCTATCTCTCTCAGTGCTACGGTGTCAGCCGTGATATATGCAGTGACTCTACAGTCTTGAGCGACCTCAGACCTCGCTGCGCTAGCGTGCACTCGCGCGGATCGACCGTAGCGAATACCTCGACGACGCTAATAGATTGTGCCGTGCGAATTTATGCGTTCGTCGTCTGTGTGTGTTTGTGCGAGTGTGTCGTTGTTATTGCCTCAGCCTCACGCCATTGGTGGAGCGGAAAAGGAGGGGCCCAGGGACAGTCCCTTGCAGCGTCTATATTTGTTCACTGCGGTAAAACCAAATCTAGGAATGTTCCATTTTGGCAGCGACGTGTGGAAAACTTGACGCGTTGTCGGTTATGCTAATCTTTGACTTGTGTGTGCAATTATTCGTTGTTGTCGACATTTGCATATCTTAGAGTATTTCGGCTTTGACTCCGGTGTTGGAAAATTGCACTAAGTGGATTTCACCCCGGAGTAGGAATATTCCATCTAGCTTATACTCCGGACTCCGGAGTAGGAATAGTCCGTCTGGAGTCTGGACAGTCCAGTTGTGTGGTTATCTTTAGAGTATGTGCTGATTTTGTTATGACCGTATATATCACGACATTACATTATTGGGTGTGTTAAAGTGTCTTCAAAGTGTTGTTTCCAAATCAACCGATTGATTAACCATTCGTTCTGTAGACACATTTCCACAGTTGGTTTTCCTTGCATTTGCAGTTTCAGTTCTGACTGTTTATTTGTTGCACACGTCTGTACTTTCCTGGAAATCGTCCTTGGTGTACATAGACCGTATCCGAATCAGGAAGGCCAAGTCTCAGAACCTCAATGCCCGACAACAGACGAAAATTACTTTTGACATTCAACCCGCAGTTTCGGGTGTCTACATCGGCGTGAGTTGTGTGACGTTGACTGCAGTCTGCACTGAAACACAAGGAAGTAATGTCGGATTTGCAACGCGTGGCCGTTGATGTGTTAACTGTGCAGCTACGAATATTCCCGTCACATGTCCGGCACGATGCTTTCGAATTTATTTTTTGAAGTGCAATCAACTACCGTAGCTATATTGGCTCACGATCGACACTTAATGATGATGAATATGATGAATATGATGATGAATATGATGAGTATGATGAATATGATGAATATGATGAATATGACGATGATGATGATGATGATGATGATGGTGGTTGTGGTGGTGGTGGTGGTGGTGGTGGTGGTGGTGGTGGTGGTGGTGGT
>OZ024862.1:40886174-40991174 GCA_964017155.1 Oasisia sp. SBJ-2009 | reverse complement strand
TATCGTGCCAACAGATTTGTCGCTCATACATCACTTGATTATATTCGTGCCGCTGATCGTAATATTTCCAACCAGCAAATACACGAAATACACATCTCGCTAAATAACGCAAAGGACATAAAACGTGCTACGCTTACTTTAAGATAAATAGATACATCACACAGCTTGGTGTAGCGTGAAAGATTCAGAGATAAGGCCGCATCAAGTTTTCACCGTTGTAAGCCTACATTCGGAGCAGAAATGCTATTTATATGCTCCAACCTTTATGTGAACTTGAAATGTAACAAAATTTAGCCTAGCGCTGTTGCTCCACTCGGGGTATGCCAGCCCAGGAAACGAAGTCACAGACACAGCTCCGTCCGTCGAAGTCGGTCATGCGTGACGGCCCGTCGCCTGCTGAGTAGTACCAGGCGCCGACAGCTTCGTCAGCAACTCCGTCCACGTGACCCGACAACCCGACCAATCGGCGCCCGGCACCCGTCCGAGGGACTTCCCCTTACCTGCGACAGTTTCGCTTTACCATACCGCACACATTTGGGGTGCGCCACTCAGACAAACTCTCTGTTTGTTGTCTTTTATATTAGACTAACATCGGTTGAAACTTGTATTTCGATCGATTGTTGACACGCAGCCGTCGTACGGTTTCCGCGTTCGACGCTCGACGTCTGTCATCGACCAATCAGCGGGCGAAGCGTTGACCCGACCGGGACAGCGGTATTTATTGCTATTTTTGTTTACGTCGCTGCTATATTTACTCGTGGGTAGTGCCCGGCGTGTGTCGTGCTGCGATCACTGAGGCGTGCGCGTTGGCATACAGTTGCCATTTCAGTCCCGACAAAGCACCGAAGCAGGCGTGTACACTGTGTGCGCCGTCATTTCGCAAGGATACGACACCCGTCACACGATGGCACCGACTAACCAGGTCTTCGCGCCGGCCTTATCACCCCAGACGGCCGTGGTGTGCGGGGGGCCTACCTCGCCTGGCACCGTGCCCACATCGGGGCTACCTTCCGTGCCGGTTGTGGTCACCGTGGCCACCATACAGACGACGTCCACCCCGACCCCTCCTCCGCCACCCATGTCGCTTACTACGTGGTAAGTCTACAGTTCAATTCAATATGATTTATTAAAACAACATACAACACACATTACAATTTAAGACTACACAAACATGCTATACACATAACGTTGATTGAATGGTATACACAAGAAGTTAAAAACGTGTAGTAGTATGTATACCCGAACACAGTATTTGTGTCACAACCATAATGTAAGAAATAATTATTTTAATGTAAATATTGCACACATCCTAAATACACGACTAGAAAAGACAAAACAAAACAACCTAAACAGAATTAGTAATACGACCCCTAGTTCATTAGTCACATTAATATCACTTATTCAAAATAAATGAATGAATTATACTTAGAATTCAGATACATTAGTCATCTGAATCAGTTGCAATGAAAGTTGCAATTATATACAGTTGATAAAACATATAAGTTTAGGAAATTGGGCGGACTCGGAGAAATGCTTCATTCAGCAATTTCCATTAAATCGAAACCAATACTACCAGGAAAACATGTAACATGCTAATCGGAGTAACCAAACACCACAATGTCGGGAAGACTTTCGTTTTGTGCCGTTTCCTCAACGCATGCACCGCGAACTGTACAAGCCAGGACTCGCTACTTCGACCACGCGTCAGTAGAGTCAAAATGTCACAGTCTCGTTAAAATGTCACTTTATAGACTCACTTCAAACCACGTCAGTTGGCTCACAGGTTACACACCCCGGACTGCGTGCCTGTGGTGCCACGTTCTATCAGTGTAACGAAGTGAAAATCAATAGTGAAGCTGTTGTCGGTGGCGTCACCGCTGTTACGGGCAGGATTTGCTGATGTGTGCCTATAATTGTGGTGACTCAGAAACTTAACTGTCTCTCGATTGTTGCACACCTTAATCTCATGTTGCAGTTTAAATGTTACATCTTATATTGTACACCTGTTGCAGGTTATATTGTACACCTTATATTGTACACCTTAATTTGTTGTTACAGTTTAAATTATAAAACTTATAGTATTACACCTTAATTTTATTTTAGGTTGCAGTTTAAGTTTTATGCAGTAATAAGTTGATTATAAAACACTGATAAGAGGTCGTAGGATGCAAAGTGCTGATGCACAAAACAATAGCTATGACGAATGGTACGTCTCGTAATAGACCTTTACACCACGTGACAAGAATACACCCTTCATTATAGACCTCGTGATAATGTGACAGAAATCAAGTAAATGGCTCGTTGACCTCTCCACCGGCCAGGTATGAGTACAGAGAACTGCTGTTCAAATAATACTATCCACTATAGTGCGTACAGATAAGTAAATCTATGCGTTATCGGCATTTTACTTATAATTTAGTTTTAACTTACTAATAAAAAACATTTATGCCAGCGGCTATTACGTATTATTATTCCAACCATTTGTGGGAGCGAGTAACAGAGGTATTATTTGGGTGCTGTCGTGCGTGAGACTGCTGGCCTCACGTGTCTTTATTTTGTAACGAGTGATCACTTACGCGTCTCTACGTTGTCACGGGTGAGCTCTTAAGGCCAGCGTCACGTGACATACGTTGCGCAACAATCAGTGTCTAGTCAGTCTACTTTGAACAGATCACGCGTTTTTGTCGTTGTTGTTGTGACATATGTATTTATACGGCCACGTTTTTATCTTTATGAGTACTTTAACGATTAATGCAACTGAACAACTGAACTTAGTACTATATATATATATATATATATATATATATATATATATATATATATATATATATATATATATATATATATATATATATATATATATATATTATCACCCACACACACATACATAAACACAAATACACACAATCATCATCATCATCATCATCATCATCATCATAACTTATATGTGTGTATGTATACCTATTATAAAAATTTATTTGTAACAGTTTTGAAGTCTACCTAATAGTATTGTTTTAGAAAATTCGTATCGTGGACTTTACGTAGACTTTATGGTTTGTATTGTCAATGGCAATGAGGGGTCTACCAAATTGTTTTGATTGTTATCTGAGAGCATACGTAGGTGACGTAGGTGCTGGTTACTATGGTTACAATCGGGAAAACATCCCCTGCATGACCGAATATGTAGCGATCCCTTACTTGTGTCTAAGGTGCCGGTTAGGTAGAGTCGTCTAATGAATGACCACTCCTAGACCACAACGCTGTGCATAAATCGTTTTCTCCAAACGTCACATAACTCACAGACATACAGCTAGACAACCTTTACTCTTTCGGAAAGTAGCACAACCAGGTGGTCAAACTACGTTGTTTGTCTTAACGCTGGATTAAACACCGAAACAAAATGTAAACCAAATTCCAAATACAATCGCTCCTTGTCCTCAATAACAGCTGTATCGGTCA
This sequence comes from Oasisia sp. SBJ-2009, assembly GCA_964017155.1. Lineage (NCBI taxonomy): Eukaryota > Metazoa > Annelida > Polychaeta > Sabellida > Siboglinidae > Oasisia > Oasisia sp. SBJ-2009. Next base: position 40,987,715 of record OZ024862.1, on the reverse strand, counting down.
TACGAACGAGCGCGCATAGCCGACCTGACAAGTGTGTTTTTTCGATTTTGTAGCACTAGTCAGAAGACGACAGTATGAAGAATGTTTTTATTCATAGTATCTCCGCAGACGGGTAAACTAGCTTTTTAAAGTGGGGTCGTTGTATTCAAATACACGTTCACATAAAATCAACTAAATAGTGTTAAGCAATTTGGCGCAGGACCATCTTGAGTGTTGCAATCGGTGCGGTGGTAGTTGAAAGAGTGTGACGGAAATTAGTTGACCCCCGGGCGCCTTATGTCAAATTTCGGGGCATGTTCCATACATCACGACAGGCATTTAGAATAAGTGTAGCTACTCATATTCACACATTTCGTAGGTAACAACTACGCCATGTTAATTGGTTAGTAGGTCAGTTATTCAGTCATCCATCCATTACCGTAGCTTTAAAATAGCACAGCACTGTTTAACTGCCAGCTATTTTTAAGATGTCACCTGAAGAGGTTCCCATAACAGGTGTGACGTCACCTGAAGAGGTTCCCATAACATGTGTGACGTCACCTGAAGAGGTTCCCATAACAGGTGTGACGTCACCTGAATATGTTTTAATAACAGGTGTGACGTCACCTGAAGAGGTTCCCATAACAGGTGTGACGTCACCTGAATATGTTCTAATAACAGGTGTGACGTCACCTGAAGAGGTTCCCATAACAGGTGTCGCGTCACCTGAAGAGGTTTCCATAACAGGTGTGACATCACCTGAAGAGGTTCCCATAACACGCGTGACTTTACCTGAAGAGGTTCCCATAACAGGTGTCGCGTTACCTGAAGAGGTTTCCATAACAGGTGTGACGTCACCTGAAGAGGTTCCCATAACACGCGTGACTTTACCTGAAGAGGTTCCCATAACAGGTGTCGCGTCACCTGAAGAGGTTTCCATAACATGTGTCACGTCACCTGAAGAAGTTCCCATAACAGGTGTCACGTCACCTGAAGAGGTTCCCATAACAGGTGTGACGTCACCTGAAGAGGTTTCCATAACATGTGTGACGTCACCTGAAGAGGTTCCCATAACATGTGTGACGTCACCTGAAGAGGTTCCCATAACATGTGTGACGTCACCTGAAGAGGTTTCCATAACATGTGTGACGTCACCTGAAGAGGTTCCCATAACATGTGTGACGTCACCTGAAGAGGTTCCCATAACAGGTGTCACGTCACCTGAAGAGGTTCCCATAACAGGTGTCACGCACCTGAAGAGGTTCCCATAACATGTGTGACGTCACCTGAAGAGGTTCCCATAACATGTGTGACGTCACCTGAAGAGGTTTCCATAACATGTGTGACGTCACCTGAAGAGGTTCCCATAACATGTGTGACGTCACCTGAAGAGGTTCCCATAACAGGTGTCACGTCACCTGAAGAGGTTCCCATAACAGGTGTCACGCACCTGAAGAGGTTCCCATAACATGTGTGACGTCACCTGAAGAGGTTTCCATAACAGGTGTGGCATCACCTAAAGAGGTTCCCATAACAGGTGTGACGTCACCTGAAGGTTTTCATAACAGGGGTCGCGTTACAATTTACATTGAACGGCCGCATTCGAATATATATTGACTAGTAAGTATTAAAAATAAAAAACGATACTTGTCCGCATTTGCTACGCTCCGACTAAAATAGAACAGCAACACAGTCATCGAAAACATAAACAATGTTCGTTGACTGAGCCGTGAAGTACTTCTAGCGAGATGTATGATTCGTGTATGACTAGTCTCTTGAGGAATTACGTGGCCGCTCAAGTGGAAGACCGTGAGTTTTATTTGGGTTAATTGTTGGACAACTGATCACTGGAGAGGGGAAGGAAACTAATAAATGAAAAGCGTTGTAAACAGGAATTTCGATCAAAAAAGTTATCATCAGTCAGAAATCATGCCAAAAACGACAACTCTACATTTCAAGTTGACCAGGTAGTTATTAACAACGAAAACATTGCGCGTATAACAGATGTCATGCCGGTGTTTATGGATGTGTTTGACACTCTACCGAGCGCACTTATTCAGTGGTCGACTTGCAGACGTCGCGACTTCTTTGCAAGTTCAGGATAGTTCTAAATTATTAAAAGTACCAAATTATTAAAACCATGAAGAAACACGTTTCACCGCGAGAGACAACCTTGTGCTTTTATAAGCAACAAAAGTGCTGATCTTCGTAAATACTCAAGACAGCGCAGAAACGGTTGGCACATGTTGGCATCCTTTGAGAGATATCGGAATCCCGCACTGCTTCTATGTATATCGTTTAAATGTTCTTATTTGTGCGACCTGTGATTTCCACCTCACTCCAAATAGTGGTAGGCTTAGCTTTTTGTGGGCTAGGCAGCGTCAACATTTTGCTTCAGCACACCTTTTAGCAGGTATTTAAATAGTGATTTATTTGTTGTTTAGACATGGCCGAGAATAGCACAAAACATGCCCTTTACAATGACATAAAAAGTACGTTTTATGTATTACATAATTGTCAGCCTTGGCCCGCCGAGAGATGCGTCCACACAATTTGGTCTAGACTTTTAAAGTGTCCGGAACCCTGGACTAATAATAGATAAGCTGTCGTCATCAGTGTCCAGGGTGTGTCCACTGTAGGGGGTGCTAGGACAAGTTTACTCCAGGGAGTGTCAATCGGATAACTGCACTAGGACAAGTTGACCCCCTGTGATTATAACAAAAAGTGTCAGTTGCCGGGCGTTCACTGGCCCATTGATCACCCTCGGAGAGCAGTGAAAGGCCGCCTTCACTGGAGATGCCGAGCGCATTGTGCGGCGAACATCAGTCACGGTGTACAACTCGAGCGCGCAGAAATACCGCTCCATAAATATCGTCCGCTGTCTCAGGGTTTATGCGTCGAATTCCGACGCATAAACAGGTGCCTCGTACGACAGTATGCCTGCATGCGTGCATGTGTCGGGGTGTTTTGGTGGCGCGTATATGCGAATGGCACTCCTGTCGTTGAGCCAGGGGCGAAGGGTTCGGTGGAGACACACGCGGTTGTTCCGGTGGGTGTTGCGCGTGCAGAAGCGCTGATGCGTTGCTGCGGTCGTCAACGCGATTCACAAATCATCGCACAGCCGGCCCGTGTGAGCGGGTGAGACGGGGCGCGAATTATCAAAGTGTCAAACGTTTTGTGTACATTTATTAAAAAAAGTGCCGTATGTACTAAAATTAATAGTCACTCCAGGTTGTGTGTGTGTGTGTGTGTGTGTGTGTGTGTGTGTGTGTGTGTGTGTGTGTGTGTGTGTGTGTGTTTGTGTGTTTGTGTGTTTATGTGTTTGTGTGTTTGTGTGTTTGTGTGTGTATGTGTGTGTATGTGTGTGTGTCTGTGTGTGTGTGTGTGTGTGTGTGTGTGTGTGTGTGCGTGTGTGTGTGTCTGTGTGTGTGTGTGTGTGTGCGCGCGCGCGCGCGCGCGGGTGTGTGCATGCGTGTGTGTATGTGCGTGTAGTATTGATATTATTCTGTCTGGCAGAATGTGTTTGTATTTTCACAACCGCCTGTGAAAGAAACGCACCCACTGCCGTCTTAAAAAACAGACTGATCTTGTATCCACCACTCCCTGAGATAGACACGCACGGGCGACCCTCTTTAAAAGGCAGATTGTTCTTGTACCCGCCACTATCTGCTTGCATAAAGACACGCGGCCTCCGAGTGACCATCGTTAGTAAACACTATACATAGATAGGTATTGTCAAACCTGCCAGGATATCGGTTACTTGACAATAGGCCTGAAGGTTGCCGATAAATCGTGATCGTGTAACCGCATTAGCCATGTTAATGGTGATTGCAACGTGGCTCGCAGAAAACAGTTGTATTGTATACAAATGAGGCCACACAATAGACATGCTCATTGGCCAGCAGAGATTTCAAATGTCAATTCCAGAAGAGAGACTTTAAATGTCAACTACAACTGAGTTAAAGACTGATAGTGAATGTAAACACAATATAACGCATTCTATAAGAAGGTCATGGACACAAACAACTACAACAACAGAATACCGTAGAAGACAGAGACACAGACAATGTCTACTTTCCGTGGTTATCCATTTGCACGAGAGAAACTGCTACACAGTAGGCCCGTGAAAATACGCTGCTGTTACGGTAGTTCGGATCCAAAAAGCCGCCAAGACATTCACTCTTTTGGAGTACGACAATGCCATTCAGCTATAAATCTATAAAAGGCTATACAACAAGACGCCGCTACTGCTACCGAGAAAGAGGAGACGACGTGACTGTAATCGTACCAATACTGACAGTGTTCCCTATAACTAAGGCCATGTGGCTGCGTGCACCGTCAGCGTAACCGGAGTAAACTCAGAACGAAGAACTGTGAACCACTAAGTCTGTGAACCATGCGCGTTGTTGTCTTTTATGTCATTCACAGTCAGAGCTGAACAGGAGTCACACCACATTTGCATTTTCAATAGGCGACATTATAACGTTTCCTTCATTTCCTACTAATCTAGCGGTGCTCTGTTATTGATAATTTCACAGCATATTTATCCTCCATAGGAAAATCCTGCTGTGAAAAATTCGTGAACTTCTAATACCTCAGGCTCCCACAAACTTCTTTCAAACCTTACACCCCTCCATTTCTGCTTGAACCACCCACGGATTGCCCCTTATGACATCGCCAACCAAAATGTCAACTGTATTAATATGCAGAAATGCACCGACTGACAGCTGTCATAATTTGACAGCTCTGATGTCACGCTGCACAAAAACATCATTTCCAATCACTCCACACTACATATGTGCTCACAGAAATTCAGACAATCTGCATAATGCTGCTTTTATAGGGTACTCTTTGGTCGCACGGGTAATGGCGGACGAGCACCTTGATAAAATTATGGTTTTACATCAACACTAATCCCCGCGACTTCTGACGTTCGACCTAGTTAGCGGGTCGCTCGCTGGCGTCAGTATGTTGCAACACTATTGTGATATGATGAGGCACGCGGACGTGAATCACGCTGGCTTCTTCAACCAGGAAGTTCCCGCGAGCAACGCGATTGGTTGTTTCTCAACACAAATATAACCACAGACCCGCGCGAGATAAGTCACGCGAACGACAGGCCGCGACCAGAGTGGCCCAAGAACCCGGTCAAGCGTAATAATTATTAGTTATTATAATTATAATCAACTGACAGAGTAGTAGGTGGGAATATCGCCCTAGATAGAGCTGGCATGAAGAGACGGCGAACATTATTGCAGAAAGACTGTACGTATGTACATGCATGTGTATAACACGTATACGTATATATATATATATATATATATATATATATATATATATATATATATATATATATATATATATATATATATATATATATATATATATATATATATATATATACTCACTCACTCACACTCACACACACACACACACACCCACACCCACACACACACACACACACACACACACACACACACACACACACACACACACACACACACACACACACACACACACACACACACACATACACACACAACAAGTACAAGTACAAGTACAAGTACAAGTACAAGTACAAGTACAAGTACAAGTACAAGTACAAGTACAAGTACAAGTACAAGTACAAGTACAAGTACAAGTACAAGTACAAGTACAAGTACAAGTACAAGTACAAGTACAAGTACAAGTACAAGTGGACAAGTACAAGTGTACTCACGCAAGCACACACACATATACAACATGTGTTTAAAAATAAGTATCGGTCAGCGCACATAATAGCTAGGTAGCGGCATACCATTGTTTTATTCGGTTGTGTAAGCATGTTTCGTCTGTTCAGAAATGTCAGTTAGCAAACGTATAATCATGGTCGTATTCCAGCTGTTTGCTGTTAAATAATGCTTTTACGTGTACTCCAGTTCTTAACTGTCTCTTAAATGAGTATTCACACACTTGTGTATTTCGAGCGTAGTTTTATTGTCATTCTATAGTAATGTGAATTGTCTAGTAGTAAACGTATAACACTGTTGCCTGCCTGGTGTCCCGTGAGCACTGGGAGTGGCGGTATTCATGTCCATTAAACGACGTCTATTCATAAATGTCTGCGCCGTACTCAATGAGTGTTCACGGCCAGCGCGCTAGTGACTCTTCTATAAACAATACAGTGGAAAAATCCAGGTGACGTTATTGGAAAATACGTACGTGACACACGTCCATTTTGGTGACGCTGAAAACTCAGCATTTACAGCATATCTTATCAGTATAATGCAAGCCGATGTAGTATTTAACGACCATTGGCCTGGTGCACTGGCTCCACTGCCTTCTCTACTCCGGAAAAGTCCGACTGCACGTGGTTGTCGCTGGAGAAATTTTACTTCGTTTATTTTGTTTGTCAATGTATGTTTTTACTTGTTTGCAATTATATCTGATTGTGTGTATTATTTTATTGCATTGCTGCACAACGTATCCTAATTTGCTACGGTCGATTTTGATGTTGGGTGTATTGTGTTCATGTTTTATGTAACAACTTCGAACGAACTGACCCACCCTGGAAAGTTCGTTTTGTCTGTAATGCGTGATGCTTACACGAGGCGCCTGGTGTTATCAGTATTAAGCAACTTTCAAGCAGATTGTGGTACTGCAATATGTCATGATTTGGATTATGCTTCGAGATTGGATGGGGTTTGGGAGATTGTAGTGGATTATCGATTACTTGGGATGCAAAGCTTTACCCGAATATAACGATCATGGTACTGTGTCGGGTGACCATGCTAGCGACGACTACTACGGACATCTTTAGTTCAGTCAATAACACGGTTCGTTAATGGCAACGACACGGGTCGTTATGAGTGACGACACTGTTCTATACTGACAACGACCTGGTTCGTTATTGACGGTCACGTAAGGTTAATTACAGATGATGACACAGTTCGTTATTGACGACGACGTGAAGTTCTTTACTGAAGGCGACCTGGTTCGTTATGGCCAACAACTTAGTTCGTTATGGTCAACAACTAAAATAGTTCGTTACGGCCAACAACTTAGTTCGTTATGGTCAACAACCTGGTTTGTTGCGGTCAACGATGGGTTCATTGTGAACAAAGACGACGTTGAAAAATTACAGTACATTGTGTATTTATGATGCCCAGAGCAGGGTCTGTGACGCCGTTTGATCGTTCTGTCTTGTTGCAGCATGGAACTGGTTTGGCACGGAGAATTCAACAACTTGTTCAGCCAGTACATGCCTGATGCGTGGACACTGATCCCGACGTCTCAGGCACCCAGCTCCCGCTGGCACGTCTATCGGGACAGCGCCAAGGTCCGCTTCTGTTGCCAGGTAGGCCTAACACTCACTCTGATGCCATTCGCTAGGTGGCACAGCTGTGCATCGCCGTTTAAAGCGAGGGTGCCAGCGCCTAGGTTTCATTTTTCATTTGATATTACGCTCCTATGACGAAATCATGCATGTTGAAGGTTTGTGTTTAGTTACTTTATTCATTCAGCTCGGAACAATGTTCACAATTTGAAAGGTTCCTTCTGCAACACGTTCAAATGGTAAACAAAACATCCAGTTTCAAAAAGATTATTGTCAATAATGCCACGGGGAGCAGAGTCAACTGCAATACCCTTTGCCACATTCTATACAGTATATTTCCCGTTACAAATTACTGCTTGGTTAATTATGAGCAGAGGAGCTGGCACCCTCCCTTTAAAAGCACAACTGTGACTCAACTGTATATACATCTGAACATGGATTGAGGGCATAATGCTAATAGGCCTATTTGACGTGAAGCAGGGCGCCATATTGTTTTCACTATTGTTACGTACTGTCCGTCATGTTAGTTCAAACATGTTACCCGTATCGTCAGCATGCAATGATTGTGTTCTCTCATGCATCAATAACAAAACTTGCGTGACTTTCTCGCAAGTCTGATTTAAATTGCTGCCATGTATGTGACATACATATGTCACAGAAAGAAAAAGTTAGAACATCTAGAACAAATCGGAAAGATTCGAGGGAAGAGATCAAGAGGGTGCCAGCGAATAAAATTATTGATAGTACGTCAACATGGTGTGGAAAAAGTGCAACATAACTACTACGTACAACGAACGACCGTGTGGTTTTGAGCACCATGTTCGCCGTTGTCTGGTACAAACATAGCATCTAGAAGACGAAGATGTCGGACAACGGTTTTACGTAATCACAGGCACGTGAACTGTGTACATAATTATGTAGTAAATAGTATTTTATGAGAAAACGTGATTAGGTGTGGAGTTGTCTGATGACCCGAGAAGGAACATTTACACATCCCGCCTATCTGCCAAATCTAATCGTGCATGATTAGGCTGGCACCCTCCCTTTAAAAGCACAACTGTGACTCAACCGTATATACATCTGAACATGGATTGAGGGCATAATGCTAATAGGCCTATTTGACGTGAAGCAGGGCGCCATATTGTTTTCACTATTGTTACGTACTGTCCGTCATGTTAGTTCAAACATGTTACCCGTATCGTCAGCATGCAATGATTGTGTTCTCTCATGCATCAATAACAAAACTTGCGTGACTTTCTCGCAAGTCTGATTTAAATTGCTGCCATGTATGTGACATACATATGTCACAGAAAGAAAAAGTTAGAACATCTAGAACAAATCGGAAAGATTCGAGGGAAGAGATCAAGAGGGTGCCAGCGAATAAAATTATTGATAGTACGTCAACATGGTGTGGAAAAAGTGCAACATAACTACTACGAACAACGAACGACCGTGTGGTTTTGAGCACCATGTTCGCCGTTGTCTGGTACAAACATAGCATCTAGAAGACGAAGATGTCGGACAACGGTTTTACGTAATCACAGGCACGTGAACTGTGTACATAATTATGTAGTAAATAGTATGTTATGAGAAAACGTGATTAGGTGTGGAGTTGTCTGATGACCCGAGAAGGAACATTTACATATCCCGCCTATCTGCCAAATCTAATCGTGCATGATTAGGTTTTATCAGGAGAAATCTGTATAACTGCTCACTGGAAACTAAATAATCTGCTTACTTTACATTCGTTCGTCCTAACCTTGAACATGCGGGCATTGCTTGGGACCCATATACCAACGACAAATATAACAAACTTTAGAAAATAAAACGACGAGCAGGAAGATTTAAGGTAATAACAGTCGTGACATCAACGTAACATTGATGATGAAAACTCACACATGAGAATCCTCGGAACGCCACATAGAAGACATCTACCTAATATTATCTTATAAATCTTTACACGTATAAACAGCCCATCATTTGCCGAATCGTCTAGTTCATTCAAATAACAACAGTTGTTGCCAGATTGACCGATTTTTCAACTGCCGACTAGGAGTTAATCTTATGCTAATAGCGTTTTATAGACACTAAAGGAATAGAACAAACTAACCGAAACAGTTGTATCTGCAGCCACGATTGACACCTTTAAAAATAGACTGGACAGACGATTTGTATTTCCCAATGTGCTTTGCTTTGCCACATTCTTCCACCGCCCATATTGGCGTAATGACCTTATGGTTTTTGCCAGTTATCATATAAACATAGACATATATTATATTGTTGACGGATTCAGTGGGCTATATATCACAGCTTGCCTACGTCATAATAAAACTTTTGCGCGTCACCTCTGTCATTATTGGAGCGGCTTGTCATGACGTCATAAAGAAAACATTTGGAGCCAGAGTTTTAACCAAATATTTGACGGAGCAAACTGCAAACTTTCACCTGTCGGGCGTCAATTCTAGATGACTTTGCGGATATTTTGCTTTCATTAATTCACAGAAACACCAAACTTAGCATCTTTAAGACCATAGTTGGATCGATTCTCTTATGGTTGTAACTCATGGACACCAGTTCAAATTCTATACAAATCTCTTTTCGGCGCCAATATCTGATTGCTACGAGACGTCTGCAATTTGTCCTGGCGCAATCATATTTCCAAAGAGGAACTACAGTGCAGTATGCCAGGGATGTCCACCGTCGTGAGGCATCGAGGACTACAGCCGTGGGTCATTTGATGCGCTACAATGGAACAGCGAACGAAGTTCTCCTGTGGAGACCTGATGGATCTCTGAGAAGATGTCACCTAGACATGACATCGAGAGACACCTTCGTGTGGGGCTCCGGTCTCTATGGAACTTGTCACAACGATAGATCGATATAAATGAACACGACTCATCAAATCACCATGTTACGTGGATAACATGAGTAAGAAATAGTTTTCCGGCACCAAAGTTATGAGCACTCACCAATAAGATTTACTGAGGGCTAAATTAGTCACGGACATGAAATTAACCCATACTTGATTTAACAGCCTACAAATCTAGCAAATCTAACAAGGCACATGACTTAACTCGCTTTTCCTTTGTCATGTCAGTCTACTACACTACACTACAACGATATGTTCGTAGGAATGTGGACACGGCTGGACATCGATGAAGGGACGGGTAGTGTTCTGGTACCATCTGGAGCCTCACACGAGCAACGGCTACGTGTTCTTCAAGCTCTACGGCCAGCAGTGCGTGCGATGTCACAACGGTACCTTCGAACACGCCATGTGGTACCCGGAGGAGGTGATCAAGGTAAGTCGGGGAGTCGTGTCAAGTAGTCATACAGGAAATCAACCCCGGGGTTGATTTACTGTGAAGTCAAACTGTTATTCCTGTATATGGATCTTACCCTCCCTATCGTATGGTTATCCCCGTTTTACTGGCATCCTGTTTGATCAATATATATATATATAACATCAACGCATTTGTGTTAACCAGTCTGCCCACCAAATGTTGCGCTGTTGCTCAGCTTGGTTGTCAAAACTTATAATGTCTATTCTTTCATTGGACATGTCCGACAGTATGGAGTCTATTTAATTATGAGCATTCGCGTTTATCCGCTGCAATTTTCTGCTTAGCCTTTGAATACTTCGCTTCCATCTTAGTTTTCCCTTTTGTGCAACTAATTTTATGTGAAGATAATAATTTATTAATAAAACTAAAATGCGTAGGGCTCCACTATAGTATATTATCATTCGGGCCAATACGTAACATCACTGCGATCACAGTAATTTAGAATATGTTATGCGTCAATAATAATAACATTATTTATTCACAATAACCTTATAAAATATACATTTTATCACCCCAATGGTCGTGACTGTTAACGCAAATGTACATAGAACGTAATGTAGTAATGTAGATATACTAAATAATTGACTAGTTTACGTAATGAATTGCGTAATACAGTTAAAATATAGTGAATAAATAAAAACATTACAATTGTACAATAGTGATAAAAACGGGATAAATACCATCAATAAATGTAATGAGAACATTAACAAGAAACTGTTCCTTGCAAGACAGGACACTGGTATGCAGGACTTGTACTGTAGTTTACGACCAGTGTAAAAGAAGGTAAAATGACGGTCGTTGCTGTGTTGCAGGTCGTCGGAAACGTGTACAACAACATCGGTCAGATGTACTACGGGTTCTACATGCCGCCCATGCGAGTGGACAGACGCAAAGGGAAGCCTCGCAACCAACACAACTCGGACCTGTGCCAGGCTTGTCACGACGGACTCTGCAGGGAAATGAAATACGCAAGCGGGTGAACTCGATCCGGTCCCATCCTGATATAATTACACGCATGCGCCGCGACAGGCGATGACACACTTCCGGCGACATGAACAACACTGTCTGGGGAGGGTGGCGAAAACAACTAGTCTTTGTTTGGCTGCACCCGTGGCGTGTGGACACTAGCACGCACGGTCATTTGTGAGGTTGATGTCGATAATATTGTATGTGTGTTGCATTTTTTTTTATTGTTTGTTAATGGTTTAGCTTACCTGTTTGTTTTGAAACGTAGGCAAACGTGTGTTGAATGTCTCAGAATCGCATGCCTGACTTGAATGTTGGGCTACAACCGGTGGAGTTTACTCGCAAGATGTAATGTTGACCTGTATCAACAATTCAAATGTAACTGTGCTTAAATGAACGTGATAATAAGTGCCTTTTTTGACTGTTTATTGTGTTTATTTCTGGCTTTCATATGTTTAATTGTTTGAGTATCAAAGTCAGTTTATTGTAGTGCTTCTTATTTGCGTTCTTTGTTCTCTTGATGACCTGATTACTTCAGCCTTCTTGGAACCACTACACGAGTAGAAAAAAAACTGTACAATTTGCAGGGCATGCATATTTTCTAAGATAACTACGTTTGCCAGAGACCTTATTTTATACATATATATATCTGTTTTGAAATACCATGTTTGTTTGCATTTATTCTGCTATATAAGCTACTGCTGATATGTATGGTACAATAATTAATAATTGTAATTGTTTACTAATACCTATTATGGAAACTGAATATCAAATTAAGAAATAACTGACTTGTGAAACCTAAGTATATTTTTTGTTTTTAAATGCAGTAGACGATATTTGTGTTTCTGTTGATCCAATGGCTACACATTATGCCTTCAGTGGGTATGACATCACCATCTACTTGTTTGGCAGCTAACTCTCTACTGTGTGGTGATAGAATAAATAAGAGCATCACTTGCCGATTAGCGTACAACCAAAATGTCACAACTTTTTCACCAGTTTATTTCTCAATTTCAGCATAGAACTCGTGTATTTTGTGATTATATTTTCACTGCATTTAGAATGTGATTGCATGTTGGTGCTGTGGTAAATTTTTGAATCTGCAATTTTTATTAAAAAGCCACTTGAATTTTGCAGCGGCATTATGTATAGTTATTTTCTCTAACACTGTCTACAAACACGCTAACCTGGTTTGCATGAATGCTGGAGTGCTGGAGTGGGTGAGGCGGGTTGGTAGCAAACAAAGTTTTCCAGGTGTGAGTAACTTTTTGTCGAATCATTCCCGACTGCCGTGATTAACGTATCGGCACAATTGTGCCTTGTGCTTGAACACAAATGTCTTTCTTGTTTTTCTTGTGATAATAAAATACTGTGTACGCTTTAAAAATCGTTCTTCCATTGTCGTAGGGACACTCCGTGTGCGTGTGCGAGTGTGCGCGCATGTGTGTATGCGCGTATGTCCTCGTGTGTGAGCGCGTGTTTTATATCGTAAATTACATGCAATTTGAAAACGAGAACATTTAATTAACATTAACAGGGCGATGGTTTCTAAGGGATGGTGCCGGTCAATCAATGCGTGGACACACAGCTCTACACGCCATGGGCGGGGCAGGCAACTGTTTCACAGTAGGCTACAGCGATGCGTCACCGCAAACACGTCGGTAACCTGCGATATCACCCATAAAGTCTGCCATTTATAACATTATACAGACACTTGCTTCTGAATGCGCGTATCAACAGAAATAGGAACCCTGCTGTGAACTATGACTAAAACAAGGAAGTATGTTTACAATGAAATTACGTTTTGCAAACATATCACCGCAGTGCATTTTTTTGCATGCATGCCTGTAAGTTATCACAACAGTGCGTTTGTAGTAAAATTCCACTGCGTGACATATAGTCCGTGTGACCAACGGAATTCGCTGTGGAATATTTTACGTTTAAACAACAAATAAATTCGACAGCTGCGTGTGTGGCCATACTTAGCAAATAATTAACCGTTGTGGAATAAAAGAAATAACTCTCACGGAATGTTGACCAAATAAATCAATTTCCACGAAATGTTTACAAGCAGCCAGTGAACGTGTTTTGGTTCCATCACGGGTCGCTGCTTCTGCACCTTGAAACACGGAGGACGATCGATATCTCAGACATCTTCAAAAATCGTATCCAACCAATGAACGATTATTTCGAGACGGGAGAGAAGCAGCCTACCGTACGCTAAGGCTTGGCTACTAAAATATTTATACGGCATTTTATTTAGTCTGTCAGCATTAAATCTTCCTTGGGTGGAGTTAAAAAAAACCTCGCTGTTTATCAAGAGACTAATGCGACCAGTGCTAGTGCCGTGTCACAGTGACCTATGAATCTGTTTACCTGTTTGCATTTGCCATTGATGTCGGGGACCTACATCGGCATACCTGGCGTCTACCCGGCAACTACCCGGTATCCACGGCTCAGAGGGCCGGGACACACGTATGATTAGTGACTCGATGTAGTATTGTATTGCACTGCACTGCACTGCACTGCACTGCACTGCACTGCACTGCACTGCACTGCACTGCACTGCACTGCACTGCACTGCACTGCACTGCACTGCACTGCACTGCACTGCACTGCACTGCACTGCACTGCACTGCACTGCACTGCACTGCACTGCACTGCACTGCACTGCACTGCACTGCACTGCACGGCACGGCACGGCACGGCACGGCACGGCACGGCACGGCACGGCACGGCACGGCACGGCACGGCACGGCACGGCACGGCACGGCACGGCACGGCACGGCACGGCACGGCACGGCACGGCACGGCACGGCACGGCACGGCACGGCACGGCACGGCACGGCACGGCACGGCACGGCACGGCACGGCACGGCACGGCACGGCACGGCACGGCACGGCACGGCACGGCACGGCACGGCACGGCACGGCACGGCACGGCACGGCACGGCACGGCACGGCACGGCACGGCACGGCACGGCACGGCACGGCACGGCACGGCACGGCACGGCACGGCACGGCACGGCACGGCACGGCACGGCACGGCACGGCACGGCACGGCACGGCACGGCACGGCACGGCACGGCACGGCACTGTCTTGTCTTGTCTTGTCTTGTCTTGTCTTGTCTTGTCTTGTCTTGTCTTGTCTTGTCTTGTCTTGTCTTGTCTTGTCTTGTCTTGTACTGTACTGTACTGTACTGTACTGTACTGTACTGTACTGTACTGTACTGTACTGTACTGTACTGTACTGTACTGTACTGTACTGTACTGTACTGTACTGTACTGTACTGTACTGTACTGTACTGTACTGTACTGTACTGTACTGTACTGTACTGTACTGTACTGTACTGTACTGTACTGTACTGTACTGTACTGTACTGTACTGTACTGTACTGTACTGTACTGTACTGTACTGTACTGTACTGTACTGTACTGTACTGTACTGTACTGTACTGTACTGTACTGTACTGTACTGTACTGTACTGTACTGTACTGTACTGTACTGTACTGTACTGTACTGTACTGTACTGTACTGTACTGTACTGTACTGTACTGTACTGTACTGTACTGTACTGTACTGTACTGTACTGTACTGTACTGTACTGTACTGTACTGTACTGTACTGTACTGTACTGTACTGTACTGTACTGTACTGTACTGTACTGTACTGTACTGTACTGTACTGTACTGTACTGTACTGTACTGTACTGTACTGTACTGTACTGTACTGTACTGTACTGTACTGTATTGTATTCATTGTATTCATTGTATTCATTGTATTCATTGTATTCATTGTATTCATTGTATTCATTGTATTCATTGTATTCATTGTATTTATTCATTGTATTTATTTAGACTGCAACTGGTTCATATAGAGCCCAATAACAGGAATGACAAATAAACAAATATATAATTAATAAACCAATAATATAATAACAAAACAATGGGTACAATATGTACATTAAAATCCAGACAATGTCAACATCAAATATGCCAGGCATCATCCGTCAGACATAGTAATGTTTTTTTTAAATTGCAAACCTAAAGGTTTTAGTCAAACGTTGGCTCACTTAAATACAATCTGTTGAAAACGATGTAATAATAAAAACATTAAGAGCAATAAGTACATAAAAATACACAATATATAGTATACTAAGGCAACATCCATTATACATAGATCTTTTTTATTGTAGATCTAACAAGTTGGATCACTTAAATACAATGTATTGATTAATTGTAAATAACGTATTGTGTTCTATTATTCAAGTAATTTTCCATTAACTTTAGGGCAGCACCATCCGTCCCATACAAATGTAATTTGCTTAATGCAATTTAATGGTCTACATTATCAAATGCTTTTGATAAATCTAAAAATGTATGTATCCGTGGCTATTTCGTTAGCAGCAGTTATTGTTCTGTCGATAACTTCCATAATGGCGTAATTCGTTGAGTGATCAAATTTAAATCCATACTTGTTATCATTAAAAAGTTGGAGTTTAGTATAAAAAGAATATATCTCGTTATATATAACTTTTTTCAATGACCTTTGAGATAACTGACAGCAGAGATATCGGTACATGCTTACAAAACGATGTTTCATCATCATTTAAAAAATTGGAAATACGTTCGCAATTTTCATATTATCTGGAGAAAAACCCATGTGTAGAACACTATAAAACCATACTAAATGGTGGACAATTTACATTAAAACCAACCATCACAGTTAACAACCCTCTGCAAAAACAGCGCACTCGTGTGAAGGGTGGGCCTTCACATACTGCCATGTTGCCGACTTGACAGACTTCAACAGTTCGTCTGAAGGCTGAAACTTAAAACAACTGTCCTCTGTGTTCAGCTTGCAGCTGAACAAGGCACATATTGTGTCCTGGCCAAGGTCAGACCTACTGTCTGTATCAATCTTTTTCACAATTGAAAAGCCCCTCTCACTGTCTGCGTTGCTGTTTGGGAGGGACAGCAGTGGTAACACAACAGCACACAAGGTGGCAGACCGATGGCTTCCAGTGCTGGTCTTACCCTTCCCCATGCCATCCTCCTGCAGCAACACTAAAATGCGAGTAGCATATTCAGCAAAACGTATGTGACAACCCTCGGTCACTTCTGCTGATCCTGTGCAGATCGCAGACCCACGCTTGGAGAAACGTTGAGGCATATTTCGTCTTCGAAGTAGAACGAGGTGCCGGCTTCGAATTCGCTTTTGGCTTCGGTGGCCCTACGTCGATCCACGTGATTGCTCCCATTATGGGAGGTTACAAAAATTAGAAACCGTAGGACGAATCACAAACTGGAGAGATTGTTTCACGCGCGGGAGGGCGAGAGATGGGTGCGAAAAGCGTTTTAGAAATTGAGATTTTAGAAATTGATAATCTAAATGTAACACTTTTTCTGTGAGCATTTTATATATTTGCATGTGACGTTGTTCAAACAATTCAGTATATATTTGGTAGTGGCAAAAAATCAGACAGCAAAACCTGTAATCCTTCCAGAGTTGCGTACTATCGTAACATAAACGTATATTAAACAAGAACAGTAGTTGTAGATATAGGGCCTACACCGCAAGGATTTTTGTCTGACAACATAACAAAAGAAAAACGGAAAAGCCAACTAGGCATGATATCAAAAACATCATGAGATGTCCATTGAGTAAGAGATAAAAAGACTAATCACTCCAGTTAATAGTGATAACAGTGAAAGTAATTAGAGTCGTATTGCATTTCCCGATTATCTGATAATTACTTCTACGAGATGCCATGTTAACGTTTAAACGCTAGATTTAAATGACATATACATGATTAATAGTTATGTAGCAGAACACATAATATGTAACAGCAACACGTCATGAGAATTATTCTATCACATGTCAACAAGTATACAATACAGTCCGAAAACTCAGTAATAACATATGTGATTGAATATTTTTTTATCAAAATAAAACAAATTGCTCTTGATTATAAAATAATAAGAAATTACAGTCGTAATATGATATATAGTAACGACTTTAGACGCCCACTAATGACCTTACATAATGTTTGGCTTGGTACATGTCCAAATCTTTTGGAGAGAGGACGTCATTTATCAGTCACTCTTTATTTCATCATGATTCTTCCCGCGTATGTCAAGAAGTCACTGGCCTTCTTAATAATATAATAATAATACAGTTTTTATATAGCGCTAATTCCCGCATGGCGGATCGATGCGCTGCACAACAAAAATACTAAAATTAATGTAGCGTCGGCCTATGATCGACCGTGTTTGCGTAGTTTTCCGCGTTTTATTCGCCTTTGATGTAAAGTTACGCAATTTGTATTATTCTTTATTCAAAGCATATTCATTGACGATTTCTACAAACACAACAAAATAGTTTGATACAATTTGGTGACAAAATACCAGCAGTGATTACCTTCTCACCCTATTGGTCACAGGGGGGTCCCTAATGATCGACCTCAGCACATAATTCGCCATAAACTTGAGTAATGATTTGTCAACAATGATTTTATTCGCCCATGACATCAGTTTGCGTGTTTGTTTACACATATACAATTACGTTAGTACAGTAACAGTCAACACCAAATGTATTGCATTTATGAAACGGTCGATCATTAGGGACCCTGTCGATGAAAGGTACCCACACGCTATATTAATAAATAAAAATGTAAATTATATAAATTAATATAAATCATACTAACTCGCATGTAAATGATATAAAAAAATATATTATATTAAACACTGCTTTTAAGATGTATAGTACTAAAACATGGTATGCAAATTATATATATTAATATAAAATTAAAATCCTTTCTAAAACTATGTACGTAAACATACATATAAATCTATAAATTAATCTAAAACATAAACACTAATTAAAATATTATTACACTAAAAGGAAATTATAATGCAAAGTCCGTCATTTCAAAACAATTTAAATTAATTGAAATGTCTAATAAAAAGATATGTCTTTAAATACTTTCTAAACTTGGTAATGTCCCGGATTTATAAATTATATAAATTAATTTAAACTAAGATAAACACTGCTTTTAAAATGTTTTGTACTAAACTTTATTATATAAATTAATATAAAATTAAAACCTTTACTAAAAATGTATACGAAAATATATAGATATATATAAATATATAAATTAATATAAAACATAAACACTGATTAAAACATGTATGACACTAAAAAGAAATTATAAAGCAATGTCCGTTATTTTTTTTCTTCATATTTGTTAGACTTTGTTTTGGATGCAAGTGCCGCTCTCTTCGATATTAGGTCTTCATTAATGTAGGTCTGTATTTGAGCGTCTGTGTGCGGCGACGGAACACTTCGTCCCTCTCCGCCTCACTGCGGAACCGAGCGATTATCGATCGGGCGTCCGTGTTCTTCTGTTTTTTCCCCGAGTATGTGACCTCTCTCAAGATATGTTGGTCCAAAGTCATTTAGCCCTAGTTTTTTATTGAACTGATCACTAAGTCATTTGTGTTTTGTATTTACTGCTTCGGCAATGCCAGAGAACCGGAGGTTTGGACGACGCGTGTACTGTTCGCGTTTATCCGCCTCGGTCTCCAACAATTCCACCTTCTCTTCCGGCGACTGAACCTTTTTGGTGAAACATATTAACAATTCCAATCGAAACAAAAATATGTGTTCTAATACCCTCATTCCTGATTTACGCGAAAATGTACGTTGCAAGCAGAGGAGTGACCCCCCCCCCCCCCCCCGATACGGTGTCAATTGTAAATATTGTGTAGTGATGTAATTAGTACTGGTGATTGGTAATATTATGCTTAGGGGTTGTAGGTATTGCTTAGCAATACCATTTTACCATTTCAGCCAGCATGCTTGTTGTGTATTGATGTATATCTGGTTGTGTGTGTGTGTGTGTGTGTGTGTGTGTGTGTGTGTGTGTGTGTGTGTGTGTGTGTGTGTGTGTGTGTGTGTGTGTGTGTGTGTGTGTGTGTGTGTGTGTGTGTGTGTGTGTGTCTGTGTGTGTCTGTGTCTGTGTCTGTGTCTGTGTCTGTGTCTGTGTCTGTGTCTGTGTCTGTGTCTGTGTCTGTGTCTGTGTCTGTGTCTGTGTCTGTGTCTGTGTCTGTGTATGTGTCTGTGTCTGTGTCTGTGTCTGTGTCTGTGTCTGTGTCTGTGTCTGTGTCTGTGTCTGTGTCTGTGTCTGTGTCTGTGTATGTGTCTGTGTCTGTGTCTGTGTCTGTGTCTGTGTCTGTGTCTGTGTCTGTGTCTGTGTCTGTGTCTGTGTCTGTGTCTGTGTCTGTGTCTGTGTCTGTGTCTGTGTCTGTGTCTGTGTCTGTGTCTGTGTCTGTGTCTGTGTCTGTGTCTGTGTCTGTGTCTGTGTCTGTGTCTGTGTCTGTGTCTGTGTCTGTGTCTGTGTCTGTGTCTGTGTCTGTGTCTGTGTCTGTGTCTGTGTCTGTGTCTGTGTCTGTGTCTGTGTCTGTGTCTGTGTCTGTGTCTGTGTCTGTGTCTGTGTCTGTGTCTGTGTCTGTGTCTGTGTCTGTGTCTGTGTCTGTGTCTGTGTCTGTGTCTGTGTCTGTGTCTGTGTCTGTGTCTGTGTCTGTGTCTGTGTCTGTGTCTGTGTCTGTGTGTGTGTGTGTGTGTGTGTGTGTGTGTGTGTGTGTGTGTGTGGGTGTGTGTTTGTGTGTGTGTGTGTGTGGGTGTGTGTGTTTGTGTGTGTGTGTGTGTGTGCGTGCGTGCGTGCGTGTGTGCGTGCGTGCGTGAGTGCGTGCGTGCGTGCGTGCGTGCGTGCGTGCGTGCGTGCGTGCGTGCGTATGTGTTTGTGTGTGTTCAATTACAAGATTTCTCTAAACAGAATAAAAACAAATAATATCATTAAGTTGGCCTATTTCAATCAGCACTTGTCTCACATTTAGCACTGCTTCGCATAGGAGGTTGTATCACGGACTTAGGGGAAGTAGGGGCATATCCGCATACTGAGGCATGTCCGCACACCCTATTATTTGCGCATCGCGTAACATCTGGTTAGTAGAATCATGCTAAGCGGCATCGTCTAACCCCCAAATCATCCACTTGCACATACTTTTTGATAGAAGTGAAAAATTACAAAGTTATGACATAAAATGTTATTTTCGTAAACACTGATGTAATTTTACTCATATGCTTTCATATGTATTACTTTAACTGTAAGACGTGCATACACATTTTCTCTCATAATTCCAAATTGCATTTTAATGTTTTATGCTGTGTGAAATAAAGGATACTTTCATAAGTAGCATTTTCGCGCAATTCAGAATTATTCACGTGTTGGATGCTTGGGGCATGTTCGCACAGGCCTGTGCGGTCATGCCCCACCCGTTGTGCAGACGTATTTCGTGCATCGGTGCTTATAATATTATGTAGTCTACTTAGATACATATTTAGATACTTCAGCTGCTTACAACAAATATTATAGGAAACTTTGATGTGAGATAGTATATATGATGATTATTATATAATTATTTAATATTATCAAACTTATTATATCAGTCATCGCTTCGTCAATGTGTAATAGGCTATATCGTGCTGACGTCACATTTTCCATGTTGTGTATCATTAGGTCCGTTAAAGAAATAAAGCTTAATTGATCATTGCTAATATAATAAAATAACCAAGATGACAAATGATGTATAATCTATAATATAGAACTTTGCCCGTATACGTTAGTCCATACAAAGCCATGCTCGCACAGCCGGCAACCTGAGTTTTTAGTTTGACTTTGCGCGTTACGAGACTATGCTGTTTTAGCTAGAAGGCTTCAGACAAGATGGGTTGCAAAGTTTGACTTTCCCCGTTACAAATTTATGCTGTTGTTTGCTTTGACTCTCAAGGAGGAATAAACGTGGACTACGATTCAAAGCCTCTGTATTTTCTAAATTTTACGTATATATGAAAACTTGAAAACGTTGATTTGTGTTCTCTGGTTTTTTTTATAGTAATGCACGTGTCAGTAGTGTACGCATACCAATACATATTATTACTGTAGTTAATCGTCAGCTCTGTGAGACCAGCTGTTGCTTCGCCATTCCTGCGGCATAACCGCTCACAGTGTGCGGTTATGCCCCGTACCTTGGGGCATGTCCGCACAAACGTATGCCTCTACATTTGACCAAATATTCAAATATCTGATGGGATATGCGATTTCTTAACTAACTAACAACAAAGTAATACGATTGCTGATTCTGAATGCTAAATATCACCCTCTTAGCACACACAATGCATTATCTATAGCGTGTTTCATCTAAAGTGTGCGGACATGCCCCTACTTCCCCTATATGTGCATATAAGTCTGTGGTTGTATGTGCACAGTGAGCATATACAAATGGTACGAGAACACAAAGCCAGAGAAAACGATTCAAAGACACTGCAAAATTGACATCAATGTATGGGAACTTATAGTTGTGGACCGTCCACTTTGGCGGCGTAGCATGTATCAGGGACCGCTGGTGACAATAATATGAAAATTCAGTGCATAACCATGCAATACAAATCGCGTGCACGAACAACATAAATTCACAAAGCATGGCATGGAGCCATGGACATATATTAGATTCGTGTTTTGTGGAATGCCGCGTTTCCTTTTTATATGAATTATAACTACTAACACAACGTAAATAAACAAATAGCATACACACACGCATGTACACCTTAATTTGTAGAGAATTAGTGCGATCGACGACCGACAGGCAGCGACAGGTGCTCGCCTATTGTAAATATAATGTGCTGCCGCCTGGCGATTAATTAAACATTCGTCTCAAATACAACCAACTGTTTGAACGTTTTATTTCCGTTTCTTAGTCATTTAATTGGCGTACTGAACCGGACTATACTTGCTCAAAAACAAGAGGGATTTTGGTAATGTAATAAGACAACAACCTGGCTGAAACGTCACGCTATTCGTGGAAGACGACATCGTTGTTACTCAAAGGAATTCTTTAAACAGGTGGGCGATATTAAAACATTAATGTAGTTATTTATCGTTTTTGCCAAATTTGAATGCGAAGTAATGTACAGTTTGTATATTGCAGGATATAATAACAGTTTGTAAGCGACTATCGACAATTTACAACGATGAAATGTTACAACGGTCAAATTATGAATATGTTTACTCAAGCAAGTAAAGTAGGCGGAAATGTCGCCGTACGTCAAAAGTCACCACAGTAGCCAATACACATAATCACAGTTTAATTTTTATGAGCATAATAATCATAAAAATTATAAGTCAGGTGAGACACACCACTCTGACTCCCCATTCTGTTACAATGAAAGGTCCACCAAGAGTACTTCTACGTAATAATATTTTTATTTGTTTATGGTAATACTTAGTATTACATATAATAATTCATTGTAATATGTCCAGATTTATAAAAATTATTATATTGTTGTTCACAAATCGCCTTCATCAAATTCAAACATTTGGGACATAATCGGTTAATGTAAGACTACAATTAAGTCCATTACTTTACTGGCTACAGATCGGCATTTCTAATATTTTAGTTATATTGTTGAAAGTTAAGTACAGAGTAAGTAAAGTACTACAGACCAAGTATTTTTCAAAAGTGCTACTAAGAGCTAAGTATTTATAATAACGCTTGATGCTGGAAAGGGTGCCTTAATAACTCAAGCCCTAGTTCATCCATCATGCCTGATAGCACCCTTTCAAACTGACTGAGTAAAAAGGTGAGTAATAAGCACTGAATAAAAAACACTACTTCAGTTGAGTTACTCGAGTACCATCGAGTACCAATGAATATGAGAAATGAGTGCTTCGGCCCTAACCCTGGTGTGTGTGTGTGTGTGTGTGTGTGTGTGTGTGTGTGTGTGTGTGTGTGTGTGTGTGTGTTGCATATGAAATAGAACACTAACTTTTTATTACATTTATTTTATTTGATGTCAAGGTGTTGGCACTGCCCATACATGATTTCTCAACAACTTACAAACACACATTGATACCACAGGGGCTCCCCATTTAGTCTTAGATATCATTGTCCTAACTTATGAATTGAAATTTAATATCACATGGAATCGACAAAAAATTAAAACATTATGTAAATTTACTAAAAAAATTCTGTACATGTACTATGCACCTCATATAAACAACATAATATTCATAAAGTAGCACAGTGATATGGGATTCATGGGTGGGTGTTGTATCCTATACACTCGATCACTTGTCCTTACAAACAACGTCAAACAAGTATATATAACCACTCTTTGTCAAGCCTTGTTTACATCCAGTGTTGATGACCTACTTAGGTTTTATCTACCTAGAGTTTATCTATATCTAATTATCTATATGTTCAACTTTGACACTGCAGTTTATATAATATAATGTCATAACCATGTGCATTAACTTGCCACTAAGGTTATATCAATGTTGTCAATTTGTTTGGTGTGACATAATACTGTTATTACACTCAGTTGGACCAAATTGTGACACCAATCACAGAAATGCCAATCACATACTGAGCATTTTTATTCTTGTAGTTTTAAGTCTATTTAAATAACAACAAGACATCACATTTCTGTTTGTTAAAGTTTGTTATATATCTAAAGCAAGTCATTTAATATTCCATGTTAAATTTGAGGAGAATATTGTAAAAAAAATTCATCCAATTATTTTCATGGTACTTTGCATCAGTCACATTTCTATAAGCACCTGCCAATATATATATATATATATATATATATATATATATATATATATATAAAATTACAGACAAAAGCTGTAATCTGTAGATAAATATTGTGTGTTTTCAAAGAGATGTAACCAGGGCTTTATGCAGGATCAAATTATTGCCAGTCACATGTTTTGGTTTGCCAGTCACATGTTTCGGTGGACACGTTGATGTTAACTGTTAAGCTAGTTTACAAACTTTCAAATTGTGCCTGATGACCTGAAATGGACTACAAACACACATTTGGCACCATTTACACTCACTTTCAAGGCATAACTAACAATCTCCTTCATTTTCTACCCGTCCATATTCGTTTTTCCAAATGACAGGTGGACGGGTCTCTAGATAAAGCTATCGATGTAACTCAATAGTCAATACATATAGCGGCCCAGTGACCTACTGTCTGGGTGGTCAATAGAGACCAGCACACCTGTCACACCTGGAGAATACATACCTGAGAATAACTGAGATTGTAGTTCATTTACATAACCTGAGAAAACCTCCCGTGGACACATGGGCAGTGATTGATCAGCTCCAAGAAAGGCCAAATGTAATCTGATTTCACATATCATGATCTCTCAAGATTCACACATGCTGCTGGATTTTGTTGGATTAAGCTGACCAGGTGTGATTGTTGATAATATTTACTTGATATTGATAATACTCAATTTAAGCATGTCCTTAAGCCAAACATTTTTGTAATTATTTTCCATTTAGATGAAATGAATATTTCTGATGACGCTGTCTGAAATGGATTGGCCTTTTTGTCGGATTTGTCCGATGGTCTTTTTCCCCTGACAATCTTTTGCCCAGAGGGAAAGTGGAAATGGTTTTGCCCAATTTGTAAACAATTATTGAAAGTTGTAAAACAATAAAAAAAAAATCTGGTTCAACTGGATTAATTTACAGTGCATGACGGCGATTCTTTCCCAGTGTCTGAATGGATAAGAAAATAACTCTTTTTTGTTGTATGTTGTGGGTTTTTTCATTGAACCATCTCTAAATTGTGTTGTTTGCCTAATACCAAATTAAACAGCACACACATTTGCAAATCTAGTGTTACCTTTTAAAAAACACATTTTTCAAAATTCCAACTGGGCAGAGGACCAATGGACAAAAGACCATACCCCTCTGGAATTAGATTTAACTATTCAGTAGTATATATAGTTATTTTATTATTATAGTATAGACTTATTGATGTGAATGCTGGATGTATGTATTTTTTTATTTTCTCTTGTAATGCAGGCTCATCATCAGCTGAGTAATAATAATTAACTATATATATATATATATATATATATATATATATATAATATATATATATATATAAAGTTATAATATATATATTAATAGTATAATATTATTATTATTACTCAGCTGATGATGAGAAATATATATAATATATATTTAAATAATTAAATATATATATATATATAAAACATCGACTCCAGTAAGTCTGTGTGTAGTAATTGGAATGTGTCACATTTGCCTGCTTACTATATATATGATGCAAATAACATCCTAATGATTCAACGTGCATACCATGTGTTTTTCTTACATCCTTGTATTAGTCAGCATGATAAACTGGCAGTGACAACAAATAAATCACGTCTGTGGCGCCAGTATCCTCAGAGAATTTGAGATGAGTTTAACAGAGGTCAAGTGCCTATTACACGGCGCGACATCAGTCTATAGATAACACTGTCAGGAAACAAGTCTGTAGTTAAATTAAATCAAAGACCCCTCAGAGTCAGAGGAATTAAAATAAATTTTATATTAGGCACAGTGACATTGTGTTACCCAGTCATTTGCAAAATCAGTCTCCTCATTCTAGTTTGGAATGTCTGCTGTCAACAGGAAGCCAGCTGGGCGTGTCAGTAATTATTACCCATGTGCACCTAGCACAGTTTGGGTCAAGTGTGAATTATCAGCAAACTTTAAAACATTCTAATTGTGGATTGGTGCAGCAAAATAACTACAATTAACTGTTGTGTCATGTACAGTTGTGACATGAACAGTTGTGACATGTACAGTTGTGACATGTACAGTTGTGAAATGTGTGATGCTACGTTTGATCTTAAAGCATATGACACAACTGTTGCCGGACAGATTGTTGATGTCTGTGTCGGCTGTCACAGTTTATATGGCTGTGGAATGTGGAATGCAGGAGTTAAATGCTGGTCACAGTGAGTGCCTTGGAGCTGCATTTGTATAGTTTTAGTGCAGCCCAGCGAGAATTGCTCGTCTAATTATGCCGTGTTGTCATTGCGGAAACTGATTATAAAATTATTATTCTCAACAAAGCACGCAGTCCACAGGGTGACCAGAAAGTTGTTAGACATCACATGTCACTCAGGACGGAGCACATGCCTTGAGTCTACTCACATATCAAAATCCAGAATCAAGTTGTTTTGCCTGTATACATAGTTTTATGCAGAAACCCATCCATCTGTCATTTGGATGGGTAAAACCCGTTGTGGACATTGGACAGGTAAAAACGTCAGGAGGCGAAAGAGCAAAATGGTCTTCCAAAATCATAGGTAGTGTGTCAGTTATGCAACAAAAAAGTATGGCCTTGTCTATATAATATACATGACATAATACACTTACATACTGCGAATAGCGTATAAATCAAATAGCAGATAAAATTGTGAGACTCCTATTAAGATATATCACAATCGCAACAATGTAGGTATTTCACACATATAACCGTTAATCAACATGGCTGGCAAAGGCAATGCTTGCTTGTGGCAGAACCAAACTACTGGATTGTATATTCTATAAGTTATCATAGCAGTTTGCTACATAGGTTAACTACTGTGTTGTCTTGTGTTTGTTGTCAAAGTGTAGTTTCATTGAATGGTCATGGACATTCAGTGTGATTGTCCGAACAAAGCCCCCTTCAGTGTCCTAGCCAGGGCCCCCTGCCCTGAGCAACAACCAAAGATGCTCTGAGAAGGTTGTCACCTAGAAATGCTGTCACCAATTACACAGGGTCACACTCAGCTGTTGGAGGGTGTAAATGCGTTATTACAGCACCTACTTCGCAGGAGTAGTGGGGTACTTCAGTTCAACCCAGGGCTGCTATTTACAAGTGTGTATTTATCTCAGGCTAGAGACTTCACACCTGTGGTTTTCCTAATAGAAATCTCTGCTACATTTGACATGTAGCTGAGGCTATGGTGTTAAAATTAATAGAGTTCAGGTGTTGTTTCCTGGGTAATTCGTGCTTAGAAATAATTGGGCAGTGGGTGTAGTTGGGGGCAGTGCCACCCCCATCAACAGTCAGGTATGTATAGTTTGGGGCTGCGTTGGTTAGGAGTCGGAAGTTTGTACAGAGTTTAATACATTTTTTTAATACCAATATTTTTATTCAGTGTATTATTAATTATTTC
Organism: Oasisia sp. SBJ-2009; assembly: GCA_964017155.1. Classification (NCBI taxonomy): domain Eukaryota; kingdom Metazoa; phylum Annelida; class Polychaeta; order Sabellida; family Siboglinidae; genus Oasisia; species Oasisia sp. SBJ-2009. Next base: position 40,960,017 of record OZ024862.1, on the reverse strand, counting down.
ATTTATGTATATGTTAAATCTTCAGTATGTTGAGGCTTAGTTGGTAATTTGGAAGACAAAGACTGGAAGTGGATTGTTGTGGGGTTGCTATTTGCATGAATTTAATTTGATGAAGAATGCTGTCATCATGAATGTAGGATTTGGCTGGTTGTAAAGTTTGTGTTGCAGGTTGGTGGAGGATGCCATCAGTTCGTGAGGGGGCTGGTTGTAAGGGTGGTGTTTGTGTTGTAGGTTGATGGAGGATGCCATCAGTTCGTGAGGGGGCTGGTTGTAAGGGTGGTGTTTGTGTTGTAGGTTGATGGAGGATGCCATCAGTTCGTGAGGGGGCGGGGGTGAGTGGAAAGGACCGAGTCACTCACCGCGACCATGTAGACGGCAAGACCACAGCACGTCACGGCGGCAACACTATCAGCATCAGGTACAAACACAACACAGTCACCATCAGGAACAAACACAACACAGTCACCATCAGGTACAAACACAACACAGTCACCATCAGGTACAAACACAACACAGTCACCATCAGGTACAAACACAACACAGTCACCATCAGGTACAAACACAACACAGTCACCATCAGGTACAAAAACAACACAGTCAGCATCAGGTACAAACACAACACAGTCACCATCAGGTACAAACACAACACAGTCAGCATCAGGTACAAACACAACACAGTCACCATCAGGTACAAACACAACACAGTCACCATCAGGTACAAACACAACACAGTCACCATCAGGTACAAACACAACACAGTCACCATCAGGTACAAACACAACACCGTCACCATCAGGAACAAACACAACACAGTCACCATCAGGAACAAACACAACACAGTTACCACCAGGAACAATCACAACACAGTCACCATCAGGAACAATCACAACACAGTCACCATAAGGAATAAACACAACACACTCACCATCAGGTACAAGCACAACACAGTCAGCACCAGGTACAAGCACAACACAGTCAGCACCAGGAGCAAGCACAACACAGTCAGCACCAGGTACAAACACAACACAGTCAGCACCAGGTACAAGCACAACACAGTCAGCACCATGTACAAACACAACACAGTCAGCAGTCAGCACCAGGTACAAGCACAACACAGTCAGCACCAGGAACAAGTATATAACACAGTCAGCACCAGGTACAAACACAACACAGTCAGCACCAGGTACAAGCACAACACAGTCAGCACCAGGAACAAGCACAACACAATCAGCACCAGGTACAAACACAACACAGTCAGCACCAGGAACAAACACAACACAATCAGCACCAGGTACAAGCACAACACAGTCAGCACCAGGAGCAAGCACAACACAGTCAGCACCAGGTACAAACACAACACAGTCAGCACCAGGTACAAGCACAACACAGTCAGCACCATGTACAAACACAACACAGTCAGCAGTCAGCACCAGGTACAAACACAACACAGTCAGCACCAGGTACAAGCACAACACAGTCAGCACCCAGCACAAACACAACACAGTCAGCACAAGTCACTGCTGTGCTAATGATCGTGTGTTTGTGTGTTCAGGACGCTAGAGAAGATGGCGGTGGAGGAGGACACTCAGTGGCTGCCGGAGCTGCTCCACGAGGTACAGCTGGAGCAGTTCTACGTGAAGCTCCGAGATCATCTGCAGGTGACCAGGTAAGGTCTTATCGCTTGCCTGTCCACAAGTCATACGTATTCATTACCATATCCCTACTTTTGTAATCATTAAGCATTGTTTATATTTGCACCATAAATGAGTCATGCCTATTTGTGTTCAAGGGTGTGTTCTAATAAGTACCCGTGTACTACATTTGCTGTGTCTGATCAGTTCCATGTAGGTTTTCTTACGGGAGTACACAGTCGATGGCTGCAAAAGTGTATCCAATAGTACATATCTTAACAATTATTCACTATACGTATTGATCAGCAGAAAGTCAGTGTAAACACTTCAAAAATTTTGATATAGATGATAACTATCTGTCATTGTCCATCTTAGGATGTGTAATGATGACCGTTGACCATTGGATGGTTACAAAAAAGTGCTGCCACATCACAGAGCCTGGATAGTCGAGGCTATGGCTCTACCAGGTAGATGCTATAGCCTCGACTATCCACACTCTGTGAGGTGGCAGCACATGTTAGCCCCTCACATCCACTTGGGAGAGTAATGCTCTGCCAATGTTGGCTGTCAGGTTAACTATAAAATAAACACTAAAATAAGGATATACTTTTATAAGATAATACTATATTTTTAAAAGTCTTCAACATTAAACTTATATTAACAAAAAATAAACAGAAATATATAATTGCAGTTGTTTATGAAGCAGTAATTATGGCAGGATTAGCCTCTGATGCCCAGACTCAGGGAGGTGGCAGCACTTATTAACCCTCACATGTAACATTCAAAAGCCGGCTAAGTCACCTGTGACCAGACTATCTTTTCGGCAAAGTTACACAGCCGAATGAGAGTTGGGTAAGTGAGTCTATAGATGCTAATAGCTCTGCATACGCAGTGTTTCTAGTTTGGGCTTGGCCTATACTGTCTGTATAAGGCACAGTCATAAATATTCGGGTCAGTTCGCCAGACTTCAGTTTTATCTGACAAGTTCATTGTGTTTAACAGCCATTGTGTGGGCATGAATATTCATTATCATTGGGCTACATAATTAATCATAGACTATGTGATGGCAGCCTCAAAATGATTCGCATAAACACAGTTATGTATCAGATTGTTGCACAGATAACACACAAGTTATACATTGATTAGCAAGACAAAGTAGCAGAAAAAAATACTTATGCAAACTTATCATGTTTTGACACAATACATCTGGAATGCATATAAACTTAAAAAGAATCCCTTTAATTACATACATAATAGAAGCTCACAACACCACTGCAGAAGCAAGTTTCTTACATTGTAGTTATATTATTTATTACAATTAGTTTTGTTGTAATGACTTTGTTATTGAATAGGATTGGGAACATTGGCAGTCACAATTGACATTTTGTGATACAGGAAACTTGATGTCACACAGCACAACAGTGAATAAAACTGGTCAATACTTGTCAGTGTCAAGACATTCTCTGTTGCGTTGCGTTGCGTTGCGTTGCGTTGCGTTGCGTTGCGTTGCGTTGCGTTGCGTTGCGTTGCGTTGCGTTGCGTTGCGTTGCGTTGCGATGCGATGCGATGCGATGCGATGCGATGCGATGTGTTCACTGTGTTGTGATGCAACAGTGTGTTGTGATGCAACAGTGTGTTGTGATGTGAATGAATGTGTTGTGGTGTGACAGAGATTGCTGGGATGTGGCAACGTGTGTTGATGTGGTTAAGGTGTCATATGTGACAGTGTGTAATACTGTGCAACTTAGAAGCATGGTGTAACAGTGTGTCATAATGTCAGACTATGTCATACTGTGACATAGGATGCCATCCATGACAGTTCATGTCATGATGTCAGAGTTTGTCATGATGTCACATTGTGTCGCAATGTATCATAGTGTATCATAATGTGACTACAGTGTGACTGTCATACTGTGACAGTGTGTCATGCTGTGACAATGTGTCTTGTGTGACAGTGTGTCATGCTGTGTCTAATGTGACAGTATGTCCTGTGTGACAATGTGTCTAGTGTGACAGTATGTCCTGTGTGACAATGTGTCTAATGTGACAGTATGTCCTGTGTGACAATGTGTCTAATGTGACAGTATGTCCTGTGTGACAATGTGTCTAATGTGACAGTATGTCCTGTGTGACAATGTGTCTAATGTGACAGTATGTCCTGGGTGACAATGTGTCTAATGTGACAGTATGTCCTGTGTGACAATGTGTCTAATGTGACAGTATGTCCTGTGTGACAATGTGTCTAATGTGACAGTATGTCCTGGGTGACAATGTGTCTAATGTGACAGTATGTCCTGTGTGACAATGTGTCTAATGTGACAGTATGTCGTGTGTGACAATGTGTCTAATGTGACAGTATGTCCTGTGTGACAATGTGTCTAATGTGACAGTATGTCCTGTGTGACAATGTGTCTATTGTGACAGTGTGTCCTTTGTGCCAGTGTGTCTAGTGTGACAGTGTGTCCTGTGTGACAATGTGTCTATTGTGACAGTGTGTCCTGTGTGCCAGTGTGTCTAGTGTGTCCTGTGTGCCAGTGTGTCTAGTGTGACAGACGCGGTCAGTGTGTCCTGTGTGACAATGTGTCTATTGTGACAGTGTGTGCCAGTGTGTCTAGTGTGACAGTGTGTCTAGTGTGACAGTATGTCATGTCCTCAGGTTGTCCCACTTTGACTATGTGAAGACGGAGGACCTGGAGAAGATTGGCCTGGGTCGCCCCGCCATCCGCCGCCTGCTGGATGCCGTCAAGAAACACAAGAACAAGAACAAGAAGGGAATCCTTGAGAAGGTACAACACACACAGAGTGGTCATGGACACACCACCAGCTCGCGTAGTCGACCCATCCCCAGTGGCAGTGAGAAACTGTTTAACTGAACATATTTCGTCAGTCTGCCCCCAAAGCTACAATGTTCTCTATATAAGATTCTCTCTTTTCTTCCCTCATCCCTTTATTTTCCGCTTTTCTTCCATCATCTCCTCTGGTTTTCTCTTGCCCTTTTGTTCTTCCCCCATCCTCTCTGTTCTTCCCTCATCCTCTCTGTTCTTCCCTCATCCTCTCTGTTCTTCCCTCATCCTCTCTGTTCTTCCCTCATCCTCTCTGTTCTTCCCTCATCCTCTCTGTTCTTCCGTCATCCTCTCTGTTCTTCCCTCATCCTCTCTGTTCTTCCCTCATCCTCTCTGTTCTTCCCTCATCCTCTCTGTTCTTCCCTCATCCTCTCTGTTCTTCCCTCATCCTCTCTGTTCTTCCCTCATCCTCTCTGTTCTTCCCTCATCCTCTCTGTTCTTCCCTCATCCTCTCTGTTCTTCCCTCATCCTCTCTGTTCTTCCCTCATCCTCTCTGTTCTTCCCTCATCCTATCTGTTCTTCCCTCCTCTCTTTTCTTCCCTCATTCTCTGTTCGTCATTCCCATCTACTCCTTACATATGCAGACCTTGTAGCGTGGGATGTTGCACTGTCTACCAGGGCCTGCTGTGGGGAGGGGGAGGGTGGGAGACAGTGACCCCAGGGCCAGTGTGGGAGGTTGTGGGGATGGGGGGTGCTGGAGACAGTGACCCCAGGGCCAGTGTGGGAGGCTGTGGGGAGGGGGATGGTACCAGTGCCAGTGACCCCACTCAGTCAGTCAGTGCCCACACTGATGGAGCTGGTCTGAGCTGTGGCCAGGCAGTAATGGGCTGGCTGTGAGTCAGCAACTCTTGTTGCCATAACATTTCAGATTGTTGCCACAGACCCACAGATGGCTGTCTCCAAACATTTCATTAGGTGATGACTTTGGCCTTTGCTCAATAGTGCTGTGTTCTGTCACATGTTAAAACGTGTGTGCAGCAGTACACATATACAGCTGCACATATTTACAGCTACACACACGTACAGCTGCTTCCCTCAAGCCCTCTGTTCTTCCCCCGTACCCTCGTTCTTCCTTCATACCCTCTGTTCTTCCCTCATACCCTCTGTTCTTCCCTTATACTCTCTGTTCTTCCCTCAAACTCTTCTGTTCTTCCCCCATACCCTCGTTCTTCCCTTATAGTCATACCCTCTGTTCTTCCTTTATACCCTCTGTTCTTCCCTCATACCCTCTGTTCTTCCCTCATACCCTCTGTTTTTCCCTCATCCCTGTTTTTCCCTCACCCCCTCTGTTCTTCCCTCATCCCTGTTTTTCCCTCAACCCCTCTGTTTTTCCCTCATCCCTGTTTTTCCCTCACCCCTGTTTTTCCCTCACCCCCTCTGTTCTTCCCTACTCATGTGTGCCTCCCTTCTCCCATAAAAATGCCAGTATCTAGCGACATGGAAGCAATAGCCATCTATCCAGACTGACCAGTGTCCTGCTTGCATTCTTATTGTGCATTATTTAAATGTGTTGTTCTGTGTGTGAGGTCAGTATTAGACTTGTAGATTACCTGACCACGCCATTAGTTTGTTTTTATTCCATTCTGCCGCTACCTGGGTAGTCCACAAGAACAGTGCACAATGAAGCTGTGCACAATGAAGGGTTATTGCCCATTATTGTTTGCCCAGTCCCCCCGGCACAGTGTGGGAACCAGGGCGACTTGGACCACCACACAGTGCCAGCAGTATCAGTGCGTGGTCTCATTCTGCAAATGGAGCACAAGCATGCTGTGTAGAACATCAGATGTAATGTTTACTAAAGGAAATACCCATTGACCGGTGCAGCTGATGTGCATGTAGATAAACCACACTGTTTTGACGGCCTTTACTGAACTGGTCTCACATAATTGGTTGTTATAGGAAATATACTCATTGGGTAATTATTCTTATCACCTGATAAATTGTGTTATGCCTATATAGATAACCCTACGTGTCTCTTAAAGGACAAACAAAGTTAACGTTTACGTGACATACACCTAATAGAGTTAATATAAAGTAACAATTTCCACATATACTGAATTTTTTAACGCCAGCGGTTTACCAGAAAAATATTTTTTAACACCCAGCCATCCAAATTCTATGCGCTACCCCATTAGACGAAGAATGACGTCACGACGGTGATCGAGGCGCTCTCCACGTAGATTCCCTGCATTGGGTTTGGTGATGTCATGAAATGGCTGCAACTCGGCAACGCGCGAAACATGCTGATGACGGTAAAAATAAAGTTGTCTATTATTGTTATCGCTGAAATCATCCCATCAACTGATGATACATGTCTACATCAAAGCATTTCTCCTCAAAATGGACCGAGCAAAGTGCCAGGCAGTACGCCCGCAAATCACCAACGTGAATCCATTGCTTCAATACTACCGGTTGTTTCAACTATTATTGCAACCGTATGCCGAACACGAAGGCATAATTACTAAAGTTTACCATAGATTTAACCACAGATTTAGATATACGTCTATAAGCAGCTGCTAGATGTCACGCCAACTGAACGAACTGTCGAAGACTCGAAGTTGTTGACCCTTAACGACGTCGCCGGAAGCTGACCCGAGATATAGAATGCCGCGCGCTGAATGGCCAAGCCAAATTAACCCTTCACCTATGGCGGCGTCTAGACCATCGTGGATTTCGTTAGAATTTTAGACTTTAAAGTCACATTCTGAGTAAACCGCTGACGTTAAAAAATGGAGTATATGTGGAAATTGTTACTTTGTATAAACTCTATTAGGTGTATGACACGAAGCTGTCGCCTTTTTTTGTCCTTTAAGGCAACTCCATTTGTCTGTCTAGACAGCAGAACTGTTTATTTTTTTTGGACAACTTCCCTTACAGCAGGGGCCATTTCACAAACATAGATCTTTTAAACCCAATTTTTCAGTATAAAATAAATTTTGATCCTGAACAGTAATTTTGAATACATGAACACGTCAACACCACGATGTGCCAATGTGACATTGTCACTGATGTATCATGGAAATAGTGTCCCCTGTAATACGGAAATGGATATTTGTGAGTGGTAAAACAACTCATTCAATTTAATAAAAATTTATGATTAATTTTTAAGAGCTCTTTATCTTAATGAAATGGTCCCTACTCTTTAGACCCATCTACTTAAGTATTTAAACAACCCTCATTGTGTCTACAGACAACGGCTTCTTCTTCCATATATTGGAATGGGCCCTTTCCAGGCATTAAAAGTCCAATCGAAGCTTGGATGGGGGGCCGTGTATGCTCTCTTAAGACAGCTAATATAAAAACAAAATTTGTATTAACTAATTAAAATAAAAATTTTAATAAAGTTATTCTATGGACGTATGGTGAATAAAAAAAATTTATTACTATGTACACAGTCTTATGAAGAAATTAAAGCAGTTTCTGTGTCTGTAGATCCTGCCTGGTTCAAAACAAGACAAGACGCCCCCTAGTGGCACTGTGAGGAAGCGTGTTGCGAGCCACCTGGCGAGTGACCCGGGACTCACGTGTCTCGTCAACGAGAAGGACCTGTTTCTCTACGGTAAGCTGGGGGACGGTTCGTTCGGCATAGTGCGCAAGGGCGATTGGACGACCCCCTCTGGCTGTAAGGTTCCCGTCGCTGTCAAGATACTTAAGAACGACGTACTGAGCATGCCCGGGGCATTCGAAGACTTCGTCAAGGAAGTGAATGTCATGCACAAGCTTGACCATCCAAACCTGATTCGACTCTATGGCGTCGTACTCTCGTCACCCCTCATGATGGTAAGTCATGTGACTGAAAGGTCAAGCTACTAGCAATATTGTAAGCTATTTTAAATAAAAAGTCTGAAAAATATTGGATATTTTACTTAAAATTTTCCAAAAATGTAGCTTGGATATTAAGGTATTTTAACCCATTAGCACTCAGCCGATTTTAACGTAAAGCTTGTGGCTCCTCAGATATTTGACCTAGATGTTTAAAACTATTGTTTGTGCCATTGTTTTTGCTCTAGCGCCTTTTTATTCAATTCTCGCAATTGCATGTACCTGTGGTGTCAAAACTGTTGTTATAACTTTAAAATATGTTGACCATTTCTTGGTTGACACTATGACATTCTGAAACATTTTGTAAATAAAATACTTTGTAGTGGTGTAGATTTTTTATGCTTGGATTTCTACTGCTACAAGTTAGGTTTATTTAAAAGAACATTAAATTATCTTCAAGCTGGTATAACTTGTTACAATATATTACACATTTTAGCTGTACACATGGCCAACTCCTGGCTGGAGGACTATTTAGAATGTCCAAAAACAAAAACTATTGCTGTTAAATTTCGTAAACGCGGTAAATATTTTTGAGAACGGAAGAATCCAAAATAGTCACAATTTAATGTTATATGTCTAGATAGGTGTTGCATTTCTTAATCACTAGATGCAACCACGTAAACCGAATTAAAACGCTGTGCTGTATTCGCCGGCCGGCTATGGCCGAACTGAGGAGATTCGGGGTGACAGTCAATGCCCGCCTTGGGTGCTAATTGGTTAACACATGTTGCTGTGACAGGACGTGTATTGATTGGGTTGTCCTGTGTTGTAGGTGACGGAGCTGGCCCCCCTGGGCGCCCTCATTGACCGTCTGAGGAGAGACGGCCACCGCTACCTGATCTCTACCCTGTGTGAGTACGCCATCCAGATAGCGACCGGCATGGCCTACCTCGAGGTGAACCACTTCATCCACCGTGACCTCGCCGCCCGCAACATCCTCCTTGCATCACCGGAGAAGGTTGGTGTCATCTCACATGGTGCTCTGTGATACTGTCTCTGATACAGCAACATAGAGTGATGTTGTCATTGTGGTGACTGTTTGTTGTTGCTGTGTTAGTGACCAGTTGTTGCTGTGTTAGTGACCAGTTGTTGCTGTAAATGTGGATGTGTTTGTTGTTGCTGTGTTAGTAACCAGTTGTTGCTGTAAATGTGGATGTGTTTGTTGTTGCTCTGTTAGTGACCAGTTGTTGCTGTAAATGTGGCTGTGTTTGTTGGTGCTGTGTTAGTAACCAGTTGTTGCTGTAAATGTGGCTGTGTTTGTTGTTGCTGTGTTAGTGACCAGTTGTTGCTGTAAATGTGGATGTGTTTGTTGTTGCTCTGTTAGTGACCAGTTGTTGCTGTAAATGTGGATGTGTTTGTTGTTGCTGTGTTAGTAACCAGTTGTTGCTGTAAATGTGGATGTGTTTGTTGTTGCTCTGTTAGTGACCAGTTGTTGCTGTAAATGTGGCTGTGTTTGTTGGTGCTGTGTTAGTAACCAGTTGTTGCTGTAAATGTGGCTGTGTTTGTTGTTGCTGTGTTAGTGACCAGTTGTTGCTGTAAATGTGGATGTGTTTGTTGTTGCTCTGTTAGTGACCGGTTGTTGCTGTAAATGTGGCTGTGTTTGTTGTTGCTGTGTTAGTAACCAGTTGTTGCTGTAAATGTGGCTGTGTTTGTTGTTGCTGTGTTAGTAACCAGTTGTTGCTGTAAATGTGGCTGTGTTTGTTGTTGCTGTGTTAGTAACCAGTTGTTGCTGTAAATGTGGCTGTGTTTGTTGTTGCTGTGTTAGTAACCAGTTGTTGCTGTAAATGTGGCTGTGTTTGTTGTTGCTGTGTTAGTAACCAGTTGTTGCTGTAAATGTGGCTGTGTTTGTTGTTGCTGTGTTAGCAACCAGTTGTTGCTGTAAATGTGGCTGTGTTTGTTGTTGCTGTGTTAGTAACCAGTTGTTGCTGTAAATGTGGCTGTGTTTGTTGTTGCTGTGTTAGTAACCAGTTATTGCTGTAAATGTGGCTGTGTTTGTTGTTGCTGTGTTAGTAACCAGTTGTTGCTGTAAATGTGGCTGTGTTTGTTGTTGCTGTGTTAGTAACCAGTTGTTGCTGTAAATGTGGCTGTGTTTGTTGTTGCTGTGTTAGTAACCAGTTATTGCTGTAAATGTGGCTGTGTTTGTTGTTGCTGTGTTAGTAACCAGTTGTTGCTGTAAATGTGGCTGTGTTTGTTGTTGCTGTGTTAGCAACCAGTTGTTGCTGTAAATGTGGCTGTGTTTGTTACTGTAGTAGCAATGCCTGTGTTAATAATAATGATGACTTCTCATGCATCAGTATCCTCAAAGATCGAGCTCATTGGTGCGACAAAACCAAGAGATTAAACAGTCTCGTAATCCTATAATAGATGGATGAAAGAGCCAGGGACCTAAATGGTGATAGGCAGCCTTAAAGAGATAGGTTTGTAAACACCAACGGAATGAAAATATATTTCCTTCTAATTTAACATTGGCAGGAAGAAGGTTCCACAGAATTGATGTGGCAACAGAGAAATGTTGGGTTCCAGCTTTTGTTTTCACCCGAGGAAATTAAAGAGGGTCACTACTGATTGATCGTAGCTGTCTGGGATTTGTTGAAACCCACCTGGTTAATTAACACTCTAGCATTACTTGGATGGATATGTCAAGCTCATGCAGACATCAGAGTCACTTTATTCCCAACTTTCATTGGGAAATGTGCTAGTGGGGGAGGGGGAGGGGGGCAACATGAATGTTACAAAGACCAAATAAAATATATATGAAAAAATGCAATGTAGTCATGACTACCTGGGAAACTTACTTTGAAGATCATGAATATGAACTTATGAAGGCCATGTGCAGTGAAGTATAGTAGTGGTAAACAAATATATATATATATATATATATATATATATATATATATATATATATATATATTACAGCTTCATTTATCATTTTCAACATGCAAGTACATTCTATGTTAAATAGGAATGTATTCTGGCATTGAGTAACATAGTGGCTATATACAATAAAATGAAATATGACAAATAAGTATAATATTATACATCCTGGATATAATATATATATATATATATATATATATATATATATATATATATATATATATATATGTAATGTTCTTTAAAATGATAAATAGTTTTTTTTATATCTAATAAATAAATAATATATCTTGGATGTCCTTTAAAATGATAGAATATATATTCTAAAATAAAGATATTAAACTAGTAAGGGGTCATCCATAATTATCATTTTCACAAGCGTACAAACCGTACACTTTTTCTGACCCCCCCCCCTTGAAAGTGTACAAATGTAAATGGTGAAAATGATGACAGTGTTTAACAGTTGCCATGTTTCGCAATCATTCTGATTAATCACTAGCATACAAGCAAATCATTCGAGCATTATTTTATTTTCGTTTTGGCGGTCTTTACCTCTCCCTTGTGTGAGGATGAGCGAGCGAGCGATAAGTGGGCACATCGTTTTTGTCATTATTTTTCAACATTAAAAAAAGCGTACGTTCAAGTCATACCCCCCCCCTCCCCAGCGTACAGTTTGTACGCTTGTGAAAATGATGATAATTATGGATGACCCCTAAACAAAATATATTTTAAATGTCCTTTAAAATGTCAAGCCTACTCCTCTGGCGCTGGCTGATGCTGCCGATCCAAACACCGACAGAATTGAAAATGCAAGAATACTCTCAAAAGCTGAACAATACAACTGATCAGGAATCTCTCTCCTCAGCCCGAACTTCTTTAGTTGGTGCAGGAAGTAATAATAATAAAACTGTTTTTCTAAAGTGCTAATTGCCGCATGGCGGATTGATGCGGTGTACAAAACAATAAATGTATTAATAGATACAAATGTAAATTATATTAATTAATATAAATCAAATCAAATTTTGGTTTAAGATGTACACTAGTATAAACCTTTGTATGTCAATGATATAAATCATATAAACCAATTTAAAATAAATTAAACACTGTTTTAAAGATGTATAGTACTAAACCTCTGTAAATTATATAAATTAATATAAAATATAAAATTTAAATGTTTACTAAATATGTGTATGTAAATGATCTATACATTAACCTAAAACATAAACACTGATTAAAACATGTATAACACAAAAAAGTACAGACGTTTTCACGGCTGCGTCTGTGACTGTTGTTGCAGGTGAAGATTGGAGACTTTGGTCTGATGCGAGCTCTACCAAGTCAGGAGGACCACTATGTGATGACAGAACACAAGAAGGTCCCATTCGCATGGTCTGTATCTGACTCACTCAGGTTTCACTTAAAGATCTTTACTTGTTTAATTGCAGACATATTTAGTTCAGCACATAGTACTGATACATATGGTCCATGTCACATACTGCCTTGGTTACAACCGCATTTTCATATATTTAGCCTATTCTGATGGATTTGACCTTGAAAGAAATTGTGTTTAGCTACACAGTTCTTGGGTTACGTTAGCTTCTGGCTGGTTCCAATCTACTCCTGGTAGTGGCCATGAACTAAACTGATATATTTGAAGAATGTTGTCATTTGTGATATTTGACAAAGGAGTTCTAGACCAGTGGTTATAATATTATAACATTCCTTTCATAATAATTATGTCTTCATGTATAATTGCAACATTTATTTTAACAGACTTTAATGTAAATATATATAAAAACTGATTTCACTCAGTTACACACACTGATCTATATTACTGATAAATAGGCCTACTGATTATAAAGATCGGCAGGTTTGCGGTGGGCGATAATGAGGAACCCTCGATATACATCGAGCATGTGCCATTCACAACGATCATCTAAAGTTAATAAACTGTGTCAACTACAGGCAAGACGCAAGAAGATAGTAAGACAGCTGTTTGTTCTTGTCTGGTCAAAGCAAGGATTTAAATAACTCTTGGCGATTGTTGTCCAAGCGGCCCAGTCGCAGCCAGGGGCAGCCGGCTGTGGTCCAACTGACACCTAATTCAGGCTCAGCGCCAGACCCCAGATTGCAATTATCTCACTGGCTTCATCAAGTAACAAAAGAAATCCGGCCAGTCATGGACATTTAACATGCCTGTCTCTTCTTATCTGTTATTTCTATTTGTTGTTTCCTCTGACATTTGTAAATAAATCTGTGCTGACTGCAAACAGTGCCGCACATGCTTCTGACACAGATCATTCGCGGAACGTTTTCAGAGCTTCGCCAATTTAACAAAGAAATTATAAGTACTTCGTTACATTTAGAAAAAGTACACACATTTGTACTTCGTTACAAGTAAAAGTATTTCCCAACAAAAGTACTTCGTTACTCAAGAAAAGTAAACTTTTCTACTTAAGTAAAGTAACAAAGTAAATGTACTTCATTACATTACGGCTCTGGTCCATGTTACCTACTTCTCTCAACCAGCATGGTAAATCTAGTACTGTTACATAAGAGAACTCCATATCTTTATGGTGTAGAAAAAATGTCCTGCATATCTAATACATGGATGTCATGGTCTTATTTACCTCGGTTTGTGTTCGTGATACCTACTATCTTACATATATACGTCGTGTTGTCATCTCTTAGCCCTGAAGAATGTTATCTTACATTCGACTGTCGTTATGCCAGTGACCTCCTGCTTCAGAATGTACACATTATGACTCTAAATTATATGTTTAAATTTATAAGTCATATGTCCAATTTTGTGTAGCAGTACTGTGTTCTGACCCATTTGATGACAAGTTGAATCTGTCTAGAACCCACTGTGACATGTATATTGTCACCTGTCCTGTGTGTCCAGGTGTAGAACCCACTGTGACATGTATGTTTTCACCTGTCCTGTGTGTCCAGGTGTAGAACCCACTGTGACATGTATGTATTCACCTGTCCTGTGTGTCCAGGTGTAGAACCCACTGTGACATGTATGTTTTCACCTGTCCTGTGTGTCCAGGTGTAGAACCCACTGTGACATGTATGTATTCACCTGTCCTGTGTGTCCAGGTGTAGAACCCACTGTGACATGTATGTTTTCACCTGTCCTGTGTGTCCAGGTGTAGAACCCACTGTGACATGTATATTTTCACCTGTCCTGTGTGTCCAGGTGTAGAACCCACTGTGACATGTATATTTTCACCTGTCCTGTGTGTCCAGGTGTAGAACCCACTGTGACATGTATGTTTTCACCTGTCCTGTGTGTCCAGGTGTAGAACCCACTGTGACATGTATGTTTTCACCTGTCCTGTGTGTCCAGGTGTAGAACCCACTGTGACATGTATGTATTCACCTGTCCTGTGTGTCCAGGTGTAGAACCCACTGTGACATGTATGTTTTCACCTGTCCTGTGTGTCCAGGTGTAGAACCCACTGTGACATGTATGTTTTCACCTGTCCTGTGTGTCCAGGTGTAGAACCCACTGTGACATGTATATTTTCACCTGTCCTGTGTCCAGGTGTAGAACCCACTGTGACATGTATGTTTTCACCTGTCCTGTGTCCAGGTGTGCCCCGGAGAGTCTCAAGGTGCGCCAGTTCTCCCACGCCAGTGACACGTGGATGTTTGGCGTGACATTGTGGGAGATGTTCTCCAACGGAGAGGAGCCTTGGTTCGGCTACAACGGCACACAGGTGAGTCAGTTTTGTATCCGTCTTCAAATTTGGGCAGGTATTTGCAATGTTCTCATGGGTGACTGGCAAAGTCAATTATTGGCTAACTTCCACAGTTTGCATAGAGTATCTGCCTAGTTTGGTATGG
The DNA here is from genome assembly GCA_964017155.1 of Oasisia sp. SBJ-2009. Lineage (NCBI taxonomy): Eukaryota > Metazoa > Annelida > Polychaeta > Sabellida > Siboglinidae > Oasisia > Oasisia sp. SBJ-2009. The sequence goes on along the minus strand of OZ024862.1, from coordinate 40,944,992 downwards.
GAAAGAGCCCAGGCTTCCAACGGTGTGTAGTGTGTAGTGTGTACATGGACAAGTACAACTCCACTTGGCAGGCCTTGTTGGATGAGGAGATGTAAGGCTTTCAAATGACACAATATTGCCCGGGACGGGACGGGACGGGACGGGACGGGACGGGACGGGACGGGACGGGACGGGACGGGACGGGACGGGACGGGACGGGACGGGACGGGACGGGACGGGACGGGACGGGACGGGACGGGACGGGAAGGGAAAGGAATTTTGTGTCAGCAATAGAGACACGTTGGCGGGGGGCGGGGCGGGGCGGGGCGGGGCGGGGCGGGGCGGGGCGGGAAGTTACGAGAAAGATGACATGACATCACATGAAATCACGTGATTGAAGACAGAACAAGTGAGTGTATGCTGTATACTTAACCAATGAGTTTGTGTTGTTAGATTCTGCAGAAGATAGACCAGGAGGCGGCCCGCCTGTCTCGGCCCACCAACTGCCCCAGGGACATCTACCAGCTGATGCTGCAGTGTTGGAGCTACAAGCCGCAGGACCGGCCGACCTTTGAGGCCCTCAAAGATCTCCTCGCTGAGGTACAGTGTACAACACAGGGTCACATTTGGTTGAGGTTGTTGACCTCACTACTTGTCGGTTGAAACACTTCGCAATCATATGACAGCTGTATTTAAAAATAAGGTTTGGGAAGCTAAGTGACAAAAAGGGTTTCTCTAAGAACTGTAAGGCGTTGCTTCTTGATTTATACATTGGTCTTCTTTATGTGCCTCTCAGCTTAGTTTCTATGGATGCAGGCCCAAAACAAGTTATGGTTATTATTATTGTTGTTATTATTATTACTACTACATTAAACACACCTGTTGTTGTTCACCTCTTGTCATCCCTGTCATCAGGGGTGAGGTTGGCCATGGTTATCATCGTCTTTTTCTGTGTCTTTTCTTAACTTATGAAGCAACAAACCACTCAAAGTAACGACTTCTGGATAATTAATCACCAGTCAATTATCTTAGGAGAAAGGCCTTCTAGAAAAAGGCAAGCTTATCAGAAACACTTCTTTCTTACTTGATGGTCAAATAACTGGTGTGTTTTCTGAAATATGTCTATCATAGTATAGAATACAGGCCAATGGACCAAGAAGGTGAATGGACATAGGAAGAGGCCAGTGGACCTTAGTTCTTGGGAGGAGATACACTTATAAATAATACTTTCAGTTTCTACTGTTAATTCTAATCTATATATAGATTATTGTTAAAAAACATCTGACCGTCCAAAATGGAACTGTCAATTATATATGGTGCCTGATTATATATTCTATGCTGTTTGGCCAGAGTTTACGCTGGGTGTGATGTGATGTTGATGGCTCATATGTGACAGGTGCGACCGATAGAGATGAGAGCCATGAGAAAGTTTGAAGAGGCGGGTATGCTGACGGTAGACGAAAACGACACCATCACGGTCATTGATGGCAGGTAGGTGAACCCACAACACCCCAGAATGTGCTGTGTTGAACTGTCCTCACTTCTGAGGTTGAAACGTCTGTAGTTATTTGTACGTGTTTGGCACAGTTTGCATCAAGTGACTATTCCACTGGTACAACACTGAAGCCCTGTACTGGCCAGGACCACAAATGAATACTACTGATTTGTCAGCATCAGAAATATGTAGACACTTCTGAGGTTCAGTTCAAAGGAGAACTTCGAAACAAATTGAGTACTTTGCAGAACTTTGTTGATTGAAAAGAACATATATTCAGGGTAAAATACATGTATCCTCATTGTTAAATACCAACAAAGCTGTAATGAAACAAAGTACATTTACATTGTTCCTTAAGTAGAAGAGTTGTTTGGAAGTACTTTTACTTGTAACAAAGTACAAATATGGTTACTTTTTCTTATTGTACTAAAGTACTCATTACTTGCAATCATTACTTCTTTGGTAAATTTGGGAAGCTCCTAAGACTCTCTGTGTTCTGGAAGCATGACACTATTTATGCGTGGCAGAGATTTATTTACAATTTATGTACTTACTGGAGAAAAGTACTTTTGTGTTTACTTCAAGTACATGTCTTTACTTGTACTTCGAGTACATTTTTCAAAAATTACTTTTATTTGAGTGGCTTTTTCTAATGTTACTTGTACTTAACTCAAGTACAAACTAAATGTACATGTCACAGTTCAGACTACTAAGGTTACGGGTGCATTGTGTTTAGGTCAGAGAAGCAGTACTGGTGTGGTCAAAACAAGAGGACGTGTGATGTGGGAGAGTTCCCACGGTCAATCGTCCATCCCCTGAGGAAGACTACAGGTAACTAACTCACTCTCTCAGTTCACGGCTCAGCACAATTCAGTTGCTTATAGTTTACTAAGCAAGTTACCCAGCAGTGCCTGGAGGAAAGAGGCATGAAAACTGCATTACATTGTTTCAGAAATAGGTTGCGTGTTCATGTAATGTATGGCATTCTCCATGCACAGTCTCGAAATATTCAGCCCCAAATTTTCCACCGCTCTGACAATTTTTTTAGTCTAAATCCACAAACTTACCAAGTGGGCATGTTAGATCACATGCACAATTTCAGCGCTATACATGCAATACAGACAAAGATGTGGTTCCACGTGCAAACAAACATACAGAAACACTGTTTTATAATATATCTCATTGTCGCTGAATTGAAGTTATGCTTGTGTTTAATGTGACTTATACAAGTCTGATAATCTTACACAATGATACTGAATATTGGCAAACATGCTTTCTCTGTGGCTGCGCCAACAATTTGGAATCAACTCCCTATTATGATTAAATATTCTGAAACTATAGACACTATTCGTAAAAAAAAAGCTGAAAACATATTTGTTTGAAATTGCTTTTCCACCATAAATTTTCGCTGTTCCATGCTCCAAAGACAACATTTGCCTGTCGCTGTTTATGACTAGCCAAAGGATTTTGTTTCTTGCACCTCTGAGCTTGAATGTTTTAAGGATATAGGCACTATAGAAGTTTTACAGTTATTATTATATTTGATTACACAACAGAGAGATTAAATTATATCTTTGACCATATATATGCAGCATTTTATATTAAATACCATAACATTTTGATACAAAATGAATTGCAAGGAATTTTTCTAAACAACTGTAAATGAAACTTGTACAGTAAATGTGTGTACTAATGTGTGTGTATATGTTATTGTACTAAAACTGCAAGTATCTGGACAGTAACAAGAGAATAGTCCTCCCTTTTCTACAACTATAATTTTAACCCAGGTACAGAACAGTACAGCACTTTCAGGTATTATGTATCTGAAACGAGGCACCTTTGAAATGGAATGGAACTGAGTTTGACGCAGTTTACAGTTTTCATATGTAAAATGAATGGCATTACCCAAGATTGAGTTGACGGCCGATGATAATGTTTGAAAATGTTTTATTAACAATACCGGGATATTGATAATTGTTGACAAGAGCTTGTGATGTTTCTAGGAGAAGACATCAGTGAACCCCTGAAACACAGCTTCATCCACACAGGCCATGCTGATGCATCAGGGAAACAGTGGGGAGATCCCTCCTTCATTGATGAGTAAGTGCACTTTGGACAAACAGTGGAGAGATCCCTCTTTCTTTACCGAGCAAGGACTGAGACACTGAGAGAGCCACAGAAGCCACCAAATTCGCATTTATGTCTGGAAACCAGTCGCATCCATCAGTCTGCCCATTTATCTGGTCAGTAGTGTTTATATCCCGCTCTTATCATATTTTATGACTACTTCACCTTTTCTAGTTTTTCCATATTAAGCTTTCAATAGACCTGTGATACCCAGAAAGAGAAGATTGTTTTCTAGATCAAATAATGATAATTTATATGTGAGCAAAATTGGCGTTGTTTAATTTTCAGAGTATACCTGCGGAACCCAATGGAGCCACTGGACCTAGCGGGGGACACGGAGACAGGGCGCCCACGGTCCCGGCAGACACAGCCCAAACGTGAGACTTGACGGCTCTCTCTCTCTCACCCTCATGGCTGCACTGATACACTGGGGGCTTCTGTAGTAGCATGATCAGTGTGTGTGTGTGTGTGCGTGTGTGTGTCTGTGTCTCTGTCTGTGTGTGTGTGTGTGTGTGTGCGTGCGTGCGTGCGTGCGTGCGTGCGTGCGTGCGTGCGTGTGCGTGCCCTGTGCACACAAATGCACACACATGTTTTTGAAAGCACACATTCATGTGAATATCTTTGCAATGTCAAAAGTGCCATGCAGTGCATTGATCATCAAATGCTAACTTTCGTTCCTGTGTGGCTACAATATATTCAAAAGCCGCATGTGAAAGTTTGGTTAATAGGTGAAATCTAAAGCACCAGACAGAAATAAGACCTTAGCATAAATAACATTTACGATGACATTCATGATTAATCCAAATTGAAATATTTTGGTTACAAGAGAAAGTCTTATTAACTAAGTGAGCTGCTTTATAATTTATGTTCTTGAATTTCACTAATATCATGTGCCAGGATGAAGTTGACTTTTGTTTCTTTTTTCAGGTCCGTATTTGTACCAGAGTTTCCGCAGTGGTCGTCAGTTCAACTACCTGCAGTTGGGCGATGAATCGTCAAACGAGAAACTCCCGACCTGTGCCCCACCTGCGAGACCACCACAGCCGAAATCTGTCTCCGTACCCGTCTCCATCGGTGCAGACAGCCCACTCATTGACCTCTGTGACGAGACTCATAGGAAGGAAACGGGTCAAAGTCCAAGTCTGTCAAATGGGACGTCACACAGTAGCGGGGCTTCCCTGTTGGACAGCTCGATAGCAGAGAAGTATCAGTATTTGCCGGAGCCAATCGGTGACGTAGACACAATACCAGCAGACCCGTTTGAGATCCGGACGAGTGTGGCGATGTTGTTGCCAACGAGAGTGAAGTCGGCCCAGAGCTCGCCTACTCTGCCCAGCAGACAAGCTGCTGTGTCAGACGACAGCTGTGTGTCACAGCCAGACTTAAGTGCTCCCTCCCAAACGTGTAGTGTGTATTCAAACGTCACACCTGAAAAGCCACTGGAGACGTACGCAAATGTTCCCTGTCGAGAAACTGAACTGATGAAAGCAGCGTCAACACCGTCAGCAGCGTCTAGCTCGTGGTCAACATTTTCTGGTACAGCTGGACACAGCCCATACTACGCGATACCACCGTCAGTGAATGTACCGAAGACGTCCGCTGCAGTAAGTAGCGACAGATACAAGGCGTTTGAGTGGGTCAACGACGCCGTCGCTGGGTTCTCACTCACCAAAGACTGTGACAAAACCGTGCGGGACAACACAAATGCGCACTCGGAGAAACACGCACTTGGATCGTGGGAAAAGAAGGACTGGGCACCTCTCAATGAGGCTAAGACGATAGGGCAGTCTGTCTTCTACGACGCTAATTCAGACGTGGTGCAACCCAGCACGTATGCCAACGTTTCCCGCACGGGAGCATACGCTGAAGTTCTGAATGAAGTCAGTGTGAAGGATGTGCGTAGTTTGGATCAAGGTCGATCTCGCCAGGACAGTAAGTGTCGACTGAAAGCTGAGCAGACCCCTAGTCGGGCACAATGTCGTTCGACAGATGCTGCCCCTGCCCTGCCACCGAGAGCGCCGATTGGAAGGAGCTCAGCAACAGCCTTGAGTACGAGTACTTCCCGGGAGCACCTATCTAGAATCCAACCCGTAGTCCAGGCAGGGGAACAAGTGAGCTACACACATTACTGGCTGCTCCCAGAGAAGGAGCGACAGATGGCGGCTGACATGCGATGCTCCCCTGGGCACCACCGCCCTGCATCGGAGCAGTACGCGAACTTGGATGCTTCCAACCCCTGCGTGACGGCAGCCGTCAACGCAGGCAACAGTCGACACAAACAGTACGGCTCCGATAGCGCATGGCAGGTGACGGGCGTGACGTCAAGCAGCTCAGACATGTACCAGAACATCGCAGGGCTTACAGTAGCACTACCGTCTGTGAGTTCAGCGTCGTCGATGAGCTCGCTACAGAGTAAGATTGAGCGAGTGCGAGACCTGGTACATGGAGTGACCCAGGAGGAATGTCACACGGCCCTCGCAGCCAATCAGTGGGCGGTCGACGCCGCCATGAAATACCTGAAGGTGGAGCAGTTGTTCCGGCTCGGGGTCACCACTCGCGAACGCTGCAGAGAATTACTTGAAGCTTTCCAGTGGAATCTTGAAACAGCTGGCTCTGTCTTGCTCGATGAGCTGCACACCGGATCGCCTGTGTAATGCTGCTGTTTGCATTCATGATGCTAATACCCCGAGGGAGGTCATGTTTCTATGAAGTTCATCATAAAGTTGCTTCCTGTAATGTAAAATGCACTGATAGGTCACTTTTTGTGTGATGTCACATCCTCTATGAGATCGTGATGTCACATCCTCTGTGAGGTCACTTCCTGTCAAGTCCTTGGGAGGTCACTTTTGATGTCACATCTTCTATGAGGTCACTTCCTGTCAAGTCCTTGGGAGGTCACTTTTGATGTCACATCTTCTATGAGGTCATTTCCTGTCAAGTCCTTGGGAGGTCACTTTTGATGTCACATCTTCTATGAGGTCACTTCCTGTCAAGTCCTTGGGAGGTCACTTTTGATGTCACATCTTCTATGAGGTCATTTCCTGTCAAGTCCTTGGGAGGTCACTTTTGCATGATGTCACATCCTCTATGAGATCACTTCCTGTCAAGTCCTTGGGAGGTCACTTTTGCATGATGTCACATCCCCTATAAGGTCATTTCCTGTCAAGCCCTTCATGATGTTGCTTCCTTTAATGTAACTTCATTTATGACTACGCTTTGTTTGTCAGTAAGACCCCACGCAAATGCCAGATCCAGTACATTACAAGCATATTCTTGGGCCAGCTCATATGATGTCACTTCCTGTAAGATGTCACATCTTGCCTGTGGACATGACATAAGTTACAAGATTGTGTTCTTGTGTTGTGTCTGATCTCGCATCTTGTCTAAATTGCTTTCATGTGCATCACAGCTATTGGTTAGTTAACTGTTGTTTTATAGAAGATGTCTTAATGTTCTTATGTGAGTAACAACAGTTTATTATTTTAAATATATTACTCCAGATATCATATTTTAAATGTTGTTTTTCTGCACTATAGAATAAGTTGAAAGGAAAAGTAGTATTTTTATTGTTAACCTTAAACGTTTTTAGTCATGACCATTGGATTAAAATAATGGATCCTTAAGAAGGAAAAGTAATGTAACTGTTACTGTATTGTTTAATCAGATCTTAAATGTTTATAGTCACTTAAGAAAGCAAAGTTCACTGTTACACTGACATATAACTGTAATGTTATCAGCTGCACAAAATAAGCTATGGTCTTAAAGTATAATATCTGTCATTGGTGACTGGTGGCAGGGTGGTTACAGTAGACTCGTTGTTTAACCATGCCAACCAAGACATACATTGTCTTAGTAATATAATAACTTTATTGTCCATAGAATGGAGATATACAGCTGTACTTTCCACATGGGTAAACATGTTTTCACCATAAGTAGGTATGCTGTCATTATCTGTCTTTGCATTGTTTAATATTATTATACAGGGACAGCTGAAACAAGAAGAATAGAATGCCACTTAATTATTTTGTGACAGGTGAAATATATCCTTAGGTGGTTGTATAATCGCTGTGTACTTGGTGTCACATAGTTATATAGTAATATGATATAATTAGTCAAATTAAGTCTTTCCAGCAGTGTATTTCTTGATGATGGCCGCTTATTTCCAGGTCAACTCAGCAATAAAATGAACACAAGGTTGATGTTTAGTACCATCAGATAAGATGGGAGAAAAGGATTTCATAATACCACATGATGACACATTTTGTGTCTATGAAGTCTAACACATTACGCATATATGTCCTTATATTACATACTGTAAGTCTACATATATACTATCTAATTAGTTATGAGAAGTATATGAAAGTATTGGTGCTTTAGAGTTTGGATGATCTAAACTTATGATTTGAACAAGTCAGGCCAGTGATGCTTTTGTATATGTACTGTACTGTAAGTGAATGTGATTTTCTTTAGGGTGTGGTAGTTGAACACGACAGATGCAACTATGTGCTGTACCAATATGATATGTTCATTGCTCTTTCGCTAAAGTAACACTAAGACTTGTTTGCGTAATGCTAAGCCACTGCCAAACACTTTGTAACATGCATTCCAGTGCTGTGGCACAGCGGTAGACACATTGTTGGTATGCTTTACTTCAAGTGCAGTAATGATGGCAAGTCTTTCTCGTGCTTACGTGATTAACTGTTGATATATCTACAGATTATGTTTTAAAGCTATAATTGTTGCAGACATGAAAACAAATGTGACCCACTGTGACTAATCACAAATTCAAACCAACCAAATGATTTGCCTGATACACTTCCCCCTATGTATAGGTGGTTTAATGACACAAGTAAAAATTTGCAGAATCAATTGCAATACAATATGTAACATGAATTGAAGAAACAAAACGAGCATACTACCTAAATATTGCATTTATTTATATAACTATGGTATGTGTAAGTTTAAACTACCATGGGTACCACTGATGTATACAATATACATGTTTTATTTGTAACTTATATTAAATTGGCACATTTGGTTGGTTGAATTTTGGCCATTACAATAACATCAAGATGCCATAAATGTTGATATGATGATATACAGTTTGTTTGAAAATGTGTTTCTATTATACTGTACATGTGTACATACTGTACATATATATATATATATATATATATATATATATATATACATACAGGTGTGCATATGTATGTATATATATATATATATATATACATGTCTATATATGTATATATTAGTGCTGGTTCGATACCAGGTTTTGTTCGATACTGATCGATACCTGAATTTTGTTCGATACTCGATACTCGATACTTACGTTGCAAGTCTAATATTCACAGAGAACACAGTTCCCAGTAGAAACAGTATGCAACAGAAGTAGTGCTGGTTCGATACCAGAATTCTTCGATACCGATCGATATATTGCTGGTTCGATACCATAATTCTTCGATATCAATCGATACCAGACTTTTATTCGATACTCAAAATTAACCTTGTAAGTGTAATTCAGTACAGTAGAGATCTCCAAAGAAACACACTATTATCCACTTAGACTAATGCCACAGAAACACACACAAATTTTCCCTTACAAGTAGATATGTGATACTTTTATAGTCATGCAAACAATGATTAAAATGCAATTTTCATTTTATGTAAGTAAACAAACAACAGTTTCAATATAATTGATTACTGTTGTAAAACTAAAAGGTAACTGTAATATAAAATTAAAACAATAAAGACAACTGCAATAAAATACCTAGTGACAAATAAATTCATCAATTGCACTGAATTATTTTAAATTAATAACAGTACTTCACTCCAGCTGTTTATAAATACACTATAATATAGTAGCTTAATTTCAATTCACTGTGTCTCCTAAAGTGACCATCAACAAATACAGCTGAAACATAACATACAACTAATATGTTATTATTATATTAAATATAAATACACCTATCACTTATAATAGTGCCACTGCCAGCACAGCTGCACACTCACTGTTATAACTGTTTTATAATTAATTGAATCGTAAAGATAATTGTGATTTAACATCAAAACTGTATAGACGATTACAATAAAATAACACTAATTAATAATAGAAAAAATATTAATAAAAATTTCAATTGCACTTCCCAGTTCACACCAATTTTGTTTATATAAAACTCAAATTACCACGTTATCAAGTACACATAACAAGCCCCATAATGTTTTTGCAACTGTTTTCAAGAACCGGTCAGTTTCTTCCTCTACCTCTGGCTCTGCCAGTGGTGAATCTGTTTGGCCAGTGCCAGTGACTGGCAGTGTCACAGTGAGAGTGACAGTAGATGCAGTAAGCACATCGTCATCGTTAATCAGTCACGTCGTGTATGTCACTTCTTGGCGATGTTTGCCGCAGTTACTTAGTAGATTCGGCAACCGATGGCGATTCGCTTCGACTGTAACTAGATGTCCATTGCTCGCTCACTGTCGAATATTTCGATAGAATACGTTCTCGAGTCAAACTCAAAGGCAATGCGACGTTGTCAACAACGTCGACGACGCCATACGATGAAAGTTGATCATCACGTTTTGATAGCTTCTTGAATGGTGACATGTTTCGTCAAATTCGATGTATTTCCCACGCTATCTTTGAGACGCCTCTAGCACACCAGACACTCTTTGTTGGAAAACTGCCAAATTATAAGCGATGCCGATGAACGTTGCGACTTGTTGTCGTTCGCCTTGGCTGTGGGCATCGTGTACGGCAAATGGTGGCGCCACCAAACGGAACCCGGGTAAACATAACCTCCGCATCGCGCTCGAATAAATATTTATATTAATAATATTATTATTAAACTAGTTTCATAAATACTAGTGCGTGCAATAAACACTCTATACAAATACTATAGGATGTGTGTTTTTGTACGCGTAACCGTAAATAAAGTAGGGAGAAAGATGGCATGGTACTGCCACCAAACGAGATCGTCACATACGAACCTTGGTTTGGGTAACGAGGCTAAGCGAAGTCTGACCTACGCTAAGATAGCACACAGAAAACAGTTATTATAGAGACTAATTCTACAATAAAGTTTTAGAAAACAATTCACATTTTATGTTATATTATTTTTTAAACAACCACGCCTAAGTCAATTTAGGCTGCGAAGCGCTGTAGTGATAGCTCCCATAAACAACGTCGTCGACGTCGTCAACAACGATGTTGCGCCTTCGCATCGACTTCGTCGAATGGACTCGATGTCGAGTATCGAAATATCGAAGGTATCGAAGGTATCGAAGGTATCGAAGGTATCGAAGGTATCGAAGGTATCGAAGGTATCGAAGGTATCGAAGGTATCGAAGGTATCGTAGGTATCGAAGGTATCGAAGGTATCGAAGGTATCGAATAGTGGGCGTTCGATACCAAAAATATCGAAGTATCGCGATACCACTAAATATCGGTATCGAACTTTCGCAAGTATCGCGATACTTCGATATTTTTGGTATCGAACCAGCACTAGTATATATATATATACATGTCTATATATATATATATATATATATATATATATATATATATATATATATATATATATATATATATATATATAACATTTCAGTTAAACCTCATAACATTTAAAATTACCAGCATGCATCCTGTTGCACTGTCTGGTATATGTTACAACAATTATAGCTTAATTTTAAGTTGCAGTTATATCATATGCAAAATGTCAATGGCAATAAAACATATATGATGCAATGTGGTAATAAAATACATACATTTGATTACATGAATGTGTTGCCGTGTGCCATCAAAACAATTAATAGTTAGCAATGCTGAAAACAAAACACACATCAGGTATGTACAGAGCTGTTATACACAGCCAGTTATTTCTGGATTGCAGTATAGGCAGAACTATCCATCTTTTGTAAACGTGCCCAATTTATATCCAAGCGTAATCAACCAAGTGTGTGTGTGTGTGTGTGTGTGTGTGTGTGTGTGTGTGTGTGTGTGTGTGTGTGTGTGTGTGTGTGTGTGTGTGTGTGTGTGTGTGTGTGTGTGTGTGTGTGTGTGTGTGTGTGACAGGATACACCGATGTTTTGCTGCTAGATTCAGGAGCCAAACTTTCAGAGATTCATCTCTGACCTCTGTGAAGACATGTATCCCTTTTTTGCTAAATTACCCATTAGTTAATGTTAAGGTTCTTGGTAATGGACGTGAATCAATGGTTAATAAAGCTACATGGATTTCCTATGATTGTTTCAATGTCCACTGATTAGTGCGAGTTGTCTTACTGAATTTTCCTTATGAAAAATTGCGTCATGACAAACAAACAGTCCATTTCGTTAGAAACAATAACAATATGAACGGCAAGAACTGTTAATAGTAGTACGTTTTTGGAAATGAATTCTGCAGTAACTCGTTTTACTATACAATAATATATAGTTCAATGTAGTCTTCAATAAATGTATGCATATTGTTGACATGATTTAATTGTCATCAGGACATCATAACTGACATAATTCAAGTTTGACCAATAATATTGGCAATAATATTCAATGCGCGTTGCCGAGTTGCAGCCATTTCATGACAACAGCCAAACCCCATGCAGGGAATCTGCGTGGAGAGCGCCTCGATCACCGTCGTAACGTCATTCTTCGTCTAAGATGGAGTAGCGCGTAGTATTTGGATGGCTGGGTGTTAAAAAATATTTTTCTGGTAAACCGCTGGCGTAAAAAAAATTGAGTATATGTGGAAATTGTTACTTTATATTAACTCTATTAGGTGCCCAGCAAACACATGACGTCCACGCAACGTTGCCTTTTGGTCACGATTTGGTAATGTCACCAATGACGTTGCATAACGGTTGTGACAACGTCACTTCGTAACGTTGGGTGGTGACGTTCAGGCAACGTCATGACCTGACGTCATCTTGACGTACCTTAATGGTCGCAAAATGGTCATGGTTTGGTAATGTCACCAGTGACGTTGCACAACGGTTGTGACAACGTCACGTCGCAACGTTGGGTGATGACGCCCAGGCAACGTTATGGCGTGGCGTCATCTTGACGTACCGTAATGGTCGCAAAATGACGTCCACCCGTGACGTTGACAGACGTTGTATCAGCGTCATCTCAGCTCGGTAATGTAGTTTTGCATTCTGATTATTCATCCAAATGGTGTGTATATTTTGGCAATATTAAATCATCAAATATTGTAATACATATAAAATTATATTTACATTTGTAAAAACAACTGCATAGATGCACACTGGTCTAGAATATACGAAGCGGTAGTATATTTATGACGACTACGTGTACTCAACTAAGGGTTTCACACGCGTACGGAAGAGAGCAGCGGTCCATTGTCGGAAGTGTTATCATCAACACAAATTCCTGTCCATTGTATAGGTATGTAGGCTATAATATTTATGTAAAGGATAATGACGTTGCACAACGATTGTGACAACGTCACGTCGCAACGTTGGGTGATGACGCTCAGGCAACGTTATGACGTGACGTCATCTTGACGTACCTTAACAGTCGCAAAATGACGTCCACCCGTGACGTTGACCGACGTTGTATCAACGTCATCTCAGCTCGGTAATATAGTTTTGCATTCTGATAATTAATCCAAATGATGTATATATTTTGGTCACGTTGGTCACGATTTGGTAATGTCACCAGTGACGTTGCACAACGGTTGCGACAACGTCACGTCGCAACGTTGGGTGATGACGCTCAGGCAGCGTTATGACGTGACGTCATCTTGACGTACCTTAATGGTCGCAAAATGACGTCCACCCGTGACGTTGACAGACGTTGTATCAACGTCATCTCAGCTAGGTAATGTAGTTTTGCAGTCTGCTATAATTAATCCAAATGGTGTATATATTTTGGCAAAATGAAATCATAAAATATTGTAATACATATAAAATAAAATTTACATTTGTAAAAGGAACTGTATATAATACATACTAGTATAGAATATGAATTGGTAACATCGAAGCCGACTCCGTATATATGCTTATAACGGTTCCGTACAAGGAAGAGCTCGCGCAGTCATTGTCGGAAGTTTTACCGCCAACACAAATTCCCCAGATAGCAAGCCTATGTTGGCCCAACTATGGAACCGTTGGCATAATGTTGGCGTTGGGTGAACAACGTTGGGCCAACATTGGGCCAACGATGTACCGCCAACATAAATTTAAAATAAACTGTGTTTGATAATATTAATGTTGGTACAGGGGTGGTTCAATTAATGACACAATGTTGGGCCAACGTTGGCAAATTATAATCCAATGTTGGGCCAACGTTGGCATTTTACATTGGGCCAACGTTGGCAACATACATTGGGCCAACGTTATTTTGCTCGTTGGTCCAACATGTTGGGCCAACGTAGGCAAATTATAATCCAATGTTGGACCAACGTTGGACCAACATTGGCATTTCACATTGAGCCAACGTTGGCAACATACAACATAATTTTGCTCATTGGCCCTACATTGGCCCAACACTTACACTCACTCGTGCACTCACACACTCGATCACTCACACACACACACGCACGCACGCACACACACACACACATATATATATGCACACATATGTATGTGTGCATATGCATGCACACACCGATCGATTCGCAGGTATACACATATAGACAACCAACACACACACACACATACACACACATAGACAACATATAAACACCACACACACACCACATATACACATACCACGTACATACATAAACACACCACGTAAACACACACACGCACGCGCACGCGCACGCGCGCACACACACACACACACACACACACACACACACACACACATACAAATTAATTGAGTTTAATATTCTAACGATGGTACAGTGATGGTTCAATTACTGACCTGATACAATAATACAACCTAATACAATATTGGGCCAACGTTGGGGCAATATGTTGGCCAAATGTTTTCCCCAAAAAAATTCATATAAAGCATGATGCAATTGACGTATATAGTTAATTAAAGTACAATTACTATGAAATATGTCAATTAGATTAACCGGATGCATTTATCAGGTCAATCAAAGTAAAATATTGCTCTTTAACATATATACACTGGCAAATAATGCCTATTATTCATACACTATCATTGTGTCACATATGTAATATAGTTTTGAGGAATGGACATTAATTTTGTTATCCATTTATAACTATACAGACCAAAGTTGGTCAACCACCCTAAACCAACGTTGTGCCAAATTTACCGAAAAGGAATCAAGTACACATTTACAGTTAATTATTAATAACCTCACACATGTATCTGCTCAAAGAAATATCCCTCTCTTTTTAAAGAGTAATTGTACATTCTCTTACATGTGGTTGCAATTATTATGTACACTGTCACTGTCTCACAGGGATAAGGTATTTTTGAGGAAATGAAATAGAGTATTTTTCTAATTTTACATATTGTATATCTGACAGATGTCGAAACATGGCAAACAATAAACAGAGAAGATACGGTGCTTACATCCACTTACATTACATATGGGTATATATAAAAGTTCTAATAATTATGTATGGATATATTAATTAATTAGTATCTACACTGACACATGTGATATATATATATAAAATGTGTAATATAAACATACATATATTCACATACACACATATACATATATATATATATATATATATATATATATATATATATATATACACACACACACATATATATATATATATATATATATATACATACATATATATACTGTATCATTTTTACAAGTGTCGATGCAGATACTGATTAAGTTGTAGACTCTATTATAAGTTATTAATTATAACTGCTGATCACCAATATTGTGCTCAATATTTCGAAATATGTAACTTGAAATCTGGAGTATAAGTTTAAATAATAGTAAACTTCTAATAGAACCAAAATCCAGATATGTTACCAAGTGACTAATGCAAATTATTACTGCATGACTTTCCCCTCTGACACTTTGGTGGCACTGCCTAAGTTGGTTAGAGTTACTTCCTTATTTGTTTTCCCCCCACCCTGTGCCTTGTTTCAACATGGTTGATTGCACAGGCTTGTTTGATGTGCTTAAACTCTCCCCTGCTGACATCAAATGAGTGCTGTGGCTCTGTCTAAGTGGGTTGTCCCAGGAGGACCCCTGGAGTTGAGCAATTTGTGGGGTAATTACCCCTAACAAATTGGGCAGTATACAGTGTATATTGTTTCAGGCTTCTGCTTGGCAGCTGCTGGCCTGTAGTTATACAAGTACTTGAATTTTCAGACCTCATATCAAGCTGTGTCTTAGATAGGGAAGACAGCTCCTGACTTTGGTGTGTGGATTAAAAGATCATTGATTTAACAGTGTGCAACTTCTACAGGTAATTGCAATTTATTACTCTGACTTAATTTTTATTAAGACTATATAGTCAGAAGTAAGGTTTATGTAACACTGAGTACTAAATCACAAAGACCATCTTCTGCCTAATTTGTTTTGTACTTGACGTATCATGATCATTGTATTTTTAAATTATACATACTGTTTGAATAATTTATTAAATTACAGTTACATACCTTTCCTATATTCCAGTTGTTTTTAATAATATCCAGTTTAGTTGTAGGCCCTGCAGCATTTATTGGGGTAAACACAATTTATCTTAATTATAATAAACATGATTATGTGATTGATTGTTTTACAGGGTAAATTCAAAATTAACACTATTCTATAATTTTATAATTCATTGTAAAAGTCATTGTCATCCTGAATTATAATTGCAGAAATGACACTGAGGATTGCAACAGGATCTGGATGAGGAATAGCTCGGTGAAGACTACAGCAACCACGTCTCAGAGAAAAGATCGAGTGCTCTTAGGAAGTATTGTTCCAACAGCTTCATGCAATGAATCTATGGAATGGTCTGTGTGTGTGAATCTGTTATATGCATGTGTGTTTATGTGCTTATATTTGTGTTTATGTGGTGTGTATTTGGTGTGTGTGCGTGCGTGCGCGCGCGCGCACGCGTGCCTGTGTATTTATGAGATTTGTATGTGTCTACATGGTGTGTGTGTGTGTGTGTGTGTGTGTGTGTGTGTGTGTGCGTGCGTGCGTGCGTGCGTGCGTGCGTGTGTGTGATTTACGGCCTACCCACTTTTTTAAATGGTAATTACTTGTTAGTGTAATAAACTAATCGTAGTGTCTTATTTGCAGAATTGTGCTTCAGTAAGGGCAGTGCCAGCAGCGTCACGATTATCAATGTCGTCAGACGAAGCAGATGGAGATCAGTGAATCAGAGACTTGCCCAGAGGAAACGAAGAAGACACCAATCGATTTATGTATAATTTCAGTAAAATAAAATTATTTTAAAAAGGCAATGAATGTTTTATGTTATAGATGTCGGGAATAGAAGCTGGGTGGTTGTGCAAAAGTTGTTGGAAGATGCATAGAAGGTTATGTAATGGTTGCTGGAAGGTTCCAAAACGGTTGTGGGAAGGTCACCTATAGGTTGTATAATGGTTGCTGGAAGGGTCCAACAAGGTTGTGGGAAGGTCATAAATAGGTTGTGGGAAGGTCATCTATAGGTTGTATAATGGTTGCTGGAAGGGTCCAAAAAGGTTGTGGGAAGGTCATAAATAGGTTGTGGGAAGGTCACCTATAGGTTGTATAATGGTTGCTGGAAGGGTCCAACAAGGTTGTGGGAAGGTCATAAATAGGTCGTGGGAAGGTCATGTATAGGTTGCGTAACAGTTGCTGGAAGGTCGCCAATAGGTTGCGTTTTGGTCGTGGAAAGGTCATTTCACAACGTCATTTCGCAACGTCGCCGCACCGTCATTTGGTGTCTACAGAATGACGTCATAGTGACGTCACTTCGCAACGTCATCATGACCAAAACGTGACGTCGCGGCTACGTCATTACAACGTCATTTTGTTTGCTGGGCATGTATGCCACGAAACAGTTAACTTTGTTTTGCCTTTAATATTCATTAATATTGAACATTTGCAATTATTCAACAAAGCGTACACAAAGGGTAAATAATAAAACAAAACATACAAAAAGTATGTTCTATTGACAGCATTTAGATCAAATGCATACTGGTTAGATTTGCATAAAAATATAAATCTATAGTAAAACCTACTCATCCGCGTCTGGGAAAGGTGTCGCCGGTATGCGTTGTAGGAACATGCAATCAGTGAGCAGTGTTGCGGTGGTACCAGCAGATGGCTCGGCGTTGGGCCACGTCAGTTTTTAAGATCATAATTTTGTCGATTCATTGACGGGGTAAACTCGTTCGTTGTCGGTTAATAATTTAGTATGAGTTTGGTCGTGAACCGCTTCTAATATTTTTCTCCGTTTCTTTACAGGAGAACATAGATAGACGTATAAAACTAGAACGTACACTAGGCTCTCGTGTGCTCGTCGGAAGTGACGAATGAAAACAAAACCGGTACAGCAACGACAGAACGTCAACGCTCAAGCACCCAACCCTTTATTATAGCGAATTTACGCCAAAGATGGCTTCTAACGATATTGGCGTTTGGTATCATAGCATACCGCAAATGAGCCGGTACTGGTTTACGGCTTCTGTAGCGTTACCACTGATCGGAAAGTTAGGTTTGGTTAGCCCGATGAGCATGATACTGCACTTCCAAATGGTTGTCTACAGATTTCAGGTAAGCATGGACCTAGCCGTAGGCTGAGGGCTAGGCTTGGTTATTTCTGTACGCAGCACGACCACACGTGTCGTATACCCAAATCCCCCCTACTCCATGAATGATGCATATATTATAACTTATATTATTAATTATATTAAATGAGATTCAATTTTCTTTATTGTCTTTAATGTAAAAAATGATATTCAGCATACAAGTCATGATAATAATATGTAAAAAGATTGAGAATAGTTTTATAACATATATATCGACTCATCATGACTTGCCTAACGCTAGTCAAGTGGCTCTATATTCCCCAGATCAATTCCAGAACAGATTTTCCTGAATCAATTCAAAATAAATATCGGGGTGCTATATAATTCTTTGAATGATTTTGGAACGGATTTAAAAAAGACGTCATCTGACTATCGTTCTCTGTAGACACTTGATAATTAAACTTTGATATATAATTAATATGTCTGTCAACACGAAAGAATAATATCTACATACACAAGAGTTGAGTGCACAACATGAGAAATTGAGAGTCAAGTTTCTGCTTGTTTACAGTTCTGGAGACCAGTGACAGCTCTGTTTTACTACCCGATATCTCCACAGACTGGCTTCCACTATCTCATCAACCTCTACTTCCTCTACTCGTACTCCACAAGACTGGAGTCAGGTAAGACTGTGAGATGCACTATGACTGTGTCTATGGCGCAGCGGTGACATACTAGGCTTTGAATAAACAGCCAGAATGCAAACAACACAGACCAAACAACTCATCTGTAAATGATGGCATAATTATTTATATGGCGAAAACCTGATATAAAGATACAGAATAAGCTTAACTTGGCAAGCTACATGCAGCCCAAATCTGATCTCACAAAAAACATCTTTATAATTTTATAGCCTCTTTATAAAAAAACTAAAAACACTTATTTTTATATTAAATCTCTCGTGCATGTCACCATTTGTGATTAGTTTCTAGTAACCATTAATTATTATTATTAATGTTAACAATGTTTTTAAAACAGTTCATTTTAATTTTTTTAAGATTGTTTATTGTCAAAGTAAACCACACCTGACAATAACGAGAAATGGAGACTGTGTATTTGTTTAAAGGAATAATAAACATGAAGATGTAATTTTAGTTATTATTATGACCGTGTTAGTGTTTTGCGTGTTTCAGGAACATTTAAAGGCCGCCCGGCAGACTACCTCTTCATGCTGCTCTTCAACTGGATCTGTCTCGTTGTATCCTTTCAAAGCACAAAACTTGTGCAGGGGTCGACAATAACGTTTTGTATTCACTGGCCAGTGGACTTTAAAAGTTACTGGCCCCCCAAAAAGTTACTGGCCCGAACTTTTTTTGGTAGGAATACACATTTATACTGATAAAAACAGGTACATTGTACAATAAAATATATTTCTTTATATTTAGGACACTAAAATAGAAACGGCAGCTGAAATGACAAATAATCAAAAACGTGTTTTTGCCGTT
The DNA here is from genome assembly GCA_964017155.1 of Oasisia sp. SBJ-2009. NCBI lineage: Eukaryota > Metazoa > Annelida > Polychaeta > Sabellida > Siboglinidae > Oasisia > Oasisia sp. SBJ-2009. The sequence continues at coordinate 40,925,243 of OZ024862.1, read as the reverse complement.
TTCTAATTCTTTTGACCTTAGTAACACCACCGTAATTTCACTGTTCGCCATGTTGTGTGGTACGAATAGAACCGCCAAACTGTCCTCTAACTGCTTGCATAGACGGCATCCCCGCCCTTTGACCTGTGTATACGGGAAATCCAAATAAATGCCCGACCGACTATCTCCATATTTGGCATTCGCCGTTATGACGTCAGCTTCGGGAAGTGTTCCGCAATGCGCGTGACACGGGGTGACCTAGATAATTCCATACCTAGAGTAACGACGATGGTGTGGATCCTGTCACTGCCAAACGCTATAACTTTGCCACAAGGTGTGAATTAATTTTAATCAGAGAAAAAATGGAAGGCGACGATGCCGTGGATAGAAGTATTTGCTGCAGGCGACAGCTTAGCGCCGACAGCCGGAGGTCGAACGGGAAGCCGGGGATCGTTGCGTTGCCCCCGTTGGTGGCGTTTGCGACGTGACAACTTGACGTTTTACTTATTGGAATGGATATATTTTGGAATAAACAAGCTAGAAAATTCAGCTACAACACGAGTATGTTTTATGGTAGTTATTACTTAGTCTATTGTTACAGTCTGTAGCTTTTTTCAATATAATTATTTCGTTACTAATACTATTATTTAGTACAAGTTCACAAGAAATCCACAAGGGGTCGTCGTGACATGCTCAACATATTTTGTCTATTAGTTTTACAGATTAGGATAGCAACAATAATAAAGGAGAACGCGAAATTCAATGACAAATTTGTATTTAGGTACCACTCGGCTATTACTACAAAATCCGAAGCGAATTCGTAAACAAGATGGTGACTAGTTTCGACTGATAACGCGAGTCCACGCTGTCACAGATTATGTTTAAGTGTTGCGTAATGAGCGACAACCGATGGAAACTATCTAAAACAATGGTGAATAATTCCATTGTAACTTGTTGAAACCAGTGGCCCGTCGGGCCAGTAAAATATGAAAACTGGTGGCCCGAACTGGCCCGACACCCTCAAAACATGCGTCGGGCCAGCGCTATTGTCGACCCCTGTTGTGTTAGCTTTTAAATTATTGAAACATTTAAGTTATTTAATTTTGAATTTCTTAGTGTACTTTATAGAGCAGTACTGTTTGTACAAATCTGTTGTATGATGTTGCGATGTGGAAAATATCCTTAACAGTGCGACCAGATCATAGGATTTATTGGAGACATAATGGTTAGTATTCAGTGTGTATATGTATTATGTAATGAAATGTAACCATGTTTGGTAAAACTATATAAATTTAATAAGACTAAACAAGGTGATCTGTATCAATCAGAGTTAATACTTGAATACATCACATGCACCATGAAGCTTGGATTTGCATTGACATGATCAATAACATTTTAATAATATAATAAGTTTTATGTATTCATCAGTTAACAAGTCATTTTGTTAGATATTATGTTGTCAAACAGCAATGTGTACGATATGGTTTAGTCTCACTTAACCGACTGTCGGTCGGCTGCGGAACTACGCCGAGAAGACAGTCTGGCCACATTAACGGCTTTTGTTTGGTATACAATGCTGCCACCTCATGGACACTGCCGTAATGTATTTTTTATAAACAACTGCAAATTTGTATTTCTATTTATTTTTTTGTTAATATAAGTTTAATTCTGAATAGTTTTTATAATACAGCATTATTTGATAAAAAGGTATCCTTATTTAATTGGTATGCTATCCGTGTGGGGCTAGACAATGCTGCCACCTCACGGATACTGGTTAATCTTGCCGTAATTCTTATTTTATAAACAACTACATTTTAATTTTACTTACTTTTGTGTTAATATAAGTTCAATGTTGAATGCTTTTCATATATTATTATCTTGCAAAAGTATATCGTTATTTTAATTTTAAGTTCATAGTTGGCCTGAGAGCCAATCAGCGTCTCTACCCTAATCTGGGGTAAGGCTACCCGGATGTAGAAACTTAGACCCATTAATTCCCCAGGCGAAGTTGAGGGGCTTAAAAGTGCTGCCACCTCACGGAGTAACCGAGCCTAGATATGGTTTGTATGTGTTGAAGAACAGGAGTTCATAACCTAGAACTTGTTTTATAAAAAAAAAGTGTGTTGTCATGTATTTTGCAGCTCTTGATGGATCCCATGATCCTGAGTGTTATATGTTGTGTTTGCAGCTCTTGATGGATCCCATGATCCTGAGTGTTGTATGTTGTGTTTGCAGCTCTTGATGGATCCCATGATCCTGAGTGTTGTATGTTGTGTTTGCAGCTCTTGATGGATCCCATGATCCTGAGTATTGTATGTTGTGTTTGCAGCTGTTGATGGATCCCATGATCCTGAGTGTTGTATGTTGTGTTTGCAGCTCTTGATGGATCCCATGATCCTGAGTGTGTTGTACGTGTGGTGTCAACTCAACAAGGACACTGTTGTGCAGTTTTGGTTTGGAACACAGTTCAAGGTGAGTGAGGGTTGTCACAAGTTACTGTGTTGGCGGCAGTTGGTTAGATCATATTTATGTTGACACCACATCTCTATAAAATAGATTCAGCAATGTTTACAAACAAGAAGTTTGTATCTATGAGTCTGATCAGTGGATACTATGCATTTATGCTGACTACTCTTTGCTGGCAGTTACAGTGCAAATATCTAACTCCTTATCAGCCTTGTCATTGTATTAATCAGTATTATTGTTAAACTTAATAATACTATAAATACAAAATATCCAGATATGATTTTAGTGATGGTCAGGCCTGGTGACTGACAGACTTGGCAATGATCGTTAACATAGCACATGCATGCACACGCAAGCACACACCACACACACAGTGATAATTTGTTGATTCATATTTGTACACAGCAGAAGACAACATTGCAATTTGTAATTTCCTTTCATGTGTGCAATGTGACATTGAATCTGTCTGCAGGCGATGTATCTACCGTGGGTGCTGGTTGGATTTAACATGATCATCCGTGGCGGGTGAGTCAATGACACAGTGCACTCACAGTAGCTGTATGTAATTGTGGTATATAGCGGAAATGGGAGGTTAGGCAGTACAAAAGTTACACTTTATTTTTAATCAGTATGATCCAGTGTGGGCAAACAATTTGCACTGAAATTTTTGATTTACTGGAATTGCTTGTCATGTATTGTTCTGGTTGATTTATGTAAATGTGTGACTGTTGTGCATTTTATTCCTTATTGATTTCTCTAGTCAGAAATTATATTATTTCAACAAACTGAATCATGTAATAAATCAAGATTTCAGCAAGCTACTAAGTAGACATTATAACATTTGGCATCCAAATGGGTTGGTCATAGCAATGTTATTGCAGGGGGCTGCAGGAGCTGGTTGGCATCCAAATGGGTTGGTCTTAGTAATGTTGTTGCAGGGGGCTACAGGAGCTGGTTGGCATCCAAATGGGTTGGTCCTAGTAATGTTGTTGCAGGGGGCTACAGGAGCTGGTTGACATCCTAATGGGTTGGTCCTAGTAATGTTGTCGCTGTTGTTGCAGGGGCCTAGAGGAGCTGGTTGGCATCCTAATGGGTTGGTCCTAGTAATGTTGTTGCTGTTGTTGCATGGGGCTACAGGAGCTGGTTGGCATCCTAATGGATTGGTCCTAGTAATGTTGTTGCTGTTGTTGCAGGGGGCTGCAGGAGCTGGTTGGCATTCTAGTCGGACATCTGTACTTCTTCCTTATGTTCAAATACCCACAAGACTTTGGTGGCTTCCACTTCCTCAAAACACCCGAGTTTCTGTAAGTGTTTGTAAACATTATTCATGTATCATGAATGTTAAAGTGTGCCTGCTCGTGTTTTTGTGATTTAATTTTTATTTTAGACATGTTGACATATTCAGGTATACTCAGATAGTCATATATCACTCGTTCAATTCTAAATGTGAAATTACTTACTTGTAAATGCTAGTGTTTTATGTTCTTAATATTGCCAATATCTTTGACAATCAGTTTGGTTCTGTTACTTCCACTCATCAGTCTCTGCCATCTCTTGTTGCTCATTGCAATTGCTCTTTTTCTCTTCAGCTACAAGTATTTCCCAAACCAGCGAGGTGGAGTTTCATCGTTTGGAATGGCACCCTCCAGTCGACAGCAGGCAAATAATGCTCGGGGTGACAACCGATGGGGCACAGGACAGAGACTCGGTGACGACTAAACCTGATCCAGGACTACGATCGCAGTTGTACATATTGGACAGTCACACCCAACGTTGTGTCGCCCACGTGTCTCGCTGTATTGGTACAGATGCATGGGAATATCATCATAATGTAGTCATGTAATCACTGACAGGTTGCACTGGAATGGGTGGGACACTCCCGCGTGAACTCTCCTCCAAGACCACCTGCTCAGTGTAGTCACAACATCCACTGTGCTCTGATGCCAGGTTGTGAGGTACTGACTCTTGACTGTCAGCCTGTTATATGGATGCCTCGGACGTTTTGTTTTTTAAACTGCCTTCCCGCTTACTGTCATTTTTACTCCATTTACCGATATTAACAGATTATATTTTGTGAACAAAGCAAGGACAGATAGAATGTGCTACTTCATGTGCTGGTCATACATGATCCACGCACACCTTCCGGATTATTTTAGGTTCTTCATATATACTGTCAGCTTTAGTTAAAAGACAACGATGCCTTCATACAGATACTATACATACAATGTACATAATTATATTTCATACAAAAGCTACACGAAATAAGACAAGCACAATAATAACGGCAAAGGTGGTGTTTTTCCGGTTAAATGTATTGTTGTCACTATAAGTAACTACCCCCAGTGGTAGATGTAGTAGTTGCATGTAACATCACCTGTTGCTGTGAATCTTCTGTATCTCTATTTTAATATACATTAAACTTGGATTTTGTGTATACTTTTTATTGCAGATAAATGTTATCAGACTTCCAAACATCATGTTTGGAAGTTCTCAAAATGTCAACAAAAACAAAATTTCGGTGAACTGGAAGACTGAAAATGTCGGAATGTTTCTAAAAAAATTGTGATGATTTTTGTTTTACGAAATGACATTTCTACAATAAAATACTTTTTGATGGTTGTTCGGTTTTACTAAATGATATGAAATGCAAATAAACATAAATGACACAAGTTGGCAACAGTTGTTTGGAAATATGTAGCTAAAAGCTACACCTTTTATGTGAATCTGCTTTATCGTGGGTTTTTGATATGTGCTATTTATGATTGTGCCAAGAGTCAATTCAAATAAATGTCCTCTGTTTTCACATACTAGTAATTTAACGATTACCCAGAAATGTGACAAGCTAAATAAATCAATAATAAAAATTATGTCATTCTTTCTATTAGGTTTGATTTTAATATGTTGCAAAAAAAGTTACTAAAAGTGCTCAAAACTATCTTCGAAAAACTGAACGCCAACTATAGTCCCTCTGCACAGGTAGTCAACGAGAAGACACTAAACTGTAGCCCATCAATGTCCTCTGTAGAGACATGAAAGCTGTATGTGGAGCCCCGGTGGTCTGTGTAAAGTCATTTTAATGTTATATATAGCATTTCCATATTTAATTCCCAAGCAGACATTTTCATCCAAACACCACAGATTTGTTTGGCAAGAATTCAGACACACTACACAATTATTTGTATGTACACACGCACGCGTGCACACACACCGTAATATACCAGTCTATAGAGACATACACCGTTGTGCTGCTGGGTGAAGAAGTTATATGAAGTGAATGAAATTGCCACAACAGTTTACTCCCACTAGGTATGCTGTTGAAGTTGGATCCAAGTATCAAAGGGGCACGTAATTATCAACATGTTCGATTCCAAGTGTACTAGAACATGTATTGATAGGAATTAATTACCATATAAATTATATGAAGGCCTAAATTATATATATAGTATGGTTTTATGCACATATCAAACTATGTAATCAATTACCATAATATGTGGTAATTGATTACATATAGTTTGATATGTGTGTATATATATATATATAATTATATATAATTGACTTTGTGTAGCCGTATATTTATATGGTCAAGTCGCGTGGTTGAGCAAAGCCATCAACATAAAATATGATAAATAATTATTGTTTTCTCATTCAACTACCGGGTAGTCTAGTTAGCTTTTTTCAAGTGGCTCTACCTTTTACGTACGTCCAAAATTGAGATGGAGCCGGGTCAAGAGGGATATGTACAGTACCCAATGTGGACAGCGTGTTTTTATACCACAAATATTATTCATGCGCAGGCTGGGTATTGAATTCTGGGCACTGCTAAATGCTTAGGCCTAAGCGGACACGTCCTGACCACTACACTGTCTACAGTCTACACTATCAAGCTTTTGCTGATTTGACAGCGGTTTACCCCTATTATCGCTCAAATGCATCCCTTCATTTGATTTCTTTGCAGGAAAGCTGATTATGAATGTTCCTAGCATTCAGTTTGTGATGATGCGGTTCACATGCACAGTGTAATGGATGTGGCATAATGATATTATTTAAACAGCAATACGTCTTTCTGTGTACGTAAAGACACGTTTCAACTCGCTGCAACAAGTTATTTATCGGCGCATGCGCAGCAAATACGTAGCAACCACTGAGCAGACATTTGGCAGCGGAGAAGAGCAAAATGGTATGGTCAAAATTAATGATGAAATCGTTCTTAGTTCTAATTTGGTAAACTCGTTTTATTGTTATGCTGTTTTGCAAAGCTTCAAATAAACGGTGACCTAACACCCATGCGAGAATACTAACGTTTAGATGTAATGTTGACGTTTTATTCGGTCGTCTGAAGCCTTCCTTGTAAGGAATCTGCGACGGTGTTGACTAGTGTTGACAGTTGTTGATTTGAGTCTGGGACAGGGTTGGCGCTGAAGTACTCGTATCTCGCACTGGTTGTTATTTGAATGTAAACTTCGGTAATCTTTTATTTAAATGACTCAAACTAGATTCATCCTCTCTTAGACTTAATAAAATTATTATCCAAAGGCAAAGATTGCCAGGATACAAAAGTAACAAAACTAAAACATATTACATTCCTTAGGATTTGCTTTGCAATTACATCAATATATGATGGACATGGGTTGAAGAAACATGCGATTAATTAGGAAGTACCTCCAGCCCGTTCCTAAAAGAAGTACTGGAGCAGGCCGTTAGAGTGTTGCTGGGCAATCCATTCCAGTATCATTCTTAAAATCATACATTTTGATAAAAACATTTTATTACAAGGTCTTTTTAATTTTTTATTAAATACAAAGGTCAGTGTCTATGACTACATCTAGACCCATCTCCTAGCTACATACTGACCATAATCAGGGTTATGTCCTAAGTTTTTCACAAAATACTCAGGCATGCACGATAGTGTGATATTAGTTAACATATGAGCCTGGCATACTGGTGGTCAGGATTCAGTACCCCAACAGGGCAGGCATGTTATATTTGGTGTAAACATCTGGATCTCAACAGTGGGGACTGTGTATCGCTTGTGACTTGTTCCCGGTTGAATGACGCCTCATAAGATATCATAACATTGTAACCACATTCACATTACATGTATATAGACACTAGTCAGTTAATAGAACATTGCTGAGTGTTGGAAACAATTAGAACTACTCATACTTTTACTTAAGTATAGGCACGTCTGAAATATTCCGGGCAGGTCAAAATTAGTGGCTCTGAAATGTTCTGTTATGATACTCTTGGCATATTTTAATACCTGGCATGGTCTCACACTGTTTCATTCATGTGCCATGACTCTATGAGAAAAAATTTGGGAAGAACCTAAGCAATTTTGAGGTATGTATTTTCAACAAGATTTGGAATTTGCCAGTGTATTTTTGTAAGTACTCCACTCAAAATAACTTTCTGCCAGTTTGACAAAACATTTAAAGAATTTAAGTTAGAGATTTAGCATGTACATCAGTATCTTTCTTATAAATTTTGTTATCAGGTTTGAGTAAAAATGGCAAATCATGATTGGACCTACAATTATTGCCCAACCAGTAAACCCATGCTCATACTCGTTACAGATTTTATGTATACTTTGTGAGTACCTAAACTATCTTGGGAGTACTTAATGTATGGTTGGGGACTTGGGCAAGTACTCCATTAAAATTCTCAAGTACGAGTACTGTGATATGTACAATTAACATGTACCGGTCGCTACTTCATCTCCGACAGTAGTCAAGAACTGAGTATAAGTACTATGTAACATACATGTATGAGTACTTTTTGAAAGTACTTGTACTTCAAATACATAGCATTGATGTAATTATTATTCAAGTGATGTCAACCAGTCATTAAACAGTAATCTACGACTACCCTTAGGTCTTATTCAATGAGGAAATCTTAAACATAAAAACATGGTACATTTGGACTGAATATTATACTTAACCTACATTGATGAAATACTGATTACAAATATTACTGTATTTTAAAAGAGTTGTACTAATGCCATGTTAGTGTGCAACAATAATTTTATATTATTACACGTTAAGTACTCGATTGCCAATGAGTACAGGTAACAAGTATTTCAGCCCCAACCCTCAATGACTGTGGGATGATTTATGCCTTGTAGACTCTGCATAGCTTGTCAGGTTGCATACATTCTACAAGGCCTAGATGTAAAGTTTTGTGTTTACTCTGACATCGACTCACACTGGCATTCTATTCACTGCAGGCAGAAGTTGAAGAAACAATCAAGCGAATCCAGGCCCATAAGGGTGTCATTGGAGTGATTGTCATCAATGCTGATGGTAAGAATTATTTTGTAAAATGTAGTATGTGTACGTAACTCATTAAAAATAAGTAGTTTGCAATCGGTTTTAGATAATGGAACTACGTAGTATTCGTAGTACACAGTACTTACCAAATACCTATTCAACAGTCAACACTAATATATATTTAAAATATGCATTCTCGCAAGCCAGGGGTTACAGCGCTTCACTACAGACTGATGATATAAATATCTTTAAAAAACTGTTCAATATCATACATGCTGTTCATAGTGCTTATAAACCCTTAGATTGTTGAATGATGAGGTCACCAACATTTTAATTGCGACAACAATGATATTCTATTTGCAAATAATTATAAAGTAATGTTTTAGTATACACCTGTATTTTTGTCATTATGATGGCATTTCACGAACATTTTTGTAGGCATTCCCATCAGGTCTACGCTAGACAACTCAACGACGGTTCAGTATTCAGGCCTCATCACAAGTCTCACATCGAAAGCTCGCAGTGTAGTTCGTGACCTTGACCCCCAGAATGACTTGACCTTCCTGCGGGTGCGATCAAAGAAGCACGAACTCATGATTGCACCAGGTAAGAGCAACACTGTAATAGATACTTAATCAAATGGCAATTGAATGAGGGATTGAATGAGGTGTAAAAGTGTATGTAATCATTCAGTTTATATTGCACGCAGTGTTGTTAAGAACAATTATTGCAGAATGCGCACCACAAACGCAGTATTTGGTATGTTTGCATAACAATTCATGTCTGAACTTAACCTGGATGAAGCTGGGGCTGTGTTCTGTAGTGCTGACTCGGTTCTATTGCTGCAGTGTGGACAAACTAATTATAGACAGATCGTTTTGGACATATGACCACTAAAAAGTATGCACTCGGTATGCAAATGAACCTACTACTGTTATCCTTGTGGATTTATTGCAATAAGGACAACAGAAATATTTCAAATTATACCAAACCCAGTATCACATGCTGCATGTGATATTGGGTTTGATAAAATATATTTATATTCTACAATTATGCTTTACTACTCATCCCAACAGGCTTAATTTTGTCAGATAAAATTGTTGTACCCTATAGTTACAACAACAAATATATGGATAGGTTTGTTAGTATATTTAATGCAAGATAACTGTCAAGTGAGGGAATTTGTCACAAGGGACAACATTGCAGACAGAACATTTTAATGAAGCTAAACTATAGATGCAATAGACTACCTTTCTTAACAACCGTCAATATTTTTTTCTACAAGGTAGTTCGTTTAACTCTTCATTCATGATTGTTTTATTATATATATATATATATATATATGTTGAAATATTTTGTTTCAGAGAAGGACTACACACTGATAGTCGTGCAGAATCCAAGCGAATAACGACCATGATGCATGTGGATGAAATTAGTGGATTTCTTGCATTCTCTTTCTCCGACGCTGTTTATTATAAGCAAATATAACAAGAATAATAAGAACAAATTATACAATGTATTGTAAACTGCACGGTAATGTTTGAGTTTTGGCGCCTGTCGGTTGTTTTCTGGGTCCATTGTTATGGTAAATAGCACAGTGAGGCATGGAATGAAGAGCTTAATTTGTATTGCTGTATTAGGCATTAGGTCATTGCTACACCCGACCCCTTCAAATACATGCTCTGTCATCTGGTGTGGTTATTGGAAATAGCCATTCTGCAAATTCAGTTATAGATGACCGTTCGTTTTACTATGACATTAATGTTGTTGCCAGCATTCACAAGGTATAGAACCAAAATGTATTGAAGATGTATATTAAATAAACATATTTATAACCATGTGATTGTTTGTTATTTCAATCAATCAAATACACTTGTTACCATAAAAAGTATAACAGATGCTATTTAATGAACTCTTCCATTTCTAAATATTCCCATCTTGTTGATGAACTACACCAGAAGTTTACTAGACACGGTCAAATTTGTTGATGAACTGCACCAGAAGTATACAACTACGCACTGCTGAAGATGTTGAACTAGACAAGAAGTGTAGACAGGGCTGAACTTGTTAAATTGCACCTTCGTCAGGTGCCGGGGTCGCTTCAGTTGATTACCTCAGTACCAACTTCTACTACCCCTGGCACATCACTTTGTATAACTCCTCTTTCAACATCAGCCAATTAAATAGCTCACAAGAGTGCGGCCGGCCTCCGGTCATGTGATATAATTTTAATAAGTTCGACTCCGCTCACTTCCAACATTTGCAGAGACGATCAGCCAGGGGTATAGTAGTGCAGCGCAACGACCACTGACTTGCAAGAATGAACTGAACCAGAAGTATTGACATTGTTGTAGAGCACCAGAAGTATAGATACTGTTGACAGTTGAATTGTACCAGAAGTGTAGTCACTTCTGATATTATAGTTGAACTGTGCCAGAAGTGTAGAGGGGACACTTGCTGTCAAGTGTCTTCTTCAGTAATTACCACTGTTGGGTGAAAGACGCATTAAAGTTGCAATTGATGGGTATTTTGACGGTTGAAAACAATTGGTGAAAGGTGATTTGCTGTGAAGGTAATCAGTTTGTCAGGCATTACGTGATCATGAAACAGATGGGAGCAGTGGTCGCACGGTAGAGCATTGGACTGTCAATCGAGGGGACGGTGGTTCAATCCCACCTACCGCCGTTTCGAAACTTAGGCAATTTCATTCAACCCACATTTGCCTGTGTCTTTCGGAAGAGACACTAACAGCCGGTGGTCCCTTCTATCTGGTGTCTATGCTGGGGAAGTAAAAGATCGTACATAGGGAGTAAATTTATAACCTGTAGTGGACTCACTAATTCTAGAAGAATAACTGCATTAGCCTAAGTTTGGGCTGTTTGGAGGTATCCCCCTGAGACCAGAAATGTCGATACTGACAGTGTATTTGAAAATGTCAAATACTTTAGGAAAGTATTTAAATACAAATACTTCTGATTTTTAAATGTCAAATACAAGCATAAATACTTTTTAAAAAGTATGTAAATACTTTCAAATACAAATATATGCTGAAGTTGTTGGTGAACAGTCCCTCCAGAAGTAGGCACTGCTGCAGGTTGTGGAGGGACATTCAGTCATGTGACTTTCGTTCAGTATTACACAGACAACATTGGAAGGAGGAAACCACTTTACTGACACCTCCCAGGAACTGCAGTCCTTTCTCACCAAATGAGATCACTGAACCATGAAAATGGTTGACTAGAATTCACATCACACGTATAAATGTACTAACTGTAATTAGTAATTTGGCTCTAAATTTTCTGCAGGATAATAGATAAGTTCATTAGTCATGATGACATCACGGTGTCGCCTGTATTTGTGGTGTCTTCGGATGACAACGATGACCTAGGCCTAGTCAGTGGGCACTCCAAGACTCTTCAGTAGTTCCACGGCCTCTTTGTGAGCCTGCAATCAACAATGGTTTGCTTTACCAGAAATGGCACAGCTAAGTGTGTTCTTAAAATAATGATAATGACATTTTATATAGCTTCGGTATTTGCTACGTGGTGACACTCATGGTATTTTCACAGAATTTTTGTTCATTAAAAATATATAAAAAGTCATTAAAATAATAATAATAAAATAATATTTAATATAAAAAACATACTACAATAAATTAATTTAGTTACCATTCACTATAGAATCAATAAAAACTAACATCACTATCAGAGTATCGGACATTCATCAAATATATCTTTCTAAAAATGTATGTATAATATAAAATAGCTGTTGTAATAAAACAAATAGTTTAAAAATCAGTTTAATAAAATGTGTACAGTTACTGTCATAAATCGTCCAGGACATGTCCGGAATGTCTATCGTCTTGCTACTACATGCAGAGAAAATAAAATTCAGGAACAGAAAAGTTAAATTTATTTCAATTTGTTTTGTACTTCTAATGAAAATAACAATAATTGGTAAGTAATTATGTGAAAAACATGGTTTTTAATTGCATAACACCACTGGTACATCAATGCTCATAACACTAATAAGCACATGTTTGTTCTGGGGATGACAATAAAACAATCAATATTAAATTAAATGGCAGTCAAGTTAACATTTCTTTGTCGCAGATGCAGTTATAAAAAAAAGTTTGGACTAAGGGTCACTAACGTTTTTGTCATCTTCTGTTCTGACCACATAGTCTCGTGCCCTTTTTAAATAAAGCACGGACATCTTGGCGTTTTTCAGCCTCAGGTAAGTCTTGCCAATCATCATCAGATTCATGCTGTAGAAGTTAGGGTCAACTGTGTAAACAAAGAATCTTCATCAGAAAATATACTGAAAATAGGGAACTTCAAATCCACCGTCTTCCTAACAAATATGGGCTTACAGACACAAATGAACGGTAGGCGTGATAGCCAGCAATGGTGAGACAGCTTACTGTGAAGATGACAGAAAATGTATAACATTTTCTAGTTAAGTAATTAACCTTAATAGAAACAGTGTCAACAATTTGAAGAAGAGAATGCCGCAGAAAAATGGTCAATGACCACCTTTGACTGTGCCATTTGTGGCTACCAGTGCACTTCACACATTGGTCTAGATAGACATCAAAAGGCACATCTGACGTGGAACGATATATGTTATTCAATGGCTCATTCCATTCAGAATTTTATTCTCATTAATGACATCATTGGTTTTTAATTAACATTTACCATTACATTTGTTTTTGTCATCAGTGGTGCCAGTATTACAATAATATTACATGTTTCTTCGGCATATCCTTATAGTTGCATTACAATACAATAAAGTGTTACTTTGTCTTGTATCTTTGCAACTTAAATAAATAAACATAGTACTATTAATGTGTCACAAAATCAAACTTACTGTTCTCAGCATTCAGGAAGTATGAAAGGGCCTGCAAGACAGATGGAACAGAATTTTGTATAACTAAAATGACTTAGCACAGCACAACATTACCACAAAATTATCTCTAAAAATGTGCATTCAATATTTTGTTTTAATGTCAGGTGTTTTCTTCCAAATAGAGAATGTTTTAAATAGGAGCCAGGGACATCACCACCAGTGTGAATACTGCATCACTATCAAATGCTAGATTGATGACATTTGCAGAACATTGCCACTCACAATGTCGCAAAAGTAAAATTGACTGAAAAACCTAACAACAGAAAGCATTTAAAACATTCAGATTAATGAACATCTTTATGCAATATTTGAATAAATTGCTTCTGGTACAACTAGATTTGTATGCATATTTGAAACTATATAATTACCCAGTCAAGCACAGGTAGAACACTACTGCGTATAGCACTCATCTCTTCAATTTCTTAATGAATCAACTGTCTAAAAACCTTTGGTAATATTAGAGAGAATATTTGTTTGAGTAGTCTAGCTGAAAATAATATTCAAATTAAAGCAATTTGAAATTTTGGACTTAAACTAAATTAAATTATTCAAATTTCACAAATATATAAGTAAATAATGGTATGAGCTATGGGATGAATTAATTTAACTAATTAACTACAAGATTAATATTTTTTCTTATTTTTAGATTTCAAAACTATTTTACAACCCATATTTCAAATTGTCATAAGTCGAATTAGTTAAAAGTAGAACACTAAAAATGTTGGATTCTTGCTTAATTTATCTTACTTTCTTATCAAAGGCTTTCGCAAAACAAGTTCATTCAAAGATTGAAGAGATGAGTGCCACACCTGTTGGATGCGTTCCACAAATTACCCCAAATACCTCTTCATAAGTAGACGTTGGTGGTGTCGCAAATATCACAGCAGCGACCCTCTGTGTGTACCAAGGCATGTCAGCAAAGAGAAAACACCTGCCAACACAAACACCTGACTGTTAGGTGACAATGGATACTAGCGAAGAGAAAACACCTGCCAACACAAACACCTGACTGTTAGGTGACAATGGATACTAGCAAAGAGAAAACACATGTCAACACAAACACCTGACTGTTAGGTGACAATGGATACTAGCAAAGAGAAAACACCTGTCAACACAAACACCTGACTGTTAGGTGACAATGGATGCTAGCAAAGAGAAAACACCTGTCAACACAAACACCTGACTGTTAGGTGACAATGGATACTAGCAAAGAGAAAACACCTGTCAACACAAACACCTGACTGTTAGGTGACAATGGATGCTAGCAAAGAGAAAACACCTGTCAACACAAACACCTGACTGTTAGGTGACAATGGATACTAGCAAAGAGAAAACACCTGCCAAAACAAACACCTGACTGTTAGGTAGGTGACAATGGATACTAGCAAAGAGAAAACACCTGTCAACACAAACACCTGACTGTTAGGTGAAAAACACCTGTCAACACAAACACCTGACTGTTAGGTGACAATGGATGCTAGCAAAGAGAAAACACTTGTCAACACAAACACCTGACTGTTAGGTGACAATGGATACTAGCAAAGAGAAAACACCTGTCAACACAAACACCTGACTGTTAGGTGACAATGGATGCTAGCAAAGAGAAAACACCTGTCAACACAAACACCTGACTGTTAGGTGACAATGGATACTAGCAAAGAGAAAACACCTGCCAAAACAAACACCTGACTGTTAGGTAGGTGACAATGGATACTAGCAAAGAGAAAACACCTGTCAACACAAACACCTGACTGTTAGGTGAAAAACACCTGTCAACACAAACACCTGACTGTTAGGTGACAATGGATGCTAGCAAAGAGAAAACACTTGTCAACACAAACACCTGACTGTTAGGTGACAATGGATGCTAGCAAAGAGAAAACACCTGTCAACACAAACACCTGACTGTTAGGTGACAATGGATACTAGCAAAGAGAAAACACCTGTCAACACAAACACCTGACTGTTAGGTGACAATGGATGCTAGCAAAGAGAAAACACATGTCAACACAAACACCTAACTGGTGACAGTGACAATGGATACTAGCAAAGAAAAAACACCTGTCAACACAAACACCTGACTGTTAGGTAGGTGACAATGGATACTAGCAAAAAGAAAACACCTGTCAACACAAACACCTGACTGTTAGGTGACAATGGATGCTAGCAAAGAGAAAACACCTGTCAACACAAACACCTGACTGTTAGGTGACAATGGATACTAGCAAAGAGAAAACACCTGCCAAAACAAACACCTGACTGTTAGGTAGGTGACAATGGATACTAGCAAAGAGAAAACACCTGTCAACACAAACACCTGACTGTTAGGTGAAAAACACCTGTCAACACAAACACCTGACTGTTAGGTGACAATGGATGCTAGCAAAGAGAAAACACTTGTCAACACAAACACCTGACTGTTAGGTGACAATGGATGCTAGCAAAGAGAAAACACCTGTCAACACAAACACCTGACTGTTAGGTGACAATGGATACTAGCAAAGAGAAAACACCTGTCAACACAAACACCTGACTGTTAGGTGACAATGGATGCTAGCAAAGAGAAAACACATGTCAACACAAACACCTAACTGGTGACAGTGACAATGGATACTAGCAAAGAAAAAACACCTGTCAACACAAACACCTGACTGTTAGGTAGGTGACAATGGATACTAGCAAAAAGAAAACACCTGTCAACACAAACACCTGACTGTTAGGTGACAATGGATGCTAGCAAAGAGAAAACACCTGTCAACACAAACACCTGACTGTTAGGTGACAATGGATACTAGCAAAGAGAAAACACCTGCCAAAACAAACACCTGACTGTTAGGTAGGTGACAATGGATACTAGCAAAGAGAAAACACCTGTCAACACAAACACCTGACTGTTAGGTGAAAAACACCTGTCAACACAAACACCTGACTGTTAGGTGACAATGGATGCTAGCAAAGAGAAAACACTTGTCAACACAAACACCTGACTGTTAGGTGACAATGGATGCTAGCAAAGAGAAAACACCTGTCAACACAAACACCTGACTGTTAGGTGACAATGGATACTAGCAAAGAGAAAACACCTGTCAACACAAACACCTGACTGTTAGGTGACAATGGATGCTAGCAAAGAGAAAACACATGTCAACACAAACACCTAACTGGTGACAGTGACAATGGATACTAGCAAAGAAAAAACACCTGTCAACACAAACACCTGACTGTTAGGTAGGTGACAATGGATACTAGCAAAAAGAAAACACCTGTCAACACAAACACCTGACTGTTAGGTGACAATGGATGCTAGCAAAGAGAAAACACCTGTCAACACAAACACCTGACTGTTAGGTGACAATGGATACTAGCAAAGAGAAAACACCTGCCAAAACAAACAAACACCTGACTGTTAGGTAGGTGACAATGGATACTAGCAAAGAGAAAACACCTGTCAACACAAACACCTGACTGTTAGGTGACAATGGATGCTAGCAAAGAGAAAACACCTGTCAACACAAACACCTGACTGTTAGGTGACAATGGATGCTAGCAAAGAGAAAACACCTGTCAACACAAACACCTGACTGTTAGGTGACAATGGATACTAGCAAAGAGAAAACACTTGTCAACACAAACACCTGACTGTTAGGTGACAATGGATACTAGCAAAGAGAAAACACCTGTCAACACAAACACCTGACTGTTAGGTGACAATGGATGCTAGCAAAGAGAAAACACCTGTCAACACAAACACCTGACTGTTAGGTGACAATGGATACTAGCAAAGAGAAAACACCTGTCAACACAAACACCTGACTGTTAGGTGACAATGGATACTAGCAAAGAGAAAACACCTGTCAACACAAACACCTGACTGTTAGGTGACAATGGATGCTAGCAAAGAGAAAACACATGTCAACACAAACACCTGACTGTTAGGTGACAATGGATACTAGCAAAGAGAAAACACCTGTCAACACAAACACCTGACTGTTAGGTGACAATGGATACTAGCAAAGAGAAAACACCTGTCAACACAAACGCCTGACTGTTAGGTGACAATGGATACTAGCAAAGAGAAAACACCTGTCAACACAAACACCTGACTGTTAGGTGACAATGGATACTAGCAAAAAGAAAACACCTGTCAACACAAACGCCTGACTGTTAGGTGACAATGGATGCTAGCAAAGAGAAAACACCTGTCAACACAAACAGCTGACTGTTAGGTGACAATGGATACAGAGAGGGGAGACCATCGGATGAAAATGTGTGATACCCAGCAAACAAGGAAGCATTTCTGAACCAGTTGGCACGTGTCATACTGGTTCATAATTGGTACTGCTCCACCAGTACATGTTTTCTTGTGTATTCACGTGAATACACGTGTTCTGCCTGTTGTCACGAGTTTTTAACAAGTTTGACACGAGTCGAACTGGTACGGTTTCACTGGTACATGTCATCACGTGCAAAACTCGTGATTTCACGGTAAACACGTGTCGACACACCAAATTTGTTCATAGAATCCGGTGAACTCACATACGCAAAAAACACATGAATTGAGCCAGCTGAACTCGTGAATTCACTTACAGAACATGTGAAATCACGGGTCGTTGTTTGCTGGGTAGAACTGTAGAAATAGAGACAACTATCAGGTGAAAACGGATGGTAGACTCACTGGATGAAAATGTATTTGGATGAGAAGCAGAAACCATTGAGTGATATTTTGTAAAATAAAAAGACAAAGCAAACCATCGCACAACACTGGATGGAAGAGAAGACACGTTAACAACTGGAATTAATTCAAACAAGAAGACTTATTTGCTGTTATTTGATAAATATAAAAGTAAATAACAGAATGTGACATGGAAGAAATTGTTTAATTGCTCACCAGTATCCCAATGAGTAGATGGATGTAGCATCTTTTGGATTCAATGCTATAGCTTTCTGAAAATAAAAGTACACATTACGGAAATGTACAATGATATGTTACCATATCTGTCCATACTATTTACCTCACCTGTCTTGCAATGTGTCATTAATGTACCAGGGGTACACAGTCCACTATCCAGTATTAATATACACGTCTATCCAGTAAGATTACACACATGCTGCTCAGTCCACCAACAAACGTGTTCACTGAATCACGTAACAAAGTAACACTACCCGGGGGGTACTCTGTTACTCTTCTTGACTAGTTTTCTATTAACTGACAATAATATTGTTTTTTCTTTGTTCAGTGTCATTTATTTTGAGATACATTTCATTACATTTAATCTGAACTGTTCTACCTGGTGACATTCAACCCGTCAATGACATTTCATAAAAGCCCTTTCAACACCAGATGAACCTGCTGCTATTAATAGCATCTAAGCTGCAAATCATGATTATATTTGCATACAAAACCTATCTTTGTGAAGAAACCACAGTAAGTGGTCTCTTCCAGATATAAAAATAACTATGGTGGCTATGATCGAGTTATTGCTGAAGAAATGTTAGGTACAGCACCTTAAACATTCATGTCTACATATTTTCAATTCACCAATTTATCAACAATGCATAATGAAGAAATCACAGCCGAAATCAGAAGCGAACCATAGCATACCATAAAATGTTCCTTCACGAGGTACGAATTCGTGATGCGCTGTTTCGTTCCTTCATATTCACCGGTGTAGTCCAACAAAATAGCATACCACTGTAAAATAGTTCAAAACATCAGAACCTGTGGCATCTTTATTAGCAGTTTTTTAATAAAAGTGTAGATTTGAAAAGAAGACACTTACGTATTATAGCAAATGTGTCATCCCAAAATAGTCCACATAACATGAAACTGGAATTAGAACATTATCTACACAGACACCTGTCGTTGATACATAAAACATTTAGAGCTTGTTTTTATGATAATATATACTGTAGCTAAAAACTAGCTATTAAGCTAATAACTGTCTGTGTGAATGCTCTAATACAAATAATGCTGATACACATGTATGTGTAATGTACATGTGGCATGCTTATATACATCCATAAGTACATTTGTACTGTTATCTTCATTACTGTATTTTGATGTTTTTTATTCCCACTCACCATTAAGTGTCTGCACTCACTAATTATGCTACCAGTAAAAGCATGTAACATTCCAGTTGTACACACAGTGGCAACAGGGAGGACATGCAGCCACACTGCCCCAAAGTTACCATTGTGAATACCTGTTCAGTTTCACATCTACGGGTAAATGCCTGTTATCCTGTTACACCCCACTATATTTTAGCATGAAAAACTGGTGGGTGACTAGACTTGCCATCCATTACAATATCCTAGATATGTCAATGTTCACACACATGCACACACACACACACACACACACACACACACACACACACACACACACACACACACACACACACACACACACACATATATATGCATACACACACCCTAGATATCTCAATGTTCACACACACACACACACACACACACACACACACACACACACACACACACACACACACACACACACACACAAACACACACACAAACACAAACACACATATATATGCATACACACACCCTAGATATCTCAATGTTCACACACACACACACACACACACACACACACACACACACACGCACGCACACATATATGCATACACACACACCCTAGATATCTCAATGTTCACACACACACACACACACACACACACACACACACACACACACACACACACACACACACACACACACACACACACACACACACACACACACATACACACACAAACACACACAAACACACACATATATATGCATACATACACACCCTAGATATCTCAATGTTCACACACATACATACACACACACCCACACCCACACACAAACACACACACACCACATATACACAGTTACTCACTTTATGTACTGCGAAGTTGTCGCCATTGAGCTCCAAGGCCCTCTTGATAACCTCAAATGCCTCGTAGGTGAGGTCCTTCTTGAGTTGTTTGTCCGTGGTCTGCTTCGCCTTGTCACAGGCGGCCCTGGCGAGTCGCCACAGCACCTCATCATCCTCACTCTCTCGGTACGGCAGCAGCAGACTGTACAACTCACTGATGGCGTTCTGGCTGTACAGGGCATCAGCCTTGGCAATCACCAAGTGAGGCACTCGGCGCGGGTCTACAGCAGAGTGATACTGACTTTAGTGTCACAGAAGACAAGTAGAACCGAGTCGTCTGTTGTGTCTTGCACATTTGTTTGCTTGTGTTATTTCATAGTGACAACTAAATATTCTGACGGTTGATAATTTCTAACACAATGTTTGTCACAGACATGTTTTCTGACATGAAAAGGAAAACAATACTACATCGTGCTGGTGTATTTTATGTTCAAAATATGTGGGGGTGTTAATGCCCCAACCGTTGGGTGCACTTACTGGGACATGGGGTAACTATATGCTGATTTTTGGGTTGATATACAGTATAATGAAACTAATTTAGGTATTGTGCGTTAAAATGTTTGTTATTTTTTGATAGTACAAATGATATCTACATCAACTGCATGTAATCCAAACCAAAATGTTCTGCTCTATGTATAAAGATACAGTTTCAAGATTTATTAGAGTGCCCAAAGGGGTGTACTTTACTTGTCTTGGTCTCCTCTGTGTGTGTGTGTGTGTGTGTGTGTGTGTGTGTGTGTGTGTGTGTGTGTGTGTGTGTGTGTGTGTGTGTGTGTGTGTGTGTGTGTGTGTGTGTGTGCGTGTATGTATGAATGTATGTACATACGTACATACTTACGTATGTACCTATATCCATACATACACATGCCTATATACCCAATTGTAGCAGTAGTTGGTCTGTGGGCATGGCATATAGAAATAATTTAAGATTGTAACCTGATATTTTGCAACAAATGTTCCACAAAGTATCACACTGAGATATGTACTATATGTAGTTTTTTAGATTGACGTATACTCACGCGAACACGATTGTATGTATGTAGATATTTGTCTAGCTAGACGTGTTCCATGAATGTGTGCTACCAACTGGCAACACGCCACGCTAGTTACCTGTATCATTTTCAGTATTTTTCTTGCTCCATCCGAGAGAGAAAGCACTGACGACTGGAATGAACCCAAGGGCCAGTCCACTGGTCCTGTGGCAAACGTGTCTTCCAGCAACTTGGTGGCTGATGAGCTACACACAGGAAAGGAACTCTTAAACATTGTGTCAACATTTTGCTAAAACTAATAACCCCCAGCAAACAATGACCCGTGATTTTACATATTGTGTAAGTGAATTCACGAGTTCAACTGGCTTAATTCACGTGTTTCCGTACGTGAATTCACCGTATTCTGTGAACACATTTGGTGTGTCAACACATGTTTACAGTGAAATCACGAGTTTTTCACGTGATGACATGTACCAGTGAAACTGTGCCAGTTCTGACCCAGTACGATTCATGTCAAAATTAAACTCGTTCAAAACACGTGACGGCAGAACCCGTGTATTCACGTGAATACACATGAAAGCATGTACTGGTGGAGTGGTACCAATTATGAACCAGTATGACATGTGCCAACTGGTTCAGAAATGGTTCCTTGTTTGCTGGGCCACGACAGGAAAGTTATCAAACAGCTTATAAATATTGTTTATTATTAATGTGCAATGACGAATGTTAACATGACAACAGAAGCCAAGAGTATGTATTTGGCAAGCTTATCTATTTTGGTGGTATTGATAGACACCTATCAATACCACAGACAAGACTACCAAAAGCAGGTTCTCTACTCCCAACTGTCTTCTGGTTACAGAAAGAGAGGGCGCCCTGGTCTCCGGTTTAAAGATACCATCAAGAGAAACCTGAAGCTGAGAGACATAAAGATCGACTCATGGACATCACTCTCATAGCAGAGAGATAAATGGAGAGCAACAGTCAAGTGATGGAAGCAGTCTTTGTCGCTCCGCGACCGACAGCAAGATGATGGTGATGATGATAGACATCTTGGAGAGAGGAACCTCAGCTCAGAGTATCCAGTGAGGCCAAAGTCTATAGTAGCACAAAAGGCATGTTTTATGTTGTTAGCACCTTTGAGCAGGTTTTTAACCTGGAGATATCGCACTTTACAAATGTTTCCAAATAAATAAAGGTGATTCCTGTTTCCAGTCCGGTTTTAGTGATTCTTAATGAGACCATACATCACTGGTCCCAACCACCAGCCTCATAGCCCATAACATATAAGCATGCATACATATTCAGAGTTAAAATTACTGCAATACATATAAGCATGCAATTTAAAAATAATAACTTATCTGCGCAATAGTTCCCACTTTCCAGATGAGTTTGTGTTGAGTGAAAACTTATAAAAGTTACAATGGAAGTTTCTGTCCTATCTCATATATATATATATATATAATATATATATATATATATATATATATAAGTAATAATACTAATATTATAAAATACGGAGGCCTATAAAATATAGTGACACAAATTGTACAAATATACATGTGTATAGGCCTATAATATATAAATGTCCATAAATTATACCCAATTGTAGCAGTATCTGGTCTGTGGGCGTGGCACATAGCAATAAATTTAAGATTACAACCCGGTATTTTGCAACGAATGTTTCACAAAGTATCACACTGAGATATATTTATGTAGTCTTTTAGTAATTTAGATTGACGTATATACTCACGCGAACACCTATCTGACGCATTCTAATTCGAGTGATTTGTGCGAATCGCGAAATCATCGCCGTTTGGAATCGCTTGACGGCAGCAGACAACGACGTGACGACAGACATAATGGCGCCTGAATAGTATAGCTAATTATTTATTTACCCTAATCAATATTCGTGCATGCACTTCCTTTCGTAGAAACGACGATCTTTTATTTTCCCTTGTCAAAGCTCTTGTTTATTCGACTGTTGCGCCACCAAGTAGATCCATAAGAATCTCTTCTCGCTGGCGCTGTGTGGCGCCACTGGCCTATATGTCCCAAGATAAGTCTGTGGTTCCAACTAGTTACATGCTCTACTCCTAGACGACTACCCGTATGTCGTATACATATTGTTTTAATGTGTTATTATTTTCGCATTTAAGTCTTAATAGCATTCTTTACACAGGGCTATTTTCTAGCTATAAAACCTGGACGAACCAGGTAGTCAGATTTGACTATAAATATTTATGTTATACTATTATTTGCACTCTCACTGCAGTACCTGGCAGTGTCACCAACAATTCTATAATTACAGGGTAGTCTCTTTGGTTTCACTTCCATGGATCTGAATTGAATCTCGGTAAGTTCGCATGTTGTGAAGTAGAGGATCCATGGAAAGCAGTTGGCATGACATGGAGTGCATGATCCATGGAAAGCAGTTGGCGTGACATGGAGTACATGATCCATGGAAAGCAGTTGGCATGACATGGAGTGCATGATCCATGGAAAGCAGTTGGCATGACATGGAGTACATGATCCATGGAAAGCAGTTGGCATGACATGGAGTACAGGATCCATGGAAAGCAGTTGGCATGACATGGAGTACCGGATCAATGGAAAGTAGTTGGCATGACATGGAGTACAGGATCCATGGAAAGTAGTTGCCATGGCATGGAGTACAGGATCCATGGAAAGTAGTTGGCATGGCATGGAGTACAGAATCCATGGAAAGCAATTGGCATGACATGGAGTACATGATCCATGGAAAGCAGTTGGCATGGCATGGAGTATATGATCCATGGACAGTAAAGTTGGCATGGCATGGAGTACAGGATCCATGGAAAGCAGTTAACATGACATGGAGTACAGGATCCATGGAAAGCAGTTGGCATGACATGGAGTACAGGATCAATGGAAAGTAGTTGGCATGACATGGAGTACAGGATCAATGGAAAGTAGTTGGCATGACATGGAGTACAGGATCCATGGAAAGTAGTTGGCATGGCATGGAGTACATGATTCATGGAAAGTAGTTGGCATGGCATGGAGTACATGATCCATGGAAAGTAGTTGGCATGGCATGGAGTACATGATCCATGGAAAGCAGTTAACATGACATGGAGAAGAGGATCCATGGAAAGCAAAGTTGGCATGACATGGGAGTACAGGATCCATGGAAAGCAAAGTTGGCATGGCATGGAGTACAGGATCTATTGAAAGTAGTTGGCATGGCATTGAGTACGGGATCTATTGAAAGTAGTTGGCATGACATGGGAGTACAGGATCCATGGAAAGTAGTTGGCATGACATGGGAGTACAGGATCTATTGAATGTAGTTGGCATGACATGGAGTACAGGATCCTTGGAAAGCAGAGTTGGCATGGAGATAAATTCCATTGCTTGTTGACGTTTAGGATTCTGAACCGTTTGCTCTTACGCTGCAACTATCTAGCAAGTGACACCATAAGAAATAGTAGAGCTGATATATAATAATACATACACATACATATCGATGCAGTCTACCTGTCATGTTGTTGAATGGGTAAAAAACTAAGGTCTTCAAAAATCGTAATAGATATTGTCTGTTATGCCTTGAGAATGGGTGTCACATGGGTGTTTGTATTTCGGGTCATAATGCACATCTCAACTGAGTTGTGCGTATGCGAGTTAATATCCATGTCTACAAAATAATGTGTGCTTGGCAAACGGTCATCTTGTGTAAAGCCTAACCAGTCAGAGAGAAGACACCATATAGAATGTAGATGTTTTGACATTTGACCACAACTATATGTTTACAGCCTCTGAACATAACCAACTTCATCATCTTACAACATATTCTTTACAGCAAACACCAAACACAAAGTATTCATTAGTAATGTTTATTAAACTAACAACTTATCCGAGCAACCCCTGTACAAGTTTGTGTTACACAAAATAATATCATCAATTCAAACTAATAATTTTTAATTCCTTATGTTACTATCAATTCCGTTTTCACAGGTCAGTTTGACTACAAGCATGCAATTGCTCAATGGAGCAAAGAATAAGACCATACTTTTCATAAGCTGCTTCCCACAAGAACTGATAAATAATTTGCCTTCGCACTTATTAAAATGTCTGTGATACGACCGCGTGACTATTTCTGTATATGATAAGCATTTGTGTTACAGTGTTTTGTTACTGTGTCCTTGGATAGGTTGATTCTACAGAAGGGTAGCAGAAAGTCTTTATTTCACATTTGCCGCTGCTGTCAAATAGCGATATAAGAGAGCTGCGACAAGAGCAATTCCAAGTGGGACAAGCCATCCAGTCAACGATCTACAACATAAGACAGAAATAACATAAAAGCACCAGTCAACTATCTTACAATAGAGATCCAGATACAATCAGGTAAATGTGCCTATTGTCGGACACCATCCTCAACAATCTTCAACACGAGACACCAGGACAATTCAACCACAAGCCATCCGTACAACCAATTTGTCAATATCTACAACATGGATGCTAGTATGATAGAAGCCACCAGTCAAAGATCTACCACACAGACATATCATACATACGAGACAAGCCATCGATCAACGAACTACATCACAGACGTAAGTAAGACACAAGGTTCAAGTAACTTGAGAAACATGGCCATATCCCATTAATCTTTTTTGTTTTGTCTCAAATGTAGAAACCGTGATAAAGGAGGCTCCAACACATTTTTGTATTTATGAAGTATCAATTAAAATGAGAATTAATTACAGGAGCAGAAAAGACAACACATCTGATGCCTGGGAGACTGGGTTAGTTACGCATATTTCAGACAGCAATAGATTACAATACCCAATAGAAAGCAGGCAATATAAACATAAAACTAGCCTCCTCCTGTATGGCTCTGTAGAATTTCAAGTTAACAAGTGGATTTATGTCAATGAAATGTGAAATGCCTTAACTACCAAAGAGTTAGACCCACTAAGAATAAGACGCACCAGCCGCCAGCTTTATAATGAATGAAGAGCTTAAAGGTGAGATTTAAATCTGCCTACAATTTTTTAAACAAAACAAGAAATTAATTAACTGATATAACAACATTAATTAATAAAGAATGGCTAAATACTTTGCTGTGATCATAGTGTGAAAGCCGAGTTGTTAGGCAATCAATACATCTAAATTTGTAAACAAAATAAGTTAATGAAATTAGTAATTAAGTAACATAAGACTTGGGGACATTTTTGTACATTACATTTTTGTACATGCAACGACAAGCTGACAAAATGTTTTCACTTATTTGATTTTTTAAGAACTGTCAAAATGTTCACCCATATATCATCTATCCTTCACCTAGCACATATCATAAATAATGTGAATTTTGTTCAACTAATCTGTAAATTAAAATACACAACTTGTAAACGTCTCATTAGATGCATCTGGAATTTGGAAACAATGACATTGAAAGGTGATAATCGCTAAACACTATTTTATCTTGTCCTCCTATTACTTAAGTACTCATTTAATTACTGTTATCAGCGATTGCCAAGCTTTGTATGATCACTACAAAATATTTATTATTGTATGTATATAATACAAACATATCGTCTGTTTAGATAAAAAATGAATAAAACATGCTTAATTAATTAATAACATAACATGAATTACTTTACCGTGATCATTTTCTGGAATACAGAGTAAAATTGCAATGTTTAGCTACATTAGTAAACAAATAAGTTTTAATGACTTATTTATTTAAATCATGTGTAACTTGATAATTATCCATATTGACTTAAATATTTAACTCTTAACAATAAACATTTGTCAGTCTGTAGCACATGAATGGTAGCTCTGGAGTAATTCGGTTAATTTTATTTGTTTTTTGGGCAACCTTGGTCATGAGTCATGACCAAGTGGTCACATGACCTCCATCAGAAATACATCTAAAATGATGCAGCTAGATGAGGACACAAAAGCAGCGCGTGGAACGGCTTATTCTTATTGGGTCATTGGCAGTACATTGTGAAGTGGGACATGGGAGATGCCCTGTGAATGTACCCACCTGCCTTCGGAGCCTGGAACGGGTGCCACTGCAGGCTGAAACAAAGCAACACACATGATGATGACAACACAAGTCGAAACCCAATTTAAAAACTCATCATCACTTGCATTGCAAGCGGGAAAATTAATGCTATCGTATTCAGTAAATTTGGATGGAAACAGTTATGTAACCGAAACCAGATCTATGAATTTTTTATTATGTGTTACCTTTTATTTATTTCACAGCCTTCAGTCACTGCACCCTCAGCTTGCACCCATGGACTTAGTTGATGATATTAGCCACCGTAACCAGATTACGTCTGCATTATTATATGAACCATGTTCCAAACATAAATTAATAACAAAGTAAAGATAGGTTTATTTCATTCTCACATGAAAGTCTACAACTGATAGTTACAACATGTTTTCGTGGGTACCGTAAGTTTCTGTGTATAATGTCTCCATTAATTTTATAATACGCATCCACCATTTCCAACTTTTGGCATCTAACCTTTATTTCCCAAGTTCTCATAGTCTGCCTGAAGGATGGCTTGAGCAGGGTTAACTACTGTCAATTGACTCAATTCATCAAAGTTAGTTTGTGATGATCCTGAACCCATATCAGGCTTAAAACAATATATCTGATGCCACTGCATGTGAAAATATCACCTCACAAGGCATATCTGTGAGGTCATTCTCTCACCGGCCAGCTAAGTGTATACCTACGAATGCCACCCGTGCTTGTTTAGGGCTAGCACCATGTATAATACATACCCAGACTTTTTTGTAAAAAGACCCAGACAAATATGTATTATACACAGAAACTTATGGTATTTGCTACAGTCTGGATTAACATGGGATTGTACTAAAGAACATGACAATCAGTTTACAATGTCTGGGTTTCATCAGAACAATAAAGACAAACTCCACTGCACTAGCAGGCAACGAGTGTTCAACTGCCTGTAGAAGCATTCCATAATCATAACATCTGCATCGACAAGGATCACAAGTGACAAACACTGCTGATATTAATATTTTAATGTTCCATATATTTTTTATGAACAGTGCTATGACCAAAACTGGATGGTAAATTACTGAATTGCCAGATGTTATTACTCAATGTGAATGTATGTGAACTTCCTAACAAAAGTCATATATGTATTAAATGATATATTTATGAATTAATACACTGCAAAGTGTACACTGTAATAAAAAGTCAACGAATGTCATCTTACGTCAACACTGGTGACATTTATGTCCAAAACATTTCTACAACCACATTTTGAACAGTCAAAACAACACGCATGCAGAGCGAGTGTCACCAGCATCCCCCTGTGTGGTGCCACTCAGTAGTAGAGCTATACTTGGCCTACAGTGGAGAGAGCATCAAGCAGTGTAGCAGCCTACAGTCCATCTACGCGACACTACAAGCTGTGCATGAACCACTCATAACACAAGACTGTCGCACCAGTCCTTGCATACACGTCACGTCACACACAAGATGGCACCATGGCCACTGGAATGACGCGAGTCATTCACAAGACAAAGTGTCTGCGGGGAAGTCAGTATTTCTGGTGGTCACCACATTACAAATGCACCAGACAGTTCCCTTTGAGTTCCTCACTTTGTGTTTGTTTCTGCCATGTTTAATATACTCCGAGGTGTAGCGTTTACTCAATCCACATCAGTTAGCATCATTGACTGTAAATTTTTGTTTTAACAAGAATCATCCAATAAAAAAAAACTGTAACAAAACAGTAACAAACATTGTTATTTCTATTTTGGGCCTATTCTTCTACACAAATATGAACCAGCTGCAGTCATAAGAATATAAGTAGATATCTTAATAAATGAACACAGGTGGGTACAGATATCATAGCTCTACGCTACAAGCACTTAATATAAAACTAAGAACCTAATAAAGCTTACTTTGTTGCCTTCATGCTAATGAATAACGATCACAAAAAGGTTTAGCGAAGTAACTGAAGCTTTAACAACTACACAACAAACATTACATATCATTGTGCAACTAAACATAAACACACAAAAACTAGTTATCATATTGCTTTGTCTTTAAAAAAAAAATATTTGTATTTTGTTGCCTACTACTATTGTGAACAATAAATACATGCGTTATTATCACTGTAGGTTTGGGTATTAATCAAAACCAATAAGCCAGTACCAGTTACTAACCAGTAGTTGTGGATAGAATATTCTATAGCTATGCTTTATCTGTTTCATGGGACCAAAGTCTAGGTAACTTATTTGTAATTAAATGGAATATTTCATATTATTACATTCTTCTACACAATTTCGTTTTCTATCCTGCTGTTAATCCAGTGGTTTTAATGTTTTGCTCAGATAACGAGTTAAATTTCAAATATGTTCCTAATACCATCTGTCTCGACAGTACTCAATGAACTCAAAATAATAACATGTCTACATCATTTCTATATTTAGTAAGCTGCATCTATTAGATTGCGTGTACAGTCTGTACTGTATTATTTATAACTGTGGAAAAGGAAATTACCATGTTCTACTTGTAATACAGCAGACAGTATCCAAAGTTCACTGAGCACAACCAAAATGACAGATAATGGTTTTCTATGACAAAGGGTAGTAAGAATGTCACTGCAAGACTACATCTTTTTTTTCTGAAGTGGCGAGGTAATACGATTGAGGTTATGTTGTTAGTTGCAGAGGTGTACTGTGCTGTCTATCACTGGGTGCATGCTTCTTATAGTAGTTCTCTAAAAGCAAGTCTGTGTGCGCAAGCTTCACCGACTGTTAGGCATTAATAATTAGAAGCCTTAGTCTAGTTTTGTTCAAATTGAAGGTGCTACACCTGTCCACAGTAAGTGTATGTATGGTGTGTTGCAAGGTGCACCAACAAACACTGCTTGTGGGGAACTCAAAGGGTAAGAAGACTACTACAGAAGGTGCAAGGTACTGACCTTCCCACTTGCACCGCCCTACTAACAAACAGATCGACAACACTCAAAACAGCTTCTCAACATGTGCGGCTCATTGCAAAATGCACCAACTCTCGCACAATACATGAATAACTCATAGCTGCGCCTCTAAACAACTTGTATACTTGGGCTGGACTGGATTCAAGCCCCCAAAGTAATTATACTGAACAAACAAG
The DNA here is from genome assembly GCA_964017155.1 of Oasisia sp. SBJ-2009. NCBI lineage: Eukaryota > Metazoa > Annelida > Polychaeta > Sabellida > Siboglinidae > Oasisia > Oasisia sp. SBJ-2009. Next base: position 40,894,532 of record OZ024862.1, on the reverse strand, counting down.
AAACAAAGTTGTGTAAATAACGTCAATGGGTTAATTTGCGTGCATGGCTAAGCTGAATTTCGCAGCCAGTGCTATGACAGTGACTGTGAAATGTCCACATGCAATCTGTCAACTCACAAATGGTAAACAGGCAGCAGTACTTTATCACGAACTCAAGCACAAGTACTTCAATCTTTACTTTTGTGGGTAACTAGTTGTATAAAAATATATATATAAAAATTATTTTCATTTCTGTAAGCATTGATGTATTGATGTAACACTGTGTAGTGTATCATTTTGCAAGGTTTTTTGCAGACAATATTCTCCATTGTAATGACATTATTATATTCACAATTCTTTTTTAACAATGTAACATGTTACAACACATTTTTATACCATGCACACACACAATTGTTTTTTATGTAGCAACTATTTTGCAAAAGGCTAAATAAAAGCGATCACATGATCTAAGCAGTAAGGTTATAGCAAATGAACAAAAAATGACGCAACATCACGTCTAAAGAACTACTAAATTTAAGTAGGCATGCAGGAAAACACATTTTAACCGCAGTATCTTATTTCTTCTACATCTGGAACTACATTTGTGGGTAAATACCCACTGAATTAATCTGGCTGTAACATTAAAATGTCAAAACAAGCCATATGAGACAAAAACTGTTTTATTATGTCCTCTAGTCAGTGTCAACATCGCCGAGTCCAGAGTTGTGGTGCACCAATGTGTCTTGCATGCTGGTGTCCCTTGTCAAGTTGCCCTTGCTTTATGCGATGGCGCAGCGCTGTTGTATGGATATTTTCATTAGATGGATATTTGGGTCAAGTAACAAAATTATTGTATTAGAACAAAACATACTTAAACGTACTGGTAAGAAACTACCAACAAGTATTGAACAATATTACCACAACAGAAATTAAATTAAGCTACTAAAGTCATAAGAATATCAATTTCAACAAAATGAAATTGCAAACTACAAAAAAGTTATTATAATCCTAAATGTAGCATACCCAGACCAGTTACACACATACCACCAACCAGACTGGTTGTTTACGAGATAGGATTATACAACCTTCGAAAACAAAGCTGTAAAAATCACCAATGTATTTTTGTAATGCGAATAGTTATACATCATAATTGCATTGATGTATACTAACAGAGAGAACTGTAAACTAACACTAATCATTCACACAAAAAAAGTGAAAAGTTTAAGTAAATCAGATGTGGCACAGCAGTGGCCTGCCATGCAAAGTGCTACGAGTATAACTGGTCTGTATAACAAGCGAAGGTGAATTGATGTGGTGAACAGAGAGCCAAACTATTTCACCAAGCAAGGTATGGTTTTCGCAGTATATGAGAGCATGTTAGTTTAATAATTTTTATGTTCCATGTAATAAATTTGTTTTCCAAATGTTCACCAGAGTTATCATCCTTCACATCATAAGTATATTGCTATTAACAACAACATAAAACTTATGTAAATTTCAGATATGCTATGTTAAAGGGAAATAAACGGCAACATCAACATTTAGCACTATGTGCCTAAGAGTTAAATTATCATAGATAATCAAACATAATATCTAACAGACCACTGTCCATTGGTACAAAGAGGTGATTGCAGTTGTTCTCGTTTATTTTGCATTACAGCATCATTAAAAATCATTTTGCTGTTTGTTTCCCTTTAAAACAACATGCCTTTTCATTTTAGAAAGAAAATGTGAAAATGCTGTGTGGTCTGGAGATGCGATGCAGGATAGAGGCATGCACTGGACGCATGCAGCAGCCACTGTCAGACAGAGTACATACACAGTCACGGAGTTACACAACACTTACACAAACGCCAGATACAAAACTGTACTGAGACATTGAGAATCCTGGTGTGCTTGTTTCTCCGACTGGTAAATCAGCCTTGTAGCCTGCATCCAGAGGGCAGCTGTCATCCACAGTGACACTTGGCCAGGCCGGTATGGATCATGTCTTTGATTGCGTCCAGGGCCTCCACTCTGTCTCTCATAGCTTTTGTAGAATGCAACTGTTGTTCACAGCTTCTCTTCTTCTGATAAAAATCTTGTCGCAAATCTCCACAAAGTCATAATTCACAGGGGCCACACCAATCTCCTGGGCTATATCAATCACCAGAACCATACCACAAAGCGCGAAGTCTTCCAAATTGCCGGTAAATGAAATACACGTCGGCAGGTTTCTATGTCTACTCCATTCTCAGAGGTGTTAACTGACCTACTTGTCACCGAACACATAGCGTGGCTTGTAAACAAGATCTCAAAAAAAATTAGAAAGTCAGGCCAAATAAACAGATGTTTGCTCTGATCCACATGGTGATACGTCTGTTCTGTACTGTTGATTTCTTCCAAAATATTGGCTTACAATATTTCAACTTTCACAACATTCCAGAAAATTATGTCTATACCACTAAATGTTGTATATCGGTAATGTGTTAGTAAGTAATTGGTAAGTATAAAACATTGATTGGTAAATGTGTTTTAACAAGTACTGTTATGTGATTTTTTTTGTCCATCAAAAGTTATGTTTATTATTAACACTCTCCCAAAAATTTAAGAAAAAAATATTAAATTAAAGCAATGCCAATCTGACCATTCTGAGGTTAGTGAATGTTAGATAGTAATTAGGTAACTTTCAAAAGGAATGACATACTTAATTGTTACACAAATACAAACTTTCCATGCAATTTTATTACCAGTCATGCAGAATACTGAGAGAATGCAAATACTCAATTTATTTGTGGTAATGCAGTCATTTTATTATTATTGTATGTAAGTAGAGAAATGTAATTAAATATATAGTGTTGCTGCCTGTATTGACGTGCTTCAATACAAAGTACTGCTGCCTGTAACATCTGTTACAAATAAATCGTTGTAAAGTAAGCTCAGAGGAGCAGCCAGACAAAAGGGTTGGTCACCCAAAAAATCGATACACAGTTTTCAAGTTGTCAACAGATGGACGGACAGAAGTATATACCAGATGAAGTTTTAAAAGTTACATGTATAAAATGAATTGTGCAATATTTTTAAACAATCTGAAGTATATTCCAGAGTTGGTGCATGAACAGATAAAGCCCTAGTTCCAATGTTAGTATTAACTCCAGGAACAAAGTCAGTGAGAAATAGATAATCGAAGCTTGAAAGGTTATGCTGATTATGTACATTACAAAGTACTGCAGCCTGTCCCTACTGTGAGCAGATATGTGTACTTAGTAAACACCAAAAAAATGCTGTCTGTGAATTTATGTACTTCAATAGTATACAAAGTATTGTTCTATATCCAGGCAGGCAGTTCAAGAAGTCACACTACATCTAAAGAGAGGTGAATTGATAGAGCTGTAGACGACAACTAACCCTACTCTACCAGCAGGCTTGGTGATGCAAGGAAAGCTGCTTATGCACAAGCATGACATAAAGCACCATTATCCACACTTACATTCTTAACTTAATTATTGAAACTAATGTGAAAAACACTAGCTACAACCCCCACCCCCCTCCCCAACAAAGTTCAATACCGAAGTGGTTGCATGGCGAATTTCAATTATACATTTTTAAGGTTTCGAGAAATACAAACAAATTATAAATTTACAATTTATGCCAATCAGAATTAGCCATCACATAGTACGATTGCTGCTTAAATAAAATCGTATTTAGTTTTATATAGTACGCATATTTTATGCTGAAGATACCAATTTGATTTAAAAGATGTTTACAAGTAGTCAACCTGTTATATAAAGGGTTACTGAAAGTCAGCCACCATTAACCTGTTGTACGACAACAGATTTGAATAAATGAATGTGGCTTTAACTTGTACGATGTATGTTATAATGAACGGATAACAGCCATCCCAACCACCTTAGCACTATGTGAACTTTGTTTGCCCAATCGCGTGTAGATAATGATATGACTGGCAGGGAACGCATGAGCCAGGCAAATGGACGAAGATAACATGTCAACTGAATACAGTCAATGCACATGGCGTTCAGTCCTACCTTTGAACTCTTCTTTTCCTGATCCGCCTACAAGCATATGATACAATCACGCCAGGTCTTACAGTATAAACACACTTCACTGGCTGGTAGGTTTCTTGTCAGGAACTGTCATTTTGCTCAAATTTGCTCTTGTTAAACTGCAAACTTCTCTTCATGTAAGTTCATGAAACATGCAGCATTTTTACTATTTATAAACAAATGACCATACATAATGCCTACAGTGAATGGAGTGAAAAAAAAACAGTGTTGCCCTAGTTTCACATACGGAACTATTTTCAAGCTTCCCAATTTTTAACGAAAACTGTCAGTTTGCCAAAGTTCTATTTAATTCTGCTAGGTTATCTATGACTGCACAAAAGTAAAGCATTATAAAATATACAGATTAGTTGCCCAAGTGTCTACATAAAACATCTATATCCCAATTCTCATACCTATCTTCTAGTAGCTCCACAAACAAATCATTGATACTTCACTTAGCGTACTGGGATTGCCAAATTTAGCACTAGTTGATCTTAGATACACATGCCATCAGTCTCTACGTACCTCAGCTAAGTCTCCTATGTAGAAATCTTTCATTAGTTCTCGAGCATCCGTGGAATGTCCAACATCTTCAAAGACTTCTGTGGCAAACGACCCTGCAAAGAAACACATTCTTGGTAAAGCTGTAATTTCCTCCTCTTCCCTTTCTGTTTAGTACAACTACAGGAAACTACAGAATTGTCCACTCACAGCCTGCTCATACATGTGTGACACTTGCCATCTATGTGCTGAACTTTGTGAACTTTAGCCAGTAAGCAAAGCTAAAATTAACCTATGATTGCAGTCATGTTGTCTACTGCACTTGTGTAAACTTGTTTCTTACTCTGATCACATCACTGTCAAGTGTTAAAAGCATTTGAAGTTGAGAACAAAGTAAATAAAAGATAAATATAACATTTATTCTACTATTATGAGAACTGTAACCGGAAGCAAAATATATATGTAATTTCAACAAACAAAAGTATGAAATTTGAACAATTCCCATACATAAAAAGTAAAAAACATGTGCACAGAGAAGTGTATATGAACCTGATAATAATCTACATGACTCAGTGCAGAAACATTAGTGTATTTAAACCACAAAAATAACTGTATATATTATAAAATATTCAACATAAATGTGGACAGGAGAAATCTATCGCATGTCTTCTGTAAGTAGGCCACAAAAGTTGAGTGCTCAACCCTTAGACCATGTGCTTAAGTAACACAGGTGGAAGGTCAAAGAAGTCTGTACCCACACTGCTCAATGATCACGTTGCTCACGCACTCCCCAATTATCAAATGTCTAGATCTCAATTATGGGGGCACCTCCCCATTACAAAAGTACCTATCAGATATCACACAATAGTCGCCAGACACAAGTCACACAAGTATACTAAATTGATACTACACACTGTTAAGTCTTACTGTGTGATTCTATGCTTTTCCTATGGAACACAGAAGTATTTTAATAACACACGACTGTGCAAAGATCAAACGACTGTGCAAAGATCAACTGTTATACATGTCCTATATGACTTGGCATATTAACTTGTCTCAATGGACAACAGTCCGCAGTAACATCTTATGAAAAGAAAATTAGTTAAAAAATGTGTTTCATACAAAGCGAAGAGAATAAAAAAAGTTATTGGTCACCATTTATAGCTGGATAAACATGCGATTAGTTGACAATTTTTTTTGGAACTTATTGAAAAAACAGTTATGATCTTAACAGAAATGAAATATATATCTCATTAAAATGTAACTTTTATTTACCACTTTGACAAAATGTATAATATAAAAAAGTGAAGGAATGCTGAAAAGTGTATGGGACATCTCTGAATATATCTTCTATTAGCACTTCAAATTCTTTCTATTTCTATTAACCCCTTTTTATGAAAATTTGAAAGTATGTCACAGATTTGCATGTCGAAGGATGTGAATTCATCATTTACATACATGGATAAACTTCATCATTATAATTTATGATAATCAACAATGTGGAAAAATTGTGTACATATGTATAGCAATATACCCTGCCCAAATCTGCCCAGTTTGCAGTCTCTGTATTAATCATGGTAACTGAACAACACAACTGCACAGGGTTAGAGTGCCAAATGAAGCAGTTTAGTTAGTGTGAAGAAAGGTAAACACGACAGTACCTCCTTGTTCAAGAATAACTTGTTCACCTCCAGGATGCTGAAAAAAGGAATAAACAAAGCATATATTTTGAAAATGCTCAACACCTGATATTATCATTTATCATAATTACCTCCTTTTTCCAAAATGACCTCTTCGCCTCCAGGATGCTGAAATAATCAAGGGAACACGTATTGAAGAAGGTCTAACTCTTTCAGAGTTTAGATGTACATGCTCGTCGAGATTCACAACCCTCTCAATCTTGGTTACTTCATTAGCATTGACAGTATTGTTCTCTTAGAAGTGTCATTTGACCAGCGAGCATTTGGTGGTCCAGTAAGATGGGGTTCCATTGGGATGGACGTGTCCCCCGTTTCTTTTATCACTATTGCAAGTGGAGTAAAGCTGTTGAAACATGTTCAGGAGAGGAATACTGCAAAGACTGAGACACAGCTTTATGTAGAGACACATCCACTCGTCATTTGGATGGGTAAAAACTGTTGTGGACAAGTAGAAATATATGGGGGACGGGTCAAAAAATGAAGGAGCAAAAAAGGTCTTCCCAAACCATAGATATTGTTAGTTATACCTTGAAAGTGAGTGTCAATGTTGTCACATGTGTGTTTGTAGTCCTTTTCAGGTCATGACACATTTAATATTTTTTTAAACAGGCTTATACTATACCACACACCCTTTCACTACATTTCAGAAGTCTCTACTGCAATGTCCACAAATCAGCATAATCATCACATTGATGTTGGCTGATCAATAGAACAGACATTAACAGTTAACATCCATGGGTCTACCAAAACACGTGAGATTAGCAATAATTCGATCCTGCATAAAGCCCTGCTGAGACATATCTGCAAAACTGAGAAGACATTATTAAAACGTGAATAACATTGATGAGTGTAATTTAACACTGATTTAAGTTTTAAATTGCATAAAAAAATGTGCTGTATACAAAATTAGTACATATATTTTGTGGTGCCAAAGTGCCAGAAGTGGATCATGCTTTCAAGTTGTCTGAACTTTATTATTAAATTTAGTACAGTAACTAGAGTTTAGTAGGTATAACGTAACTCATCTGTCAGTATGACAACACGACATATATAAAAAGGTATATTCATGAGCAACTAGTCGGTGATGGAATGGGGCATGTTCAATACATGGAACGGCCATAACAAAGGTGCCAACTTGAATTTCCAGTGTTCACACCCCTTGTTCCATTGTCGTTCAAAAATATATACAATCTCATTGATTTAAATGTTGACATATATTCTACATATTATGTTGACATTCTGACAACTGAATCTTTTTGAGTGACTTTGAACCCGACTCAATCAGAGGGCTTTCGTTTGGTGTGTGATGTGCTTACTGTTTTTACAAATATTGCTATAATAATCTATTCCACAGGCAGTCTAAAACATGCAACTTATTTGATGCTTTGTTGAATGATTTCAATTTTTTCCGTGAACACTGCATAGTATGGTTGCGTAAGGCAAAAACAGGGTGGTCCAGTATACATTACATTCTACAGAACTCAGAAGGCATCACTATTACTAGTATTATTACTATTAATAAATCACAAGTCTGACAAGACAACAGTCCGATCGTCTTACAATTTAGGTAATGTCTTCCTTCCTTCTAATAAAAATCATCCATGAATGTTCGACGATCAAAACGTATTCTGTAATGCAACACTGGGCTACACCGTAGGTAAAAGCCTGCGATACACGCCTTCGGGTAGTACGTGCGCGCGCGCAGACATTCCTGGTCAGGTGGCTGACCCATTGAGCCACCCACAGCCACAGGCAAGTGGCGTGTGGCGTGTTCAACGGTGGTGTATGGGGCGATGTGCTTCGCTCGGGTCATGGAACACAAGAACTACTGAGCCTTACCACATCGGCGAACTTTGAAACATCGTAGATCTTATTGTCAATTGCGATCCATAAGTCCTTTGCACCAGTGTGCTTTTTCAATTCCGCTAATGTGATAATTTTGGCCATATTTTTACAGATTTATACAACTCATACACCAAGAGACCTAACTCACGCGTTTCAACACTGGGAAGATTTCATTAAAGGCGCATGCGTACTGGAGCGGCGAGCATAGCAAAGTAGAACAACGGCTTTGAATAAGTGGAAACGTTGACCTCTGTGAGCCATAATCACAGTCGGACGAGAAACGCACGTTT
>OZ024862.1:40871174-40883674 GCA_964017155.1 Oasisia sp. SBJ-2009 | reverse complement strand
CTACGGCGACAACAGGGATTCCACTCACGAAATTATAGTGTTACGTTAAATTTACATTTCCTCCTTCATATATCGACATACTATAGTGACATTAACGGCTTAATTACAAAATGTTTCTTTCTGACGTTAAACTAAAGTTGCATTCTGACTTCCGCCATGTTTAAAATAAAAATTTCCAGTAAACCAGCATTCTCCATACACTATATATTGTTTTCCTCAACTACCTATCAACTTATTTTCACATGATATGCCATTTTAAGATAAAAAGGAGCAAAAGACGAAAAAAATTCCTGGTGAGCGTCACCAGTTAAAATTCACTGATTGGTTTAGACCTCGAAGAAGGGAATTCCAGTGAAAAGCGCTGTCAGGAAACCACACTAGGGCCACACTAAAAGGCGGATCACAATTGGCAGACCGCACGGAAACGACATACTACATTCACAAAGATGCCATCGCTCGATACGCTCCATATTTACGGCATGTCCAGTTGCCCACATACAAACTATCGCTGGCTACGCGCCTGTATGGTCAATGGTAGCCTCGGTTACCCAGACTCCGTGAGGTGGCAGCACTTTTAAGCCCCCTCAACTCCGCCTGGGACAGTATATGGGCTTAATCTACATCCGGGCAGCCTTACCCCAGATTAGGGTAGAGACGATGATTGGCTCTCAGGCCAACTATGAAATAAAAATTTAAATAACGATATAGTTTTACAAGATAATAATACCATATGAAAAGTATTCACCATTGAACTTATATTAACACAAAAGTAAGTAAAAATTCAAATTTACCGTTGTTTATCAAATAAGAATTACGGCAGGATTAACCAGTATCCGTGAGGTGGCAGCATTGTCTAGCCCGACACGGATAGCATACACATTAAATAAGGAGACCTTTTGATCAAATAATGCTGTATTATAAAAACTATTCAAAATTAAACTTATATTAACACAAAATAAATAGAAATACAAATTTGCAGTTGTTTATAAAATATATATTACGGCAGTGTCCGTGAGGTGGCAGCATTTTATAGATCACGGCTGCTACCCAAACAAAAGCCGTTAATGTACCCATGCAGACTGTCTTCTCGGCGTAGTTCTGCAGCCGACCGACAGTCGGTTAAGCGAGACTAGGTCAATGGCTAATTGAAGATGATTTAAACAACTAGGGTATTGTTGCCTAGTGGCGCCTCTAGCGAGTAACGTGGATATGTGGAACCGCCTTTTAGTTTGCCCCATGGGGACATACCACCAAATGGAGTCCTACGCCATTACCCATAGTAGTCCTGCTTAAAAGAACTGCATTGTGCAGTTTTTGTAAATTCCTGGAAGCAATGAATGTAGGACTGGTTGAGTAGAAATAATTTTTTTGTGCAGCATGGCATCAGAGCTGTGAAATAATGACATTTGTCAGACAGTGACCACGCGCGTATGTATACAGTTGTAGTTCGGCCTAGAGGTGTCAACATGGGCAATCGCCGGCTGATTGGAGCAGAAATGGAGGGGTGTCAGGTTAGAGATTGGATTGTAGGAGAAAAAGATATGTCATTTTCACGAATTTTATATATGATATGTGTGAATGGAGGCTACTTAGTGTGTGAACTTTTCAATAACATTGATATAAAAACCTGGCGGGAAATCAAAGAAACGTTTCAATGGCCGCCTATGGTAAATTAATGGTGGTATCTACCCTAATTGAATTTGGACTGGTCTGTTTCCGTGACAACATTGAGCAACAGAAAACATGGACGACGCGTTTGTACTGCATTACAAGGGGAAATTGAGGGAGAAAACAGTTGTGGCAACAAATGGAGAGTGTTTGTTGTGGACTGGAAGTAGATGTTGTGTACGGGCAGGGGTGGTTGGGAATTATGGGGTGATTTACGTTAAATGTCGGCAACTTCGTGGTGGTGGTTTGCGCTGGAAACTGATGAGAGTTCATCGTTTAGCATACATGTTGCACCACAAGGAATGGGAACTTCCGCCAGATATGCACTGTAGCCACTTGTGTCACAATTCTCTATGTATAAATGTCAATCATTTAATACTGGAGACTCCATTTGTGAATGGTAACAGGAGGCAGTGTGCCAGAGAAAACATATGCTTAGGCCATGATCAAGCCCCACCATGCATTTTTTTTTAAATACACATACCTTTCAAGAATACGAGGTAATTAAATTAATTGCAATTAGCATGTACTTACCATTGCATAAGTCGTTCATCAGTCTCCATTTCTTTTGATCAGATCTGTCTGTCTGTCTGTGCGTCCTTTTGTTGGCCCATACAGCATTGTGTTTGCAGGTTGTGTCAGACAGTGTAGTCTTTCTTCTGTTGATCCGGGTCTGGCTTATTGTGTATTGTCTAATTGTCTGTGTACCCTCTGTGTATTCTCTATTGTAAGTAAATCACTGGGGTGTGACAACTCAGAGTTCTACTAATTATGTGTGAGCTGGATAGGTGTGGTCGTCTACAGATCTGTCACGAAGACAGTAGGGGTGTTCTACCACAGTGCTCTTATTCACCTTGACCTTGACCTTGGTTTTTTTCACATTGACCTTACTCTTGTTTGTTGTTGTCATTTCTTGGTCCAGTTGGCCCTTGCGATAGACTGCCTTCTGTGCAGCCACTCTCGTCTGAGCTGAGGCCTCCCTCTGTCGCTTTGCTGCGCGAACGGCATCAAACCGTTTCCTCTTGTTTACTAACAAACGTCTCCTCACTGCGCGTCGGTGCATGTACATTCTGTGATACAAGGCTTCGCGTTGTATTTGCGCAGCAACCCGTGCTACCCTGCCACCTCTAGTTATGGGTGCCCTGTTACTTTCCAGCTTCCTCAGTAGTGAGGCTCCAGTGCCATAATTCAGCCTATCTATGGCATTTCTTGCATCGTAGACAACACTGCCAACACAATCCTACTTTGATTTCTCTGGCAACAGTAAAGCTAGGATTGCCACACTCGCCTTCCGTCACTGAATGCTCCTCGATGCACTCGTTGTACATCGTTTCCATCCGGCCTTTGTCGTACAGCCGCATTTCCTCACGTGTATCTTCTCCTCCTCCTTGTAGATACACCGATGTCAAGTCGTCATTGTCGTGATCATCGCGGCGTGGCCGCAGGATCTTCGCCTCGCCAGAGTGCCCTTCTGCATCTGGCACCTCGATGAGGCCAGCTGGCATCACTTTTGTGACGCGCGTAAACTCAGCTTGGGTAAGTCTGGGCATCCATCGGGCTAAACTTTCTCCATCTCCAGTCTGCTCTTCAATGCTGTCCTCTTTCTTGGACGCGTATGCAGGATGACCCTTCCTAAAACCACAGGCCCTTTCATTCTTTCGCGGAGACATGATGACAATTGAAATACACACACAAAAAATTCCAAATGTGACACACCAGAGTAATCCAACCTAGTGACCAGCTGACACTAAGCTCACATGGCTGCTGCAACTTTAGTGGGGTGGGGTACATAATTTCCTCCAATCAAGCGATTGTTTACACCAGTAGTCCCATGTACAATTGATTTGTGATTTACAACCCTCCCTGGATGTGATATGTCAAATATTTTGTTTCTACCAGGTGGCATCAAAGCTGGAACAGCCCACTTGTGCATCAGGCCTGCATTCTGCCCGCATGTCGTTGACATGTACCTGTGCAAGACAGGAAACGAGGCTGCTGTGTGAGTGTTTGATGTGGCTTTTTTTCATACCCCATATCAGCACTAATACACATGTGTGTTTGGAGCTGGCTATAATTCGTGAAGTTTACACCCTTTTTTTTAACACATGGGATCTTTTAAAAGGCAAATGTTCAATATTTTTTGCCAAAAAACAAGCATAATGCAGAATATTAAAAAAAAATACCAACATTGCACTATAGTGATTAAATTCAGTGTCTTCAAGGTCGTCTTAGTGTAACCAATGTGACACTGGGGTCAGAATTCATATAATATCAACTACTATAATTAATGTATTGTCCCACTTCTCGTATATATACATCATTCATGACACAGTAGATATTTCTCCACAACGGACGGGTGTGACCTTCAAAGACATGTCAGTTAATGTGTGCGGCTATACGGAAAAAATCCTTAGATGAATTTCTTTAATATATGTATTGCTTCAATGTAATATATTTTTCGTGAAGATTTGCTCTATTCGGGCAATCTATTTGGGGACATACCACCAAATGGAGTCCTACGCCATTACCCATAGTAGTCCTGCTTAAAAGAACTGCATTGTGCAGTTTTTGTAAATTCCTGGAAGCAATGAATGTAGGACTGGTTGAGTAGAAATAATTTTTTTGTGCAGCATGGCATCAGAGCTGTGAAATAATGACATTTGTCAGACAGTGACCACGCGCGTATGTATACAGTTGTAGTTCGGCCTAGAGGTGTCAACATGGGCAATCGCCGGCTGATTGGAGCAGAAATGGAGGGGTGTCAGGTTAGAGATTGGATTGTAGGAGAAAAAGATATGTCATTTTCACGAATTTTATATATGATATGTGTGAATGGAGGCTACTTAGTGTGTGAACTTTTCAATAACATTGATATAAAAACCTGGCGGGAAATCAAAGAAACGTTTCAATGGCCGCCTATGGTAAATTAATGGTGGTATCTACCCCCATCGTTTACTTACGTTGACCGGAGAGTTCCGATGGTAAAAATAGATCGACTTTTGGGAAACTCCAGAGCCGTTGTTTGTTGCAAACTTATATTTGATCAAATAACGTATCAAACCACAAAATGCGACATGTGGTAGGAAGTATACTGATAAGCAAATATCGGTCATGGTGTACATTGACTTTTCTAAAATACGTTAAAAAGGGGAAATTATGTCAGAATGCAACTTTAATGTGGAATTTCAAATTCATTGATTTGTTGGTTTTGACTTTGTGGACATGGAGCTGTAGTGAGCAGCATGTATAATGTATTATAATATTTATTCAAGCAACATGGCTCCACGACCACGGTCACGGACCCGTGGCCGTGAGCACTCAGCCTCATCAAATCTTGATAATATATATATGCCCAATATATGTAAATGTTACGGCAATGATTGTTCAAACGCATCAGCGGTCCTTTAAGACAGTTATGACGTGTATACATGTAGCTAAATAAATACAAATAAATAATAAATAAATTAGCATGCTGACATAAAAACTGACCGAAGGCGAAGACGGCGAAGTCCGAAGACGAAGTCAAAGACAGTGTCATGCCAGCTCACGTTTTCTGACGTTTTGGTCACAGCCTGTGGACAAACACTGTTTTTAAGCATACACGTGTAATTTCTAGGTCGTGATCAAACATCAAGGTTAAAAGCAAAGTTAGGGTCCACATGTGGGTCTTGAAATAATCAGTCACCTAACTGTTTTCATTATTATTTTATCCGCTAGAGGACAGCAACACCAGTATGTTGCACATTGTTAAAGTTATCCGCTTGGAGGCGCTACATTTAAAAATGACTACTAGTATACGGAATTCCCAAGTAAAACCAACCAGGGGTTCACTGCTGCTGATTACGGCAATAACACCCTTCACTACACCTGGGATATCCCTTAAAAACACTCCTTAGCCTTAGGCTTAGCCAATGAAATCGCTCACGAGGAGTGTGGTAGCTCGATCCGGTCATGTGATATAATTTTGGGTGATTTCAGCCGCACGCTGCTCGAGTTAGAGGTCTACGTACATGCAATGTTTAGGATGCGAATGGGTTATTATATTGGGATTCCCACCAGTTGTTTATCCGTTTTTTAAACTGGAGCGGTTATTTGGTGCTGTTCCCACGGCCGACGCAACATGCAGCGACTGGCAAAGTCAATTGATATGCTTTTATAATTTGACTCCGCTCACTTCCACGGTTTGAGGAAACGATCATCAATAGTTACTGTAGCGCAACGCAACGACCCTTGGCTTGCGAGGATGTAACCAGTCGAAATACGGAAGTAAGTCCTCCCTGAACCCATCAGAAAAAGAAACAGAAAAACCCTTCAGGGAAAAGACCTCATGGAAAATAATCTCCATAAGTTTTCTATATAATTAATTATGGTTACAATCAATTAGAAAATATGAAAGCTTGTCAGTAATTTTTGTGGTGAATGTATGTTACATATCAAGTTAATGCACAATTCTAAAGGTGACAAAATGTACTTCAAGGATTGCAATTATCTAAAAGGGAATCTAAGGATGTGTTGCATTGTTGAGCACATATAAAACGAGCACACTTTCATATTAAGAAGACATGCAGTGCTGTAAAAGTAGGCTACATCAGAATAGTAACGAGTAATAATAACTTTACAAAGCATTACTTAAGTAAAAGTACTGGCGAAAAAATACTTAAATAGAGGGCTTTTTCTGGGAGGTGGGCTTATTTCCGGGAGGGTTTATTTTCGTATCCCAGCCAGCCATAGGGAGATAATTAGCTTGGTTTGGTTTGGACAACCAAACCAACCTACCTACATATAATATGCACAGTTGGGAATTACGTGAATGTCAACTTGCCAAATGTATGAAGGCACCAAACCGACCCTTCACTGAGTATAACAACAGCATAAGTCAGTGTGCTTGAAGGACAGAAGGATGCTAGGTTCTAATGGGTTGTATATTTTTCGTGAACGGGCGGTCGTAACCATTGACGTAAAAAAATGCTTAAAGTACACTAGGTAAGTATGCGTTCATCTATATAACGCGAAATAAAAATGAACACCAAACAGTATCAAGAATAACTGTACCAATAAAGTACCAAGAATAACTGTGACGAAATCATACATAGGCAGTTCGACCACAATGCAAATATATATTTTGCAATATATGTATTACATCTTTATCTGTTTGCGCAATCTGCCGCCGATTAGTTCGGCTTTTCATCGCGTAAATATACATACATATATATATATATATATATATATATATATATATATATATATATTTGTGTGTATGTATGTATGTATGTATGTATGTATGTATGTATGTATGTATGTATCTTGAGCACATCACGGGAGAATTACAAACATCGTACTAAAACATATACATAACACATTCTTTAAGAAACCATTTCTTCATCTGGGTTTCACACTAGGATTGAACCAGCAAACCCCACGCCTGTGGGCATTCGATACCCTGACATTATAGCATGGAAAGGGAACACTTGTGAGATCATCGATACCAGGATTTGGGGCGACAATTTCGTTATCAATGAAGCCCTCAGTTGTATTACACCAACCCGTCATTAATAAATGGAAAGAGAATGTATAACTCAAAATCCTGACCTGCTCGGATAAATATGACTTCCGAATTGGAACCAGCATATTGGATTTAATCTAAATTGATTCCGTTAGCAAAAGTTGTGGTATTGCGAAATAGAAGAAATCCACGAAATCGACTAAGTACAAGAAACCAACATGAAATCCACGAAAACGACTAAGTCCTACGAGAAATGTGTACGTTATTACATTATCAGGCGAAAGTTATTACATTATCAGGCAAGAGGAGTTTATTACATTATCGGTTGAAAATTATTACATTATCGGTTAGCAAGTTTATTACATTATCGGTTGATGTTATTACATTATAGGGTGGTTATTACATTATCGGTTGATTTTATTACATTATCGGGTAGTTATTACATTACCGGGCGATTATTACATTATCGGTTGTAACAATCGGGCTCTCGAATCACCCGAAGTCGAAGACACAAGACATCATTGGCCGACAGCATCGATCTCCAATGTTTCACATTGACGACATCAGATCAGTGGCGAACTTCGACGGAATAGGACGGGATTTTCGGACGCGTTCAAGTTGACGAAGCTTGTGTGGACTGTGACATTAGTAATCGTTATTGGACGTTAGTAATTAAGTAATTAATTAAATAATTAAGGTTTAAAATGTTGATGTAAATTGTATGTAATAAAAAATTGATAATTTAAAATGTATGCCATTGTTTGTATTAGTCTATACGTATAGAATAGTTACGCAGTCATCGAAGATGCGGCCATGCGGGTCTGAGAAACGAGCGAACTAGGGATCTCGCTGTTATTGCCATATTCGGGCCACCATCTTAGCATAGCCTCTGTTTCGATGTTTTGCCATATCCCGAAATGCTCCACTCCGGCCATGCTTCCGTTGGGTGGATCGGTAGAACTTTCTACCACAGTCCTCAAAGAATATACCGCGCGCAGAGCAGAGTAGGCAGGGTAGGAATAGTAGGATTACCAGTTCGTTGCGGATGCAGCAACAGGCGCCATGGATGAGGGCGCAGCAATGCAAGAGAAGCTGCCAGACCATGCAATTGTGGCGGGGGCATGTTTATGATTCTGTCCCCCCCCTCCCAGAAGGCATGCAGCCATAATTTGTCAATAATACACGCACGCACGCACGCATCCAAACACACACACGCACGCACGCACACACGCACACACGCACGGACACACACACACACACACACACACACACACACACACACACACACACACACACACACACATGCACACAAGCGTCTCAAAACACAGGCGGCGCTTAGACCATTGGCGCAGGAACAGGTGGTAGCTGACCCCCTCCCTGCTAGTAGATCAGGAATTATGAAATAGCAGAGAAGCCGTTCTGAGTTTGAGAAGTAAAAGAACATGCACCCTGGCAGTGACCACATTCAGTGTCTGCATATGTAGAAAAGTCGGCTTGGCGTAAATGTTTTCAAAAAGGCAGATTAGACCAATGAGATCTGATAAAATCACAACATTGTAACCACAATGTGTACAGATTAGCCAGTTAATAGAAACCTGCCGAGTGGTGGAAACAACCAGAAACTAGAAGTTGAATTTGTGGGGCAGCGGCGGCGAAAAACTGTTCTGTCACAATTCACTGTGGGGTGCTGAAGCGCCGGGGGTCGACGCCAATTAATTTAGTTTGCGCGCATATGATTGGCATTAGTGTAGAAGAATAGCCACACGATTCTGATAGGCGGAGAGTGGAGTGACCTCAGTGGGGTGAAATGAACAGACATGTGATCAATGAGGTGTAGTGAGTAGACGGATGATGGGGTGAAAATACTGGTGTTGGGGGGGGGGGGGTAACAGAT
Source organism: Oasisia sp. SBJ-2009 (assembly GCA_964017155.1). Taxonomy (NCBI): domain Eukaryota; kingdom Metazoa; phylum Annelida; class Polychaeta; order Sabellida; family Siboglinidae; genus Oasisia; species Oasisia sp. SBJ-2009. The sequence continues at coordinate 40,874,609 of OZ024862.1, read as the reverse complement.
TGATGACGTCATTGGGATGGGTGAAGAAACACGTGACGTCACCGGAGTGCGGCGACCCCGAGGCTGACTATTCCCTCGCAACTGTGACCGCCAGGTGTCTCCGGGACATAAGTTGATCGATGAAACCGAGTTGTGCTTCATACGTCGTGAGTAGGACATTTCTAATACTAATTTCTTAATACACACTGTGGTATACAGACATATTTATGAATCGAAATGATAACGGGCCTAGTCAACTATGTATATACCACACGTATTATAATTTATTAAAAATAATATGTTTATTATTTTATTTTATTATTATGTTATATTGTAAGGACGTATATTTATTATTATTAGTTTTGAAGTTTCGAAAATTCGATTATGACGTTCAAACTGTCGTTACTTAGTATACTGTGTTAATGCAACGTGTTGTAGTGAGGCGATGAATCGGAACTTGGATCAGATTTGACTAATTCAAATTGTTGTGTTAACTATTCGTCCACAACCCAGCTAAGGGCACGACTGGACTGCACCAGGAGCGACTACCGGGACGACGCGTGCGAGACTATCGGGACGACGTGTGCGAGACTATCGGGACGACGCTTGCGAGACTACCGGGACGACGCGTGCGAGACTATCGGGACGACGCGTGCGAGACTATCGGGACGACGCGTGCGAGACTACCGGGACGACGCGTGCGAGACTACCGGGACGACGCGTGCGAGACTATCGGGACGACGCGTGCGAGACTATCGGGACGACGCGTGCGAGACTACCGGGACGACGCGTGCGAGACTATCGGGACGACGCGTGCGATACTACCGGGACGACGCGTGCGAGACTATCGGGACGATGCGTGCGAGACTACCGGGACGGGGGGGGGGGCGGGGGGGCGTACCGACGGACGGACGGACGGACGGACGGACGGACGGACGGACGGACGGACGGACGGACGGACGGACGGACGGACGGACGGACGGACGGACGGACGGACGGACGGACGGACGGACGGACGGACGGACGGACGGACGGACGGACGGACGGACGGACGGACGGACGGACGGACGGACGGACGGACGGACGGACGGACGGACGGACGGACGGACGGACGGACGGACGGACGGACGGACGGACGGACGGACGGACGGACGGACGGACGGACGGACATGCTGACAAAGAAACACTGTTTTATAATATCGATATCAGATTTAGAAATAGCACACTGGGCCTACTCGGTTTTTAATAAACAAGAAATAAGATTACGGGTTATTTCGTTCGCGCCCTGTCGGCGAAATGGTCATTATTGTGTAGGGGGCCTAAGTGAAATTTGTAGGTGGACATTTTTCCCTATACCAGAGCCATAGTCGTTGTAGAGCTGTGAGCTTGCACCGACTATATCCATACTTTTTTCTCTCAATGGTACAGCCTACTATGATATCGCACACTTTCAGAACCTCTGAAGACGGAATCTACATTCACACCAGATCAGACAGCAATCTCTCCAATCTAGCCCGCCTGAAGGCAAAGATTAAGATCCGCAATACGAGAACTTCTTTTTGCCGATGATTTCCACCAAGCCCAAATTAATAAAGTTACGCGTAAGTACAATAGTTTCGAATAGGTTTTATCATGCGAATTCTGCATAATGAATCGCTCGATGTAGCAATTTAAAAGGTATCCGCTCGTGAGCTGGACAGGAAACTCTGTACCGTGGCGTCATTCTGAGGCATTCCCCATTCTTTCCATATATGATAGGGCACATCAGATTACAGCCTCTGCAAACCGCACCCTGGCATTCATCAGCCGCAATCTCCACTCATGCCCCATAAACATCCAAACAACTGCTTACACAACCCTATTTCGACAACTTCTAGAATATTCATCATCAGTATGGGACCCCCAAACCCAGATCCTTATCAACCAAATCGATATGGTCGAAAGACGCGCAGCCCGTTTTTGTCTTAACGACTATACATCCAGATAAGCGGGCTGTGTGTCAGAAATGCTAAAACAGTTACACCTACAGCAACCAATAACCAGACCAGGGGCGTAGCTAGCCGTACGCACGTACGCACGTGCTTCCACATCAATATAGCAACCACAAAAATACCCACTTCAAAGGGTGGCCAGAGGATGCCCAGATATGTTCATAGCCTTTGGCAACAAAAATGTCATCATTCACTTGTAACCACACTGTATTAAGTTTCCATAGCCTGTGCGCGGAACAAGTATCTGCCGCTATCTATAGGCTATCCTGGCAATGCAGCAGCCGGGCAAATATTAATTCACTATACAAAATTCATCAATGCTTTTAACGTCCATGGCCTAAAGCTGGCATGAACAACATGACCAAACTTCAGGTTTCCTTTCATAGCGAAGTCTGCTCTTGAATATCTGGAAGCTGGTGTGGATGGGAATTAGGCCGGAGCTACTTGTTGTAATCCAAAGGTTTGATTTCATCAGCACATTGGTAATGTTTGCACGTGTGCTCCAAAGTCTGCTTCCTCTGACAACAATTCATTCTACAAGCCAAACAATGTGACCTCGTGGAGGCAGCAAAGGAAACAGTCACTGTCATCTCCCAGCTACAACAAGATAACGCAGATCCAGATGTGTGAAATATAATGATTATAATATTATGAAGGCGCTACGGTAATGGCAGCGAAATTCGACATTCAACCGAGCAAGCCATAATGGAAAACAAAGGCACCGCAAATATTTTCCAGCTAACACCCCTTGTCAGCACTGAAAGAGCTAGGGCGAGGTGCCTACCATTCATGGACCACTTGCTGCAGGAAATGAACACACGAATGTTAGTGGCTCACGATCGCTCAGTACATCACACCGAAACAACTGGTGCATCTGACACCAGACAGAATAGTCCAGCTGCATGAAGTGTGTCTGGAGATCTGCGTCAACTACAAAACTCTGTTGGTCGCTGGAAGCCAAGATGGGAAATGATGAATGTAACTGAGAGACTAGATACATTCGACAGCGCGATTCAAGTATTCAATCCCGACTTATGTACCCCAACATGTACACTGCAATCGCTGTCATCGCAATGCGGCGTCTTGTAGCGTTTTCTATTTAGCTGTGATATTATTGTGCTGTAAAATGCACTACATTTCAACTGATTGGGTGTCACTCATGCTACACAACATTCTAGAGCACCAGACCCTCATGATATAATTTAGATTGATATCATGATATTTCGTGCTTCCACGTGTATTTATGCCTAGCTACGCCCCTGCAGACGAACAAACAGACGCCTCACCATACTCCACAAAGCCATCTATGGACACCTATCCTTGCCTGTCAATAACCTCCTCCAGCCCGTACAACGCCTATCAAGGCATTTAAACAATAAAGTATTCAATACTATTCACGCCAGTAAGAACTGCTATAAATGTTCATATTTCCCTCGAACAATAAGAGACTGGAATTCCCTACCAG
>OZ024862.1:40803674-40863674 GCA_964017155.1 Oasisia sp. SBJ-2009 | reverse complement strand
ACGACACAGCGGCGATCCTCATCAACAATCCGTCAAATCCGTGTGGATCTGTTTTCTCCGTCAAACACATCCGGGAGATTATCGCTGTGGCCGAGAAGAACAAAGTGCCCGTCATAGCAGACGAGATATACGCGCACTTCGTAAGTACCCTAAGGCAACGGCGCGGAAACGAAACTAATGTCGGTGGAGCTGTTAGCCATGATGATGGTTTCAGCACCACCCCGTCTCCATTGTCCGGTCTTGACCCTGGAAGATGCGGGTCGGATGCTGTATAGGATATTTTTGTAGCGTGATTCGATATTTTCAAATTAACATGGGGACCTTGTCAAGAACGTCATTGAGAGCTGCTAAACCCGATTTAGACATTAAAATCAATTTTGATCCTTAACAGTAATCTCGAATACCTGGAACTTGTCGACACGACGACACGCCAATGGGGCCTTGTCTCTGTCTCTGGTGTGTCATGGAAATGATGTCCTTGGTAATACGGTACTGGACATTTGCGTTTAACAAAATTAACATCTGAGTTTGTTTAATGAAGAATGTCCATTGAGAACTCTTCATCTTAGTGAAACAGTCCACCGACACCGTCAGTGACATTCGCCAAAACACCCGAAGCCTCTCAAAACACATCCGTTCGCATTGATGGTCGCCATTAGAGATTGGTGCCTACTCCTACTTACATGTTGCATAAACACTATGAAATCTATATGATAGCTGTTGAAACTGTGATATCGAATCGAGGTCTTCATTTTCCCCGCAGGTGTTCCCAGGTCACGAGTACATATCGATAGCATCCCAGACGACAGACGTTCCTATCCTGGCATGCGGCGGTCTAACAAAAAGGTGAGACGTGTAATGCTCGCGATATATAAGGCAGTGTAACCAACGGCAATGGCGTTACGATACTTTAGGAATGTCCACAAATGACACACACAAAAAACGCTGAAGAGATATGCAACTACCAGGGCTGGGGTCAATTCCATTCTTTCAATTCCAATTCCAATTCCAATTCATTGCAATTCATTTTTTCCAGTTCCAATTCAATTTCGTTCAATTCATTTTAATTCCAATTCCAATTCAATTTCTTTCAATTCATTTTTTTTTATTCCAATTCATACTATAATCTTGCAATTCCAATTCCCGCTCAAATTCACAAAACAAAAGTTAACCATAAATTATACGATACGGCTGGGATGGGGTGAAACAGCGTGTTATGTATTGGTGTGTTGCAATCATTCACACAAGCAAGCCTGATTGACTTCCTATTCATCAGTTTCATCAACTGATTACTTGTTAAGTAATGTTTGACCACCAGCTTCATTGTCCAACTTTTCTTGGTCATTAAACACCATTGCTGCACAGCTCCCAGCTGTCTGTAAAATATCCTTCGCAGCATTACACAAATATCAGATGTTCCATTCCTTTTGATTCAATTCCAATTCAAATCAAAATCTTTCAATTCCAATTCCGATTCAATTTAAAATCTTTCAATTTCAATTCAATTCCTTTTGTTCAAAATCTTTTAATTCCAATTCCCGCTCCAATTCCGGAATTGAATTGGAATTGATTAATTCCAATTCTTTTTGAATAACTTTGTTTCTGCCTCTTCGCAGATTCCTGATTCCTGGCTGGCGCATGGGCTGGGTGACGATCCACGACAGACATGGCGTGTTTGAAAAAGAGGTAAGAGATGAAGCAACAGAATATCTAATATATTCAATATCATCCCAAACGTGCCACTGCTTTTTATTTTACATATATCCGCGATATTCGCCGGTATATGCCACTTACCCTTGCTAACACTACTGCAACGGTTCTGACGCCCACAGTTCCAACAGCATAGGTACCTGCGATATATCAAGCAGGCTGGGTTATTCTCGGACGATTGATGTATTGTTCTATTTGTCTGATAGGATATCTAGTTTATTGTCATATTTGTAATACAAATCTGATTGATACTGCATACGTATGCTACCCTGTTATTTATGGACTGTTTTCTTAATGGCGCTGAACTGTATGAAAGTGAAACAGCATTTAAAATGAGCAGTATATGCTGTCACGGGTGCTAACTTACCGATTGCATTTACTGTGACTTTTTTCGTGTTTTCCCGACGTCTACGATATCTGCGATAACTCATGCTATGCGGATCCAACATATGGTCAGTGCGTGTTTACCCGCATGGTTGTAGGTGCGAGCAGGACTGACGGGATTGTCTCAACGAACCCTCGGCCCAAACACTCTCGTGCAAGGAGCGCTGGCAAAGATTCTCACACAAACGCCGTCGCATTTCTTCGACTCCACCTTACAAGCTATACATGTAAGTAGTTTGTTTATTTTGGTTGTTAGAACGCCTACTTAGTGTATAATTATTATGATGGTTTTGCGATGACCGTCATAGAATCTGTCTTCTTCTCCGATGACTTCGTTCATCCTTTTACACCTTAAGTTCATCGACGTGGAAGGGATTTATAATTTATCACACGATACGTTCATCTTTCCTTAACTACGGCACTAGTCCGTCTACTATTCCAAAGTGTACGTTCCTCTTTTAAAATATTACTTTTAAGTGTTTCTTAAGGTATGCCTTCCCAATTTCTTTTCCAATACAGATCTAAATTACTGTTTCCACTATTTGCCATTAGTGTTCGCGTCACTTCGCGGTGGTGTATTTACTAAGACGTGGTACCATTTATATTATGCCGCCATCTTTAAAATGGTTGTAGTGGAATAACAACCAGCTTATTATTATTAGTATTATCATCATCGAATTTTAGATATAACCCTAAAACATATTGCAGTGAACTGAGAACACTGCTTCACATACTGAGACTTATAAACTTGTGCTGCGGAAAACCCAGACATCATGTTAGTAGTCGTTGATGTGGTTGTATGGAACGTGATCTGGGTAATATTTAGTACCCAGCCACGTGGAAGAACAGATACTGCTAAAACTTGTCAGTAAGTTCTCAAAATTTGTTAGACTGTCGGAAGTGACCCGTTGAACTCATTTGCTTGCAGCGGAACGCCCGAATTTGCTTTGAAGCGTTAAGCAATGTGTGTGGCCTGCGACCAGTCATGCCTCAGGGAGCCATGTACATGATGGTAGGTGACGTCATCGGTGTGTGTAGAGCGCCGTGTGGTGACTCTAATAACAGGACACACACACACAAGCACGCACGCACACATGCACGCACGCATGCGCGCACATCGAACACGATGTCCCCGACCAAAATGAATATACTAATAATATCGTTGAGTATTACATACAGTGACACGATATATTCGTCTCTGCTGCAGAAACAATGGACAAGTGATAAAACCAATATTTTGTCTACGCTAACATTTATGCGAAGACCGCAATTACGATATAGATTAGGCCTTTTAAATTGTGATTAAGATTTACAAACTATTTTAATTATATATTTATCTGTATTTATTTATTACTTAATTTCTGCGTTTATCTATTATTTTAAAGCTGCAAACGAATTTCTCTTCCGGGACGATAAAGTGTTATTGTTATACAAACTTTTGTTGTAAACTAAGCCTACTATATTATATACATGTTAGTGAATAATAATAATAATAAAGTTTATTTCAGACAAGACGTCGTCCATATATACACATAAAATACAATTAAAAAAATATGAAAAGTACAATATATATAATATAATCAAAGCAATGATATGATCAGTGTAAAGATATGTGTAAAATAAAAAAAATTATGAATAAATATATCAGGAAATTAATTAATTAAATAAACAAAATATAAACAATTTGATTAAAATAAATAAAATACAAATGTTATGTGTATAATAGTGACCTCCAGTATGTGTACATACAGCTCTTAAAATGAATATCCGTATAGAGGTAATTAATAAAAAGAAGATTATCCGACTGATGAAGACGACATAAAAGACTAAATATGGATGAACGAACGCGTTCATTAAAAGATTTAATGTAGTTGGTGGCAAACATAAAACTTGCACTACATCTTGAGGGTAAGTTGAGTAAAATTCTGAGGCTATTATTGTATGCGACGGTAATGCTTTTGAGGCTATACTTTTGGAATTTGCACTAAAGACTAGACGTGTACATAGGAGCACAGTATGCTTGAAATAAAGTAATTTTGGTGGAAATATTACAAAGACAAAATTTTCGAGCTAATACATTAGCTTGTGCATAAAGGCATCTTTTTTGTCTGGCAATGTCGTCATCATCAGTTAGGTTATTGTTGATTATATGACCAAGATATTTACATTTCGTAGTAAAAGGTAATGAATGGTTATTGAGATGGATACAATGAAAAAATGTCATGTCCTGGGGTTTGTTGTCAATAACCATACAAAAGGACTGATTGACTGGAATGATTATCATGTCAGAGATTACTATTCACCATTTCAGGTGGGCGTCGACATGGACCAATTCCCGGAATTCGAAAGCGACAAGGAGTTCACGGAATGCTTGGTGACGGAGCAGTCCGTGTTCTGTCTTCCTGCTACGGTGAGTGGCACCCGTGTGTCGCACCCGATCCACGCTTGTTTCTACGTTATTGCAATATTGCTTAATTCCTTTTCGGAAACGATGTCCCATGTTCGTATTGTTACATTTCGATTGAGAACTAATCATTCAAAGTATAAAACTATGCTCTAATGCGGGTTACAATGCGACCTTTTTATTTGCAGTGCTTTGAGTATCCGAATTACTTCCGCATTGTGCTGACGGTCCCCGAAGATAAAATCAGTGAAGCGTGCGAGAGAATCGCCGAGTTCTGCAACGTCCACTACCGTAGGGAGACGATGGACACGTTCTACTGACGTCATCCGCGTACACAGCTACTACGCGCCAGCCACGAGGCCACGTAACAACTAGTGCACTGCTACCACGCCGCTACACATGGCAAGCTACCACGCCGCTATACATGGCAAGCTACCACACCGCTACACATGGCAAGCTACCACGGCGCTACACGTGGCAAGCTACCACGCCGCTACACATGGCACGCTACCACGGCGCTACACATGGCAAGCTACCACACCGCTACACATGGCACGCTACCACGGCGCTACACGTGGCAACCTACCACGCCGTTACACATGGCACGCTACCACGGCGCTACATATGGCACGCTACCACACCGCTACACATGGCAAGCTACCACACCGCTACACATGGCAAGCTACCACGGCGCTACACGTGGCAAGCTACCACGCCGCTACACATGGCACGCTACCACGGCGCTACACATGGCAAGCTACCACGGCGCTACTCATGGCAAGCTACCACGCTGCTGCACATGGCAAACTAGCACACAACTACACACGACACGCTACCATACCGCTACATATAATAAGCTACCACACTGCTACAGATGGCAAGCTACCACACCGCTACGCGTGACAAGCTTCCACACCGTTATATACATGACAAGTTACCACGCCACTACATGTGACAAGCCACCACACTGCTACACATGCATGAGAAGCTACCATGCAACCACCCATGACATGCTATCACAACAATGTACATGGCAAGCTACTACACCAAACAGTAGCTACTACGCATCACAACGCCAGGACCCAAGAGTAGACCACGGCCAACAAGACCCGATCGAGCCTACGATGGCTACCGCACAAGTTACGCTGGCTCAACGAATGCTGCTTGCCAGAACATTAACATTGCTTATCAACTCGTTCTATGAAACGTCGTTTTGACACCAGCAACTATTATAGGTTATAGCACACTACTTAAATAACACACACGCACGCACCCACGTCTGCACTAAAATATGTTTTTTATATGATGAAACAGTATTGTTGGTGGGATAGAGAAATGTGTTATCGATCTTAATACAAACATTTGATGTCTGCGTTTAGCCGGCCTATCTGTGAATGTCATTTTGTTTGAATTACTGTATTTGATTTGTGCTTTATTTTTACAATTATGGAACCATTAATTGCTGTGTTTTAACTTACTTATACTAATTGTTACAGTATATATGAAGAAGTCTCACATGCAGGGTATCTTATTATCAATTTGAATTACATATTGATCTGAAATTGTATTTACCAAATATATCATTTATTAAAAAATATATATTTTTCATTCGTTTGTCTACTGGTATTGCCATAACTACTATCACAACGTGTGTTACTTGCATGAATGTCACGAAGAAGTTTCTTAGCACCAGGAGACCAAATATGCACGATCACATTGCCAGTGATAAATTCAAACAATGAAACAACCCTATAACTTACTTTCTATTGGCTCAGAACAAAACTAAGCACTGCTCATTAAATTAGACTGGATATAATTAGATCGGACTTTGTCTTCATGCCTTATTTTCAGATATTGACTAATCACCAATGGTTGTTGACAAGTTAGCAGGCCAAAGTGACGTCAAACCAACGAGTCAAACAACTGCATGGCCTACACTGATTACAAACACTTTTGTCAGCTGAGAAGATAACCACATTTTGAACAATACCAAAAACCAATAATTTATCATTTATTTTATTCATAAATACAGCTTTTTAAATACAGTTTTACATTATATCACATGATTGCCTTATACTGGCTGCTGTCACAAGTATTGTCATTCTGTCACATGTTGCTGTCTCCTAAGCCTTCAGTTCCCACTGTAGCCAGAAGCACCTCATTCAGTGACGTCATCAACAGTCTCAAACTCGCCCAAGTTCACCTCTGACATTTTCCCAATTGAGGCTAGACTTGTTGACACTAACTTGATGGTCTGGACCCCGGTTAGAAGTTGTCTGCAGACGAGAAATGTCACTTAGCAAATGATAACGTATAATGTTGTCAGGACGGTCTACTAAAAAAATGTTTAATATAATTTTCTTTGCTATTACATAGAATCACGTTAAATTTAATAAACCAGATTTACTATACAATTTTGGGTTTTCAGCTCAAACAAATTCAATGTAACGATAATGATGACTGGTACATTATTAAAAATCACAATGTCCACGAGGATACACTGTATTGGGATTATGACAATATACACCATAGCAATAGTGTGTGGTTGGAACTTCACACAATTTTTAACCCAACATCGAGAATGTAATATAATTTAATACAATAGCATTACAAAATATATTACATGAGCAATTGATTATACAAAAGCACTTCTCAACATACGATAAATATTACACAATTATCAAATACTAATAATTAATCTGTGTGTGTGGTAACGTGTCTCCGTACACATGGGCCTGTATACTGAAGAGAAACAAGAGTACACAACAGAGGGAGGCAGTGCGAAACAAAAGTGACTGGTATAAGGGGCAGGAGGTTGAGAGGAGATCAGATTTTTTTTTTTGGGTCAAGGAAGAGAAGGACTAGAGGACATGGAGTTTCATTAGCAAAGAAGCAGTGTAGACTAGATATTATAAAATTTTCATTTTCAGAAAGAACAGTTAAAGAATGGAACAGATTATCATGATTGTGTATGTGCTAGTAGTGTTAATATATTTAAAAATAAAATTGACATGTACCTAAGACGGGCGTGGTATACTTAGATAGGTTGGACTCTCGATAAGCCACTGTGCTACCTAGTGCACCTGCCATCTAGAGTTGAATCTCTAGGTGGCTATCTTGTTAAATCTTGTTAAAGAATGAGTGAGCCAGGTAAGACAGACTTTAGTGGGTACATACTGGAGGGTCAGCTCTGCCTGGTCAGCGGCACTGGACAGTTGCTTTGACACAGTCTTCACCTGCTCCTTGATACGGTCGGTAGGAGAACACCCTGCAAGTAGGGCGTCGTTCTCATACTGCAGGGTCTGCACCCTCCCCTGGAACCAGCATCACAAACACAGATAAGAAACCGTAAATCGGAAGTGTTTATTGACCCAATATAAATATACATAAAGCAATGTTCATACAAATTTCCTACAGCTCAAATAATAAAATAATATTACATTAGTAGTGCTGTGCAGCACACTGCCAAGTAATTGCGTAAGAAATAACAGAAATGTAATTATAAGTGATTATGAATTGTTACTGTAGATAAAATAACCAGGGGTCAAGGAGACATTCACTAAGACCATTTTGGTCGCTCTCGTGGCAGCCACCCCATTAATTACATAACAATTAAATATAGTTGGCTATTTTAAGCACTTTCACTAGGATCCAAAAGGATATTACATTCAGAAACGAAAACCACTGAGACTTCAGAGAGATAAACCAAATGAGTACTGGATTACTGGAAGGGTACTATATGACAGAGACTAAAGCAAGACAGGCATATCTGGAAGCTGCATGCTGAGGCCTTTGTCCAACCATGGGACACTATGGCTGCACAACGATGATGATGAAAAATCGACTGAAATTTTTTTGAACAAATAACATATTATGTATGCCTTCATTAGTGTACAAATGTTGCTTATGTTATGAATAGCCAGGGCCACACTTAGTCTGATTGACCAATCAAGATAAGGTTTTATGACAAGTCATTCAGTCATCAATGATCAGTGTCACCTGTAGTGATGTCACTTCCTCTTTGAGTTTGTTGACATTCGTCTCAGCATTGACAGCTCTCCTCTGTAAACAAACGGACATTTTGTAAATATAATTACTAGACATTCAACAGTGTAGTCATTTCAACAGGCCACTATGATGACAATTCACCCAATACTCTAATGCTAATCAAAGAAGCACAGAATGCATTAATCAACAGGGAGCCAATTAGCACTACAATGTAGCATCATTAATGCAAAATTCAAGGCAAAACATCAATGAATATAAAAATTAATTATGAATAAACCACAGGCATGATAATGTTGATTGTAGTTGCAGATCATATTAACTTTTGTATAGAAGATCATATTAACTTTTGTATAGGCCTGGCCAAATTCCTTTTGCATCCCTTTAAATGACTGATGTGATGATTGATATCCTGAAGTTCAAACTCAACAATTATGAATTATGAAGCAAGAACAGAACCACTTGACCTGAGTGTGATAAGTCTACAGATGTTGTAAACTGTTGGTACGTACAGTTGTTGTAATGAGGTTGGCCTCCACTTGCTGAACCATGTTCTCTAGGGCAGCAGTGTCTTCCTGCTCCCTCCTCCGTATCACTGCTATCTCATCCAGAGCTTCCCTCAGCCTGATGCAACAACAAGAGTCTTACACAAACAACACTACTGAAATGGTTGAACTGAGAATATCCAGTCATCCATAACTCTATATTATAAAACAGTTTATTCCCTAAGTGAAAAGTGAAACATCTCAGCCAGTATTGAATGTATCAGGCTGACATTTTGCATGGGATCTAGCATGTCCATTGAGATAGTTCGTAGATTTAGACATTTAAAAAATGTATCCATTGTAGATATGCAGGTACTCTGTGTTTCCATAGTCATGGAATTTCATGATTTTTTCTCAATATCATCATAAAAATAATTAAATCATCCATAAATATGTTGCCGGATATATTAAGAAATTTGGCATACACTGTAGTTGCTAAGTTATTGAAGTTTGACAATATTCATCACCTAAGACTGCACCAGGTCTACCTGTCACTGGTCACAGACTCACAGCCACACACTTTACAAGTACACTGTAACAGGATCTTTCGTATTTCACACATTCCCTACACTTGGAGCTATATGTCATTGAATTAGTTGCTAGTGTATTTAACTGTATTATAAAACATGAGTGTCAAAAGTCATATTGCAAAACTAAGAATATGATAATTATATATGTAACTATAAATATTTTTCTGTTTATTTCTAGCCAATCAGCATTTTGCTTATAGAGATCGATAAATAAAATATACCCCGCCAGAGAGTAAGTAGACTAACCTGGTCATTTGCCTCCTAACTTTCTCCCTTTCTTCGTTCAGTTCTTGTCTAAGTTGTATGTTCTCTGCTTGTAGCTGCTGGCAAGAATAATCAGAGGCCAAATGCAAAATTTGTCACTTTTCAATTCTGGCAAAACTGAAAATATTAAAACATAATGAACATTTAAACTAAAATAATCTTAAAACATCAAGCATGCTTACTTCGTGCAAACCATGCAACTCATTTTTAGGTGTGGTCCAGTTAGAACAATGTTTGTCTTAATTAACCATCTACACAAAGGAAATAACTGAAATAACTGTAAAAAATATTCTCTAACAAGTATGCTTGTGTAGATATGAACAACATACCTGTATATGTTCTGACTTGGCAATGCCGTTTGTTTCAACAATAAGGTGATCTCCATTGGTGAGTGTTTTCTGTCCAGCTGTCGTGTGACTGCCAGGGTAGCCAAGGAGGAAGTCTGGCAGTGACAGTCCACTCTGTCCTGTCACCACCCCTGGTACGTCATCAAGGCAGTGTTCGTGCATGCTATGACTGTCCTCTCCAGCTGGGACTGACCTGTCAACATCATTGTCAACAATCCTAATACAGCTGTCTGGAAGTTCCAATGCAGAGTCTGATAGATGTAATTCTGGTGGATGGTTGTGTGGATCACCTGTAAGAGTGTCACATGTAGACTGGGCTGTGCCCAGACCTTGGGCAAAGTCTGGCAGGTGCACGTCACCTTGTGAAGTATCTACCCCATGACACTGCCTTAATGACGTCCTATCTTCATTGGTGTTCGCGTTTAACACTGTCTCATCGTCAGGACAACGTCTGTGTCTCTGTGACCCAGACTGACTAGCATTGTTTAATGACATCCTTTCATGACAACTACTCCGTGCTTGCAAGTCAAGAGTGAAGTCAGGCAGTTGATAGTCTGACTTAGCAGGTCTCGTGGATTGATGTGTTGACACACTCTGGTGGTTGTGGACGAAGTCAGGCAGGTCGTTGGCCAGGTCAAGCGTGACGATGTGACGACCTGGTCCTGTGTCTCCGTCACTCTCCCCGGTCTGTAGGAACTTCTTGAAGCTGAACGGGTTGTCATCTCCTCGGCTCTTCTTGCATTTGACGTCTGCAACACATCCATCATGACCACGAGAATTAAACTCAGTGATGTACATTCTAAAATTTACTTCTACATGACTTATAATGTCAAATGAGTTAAATAAGTTGTTATTGATCTAGACCCGGCATATGTTAAAGTTGCTATAGCTCCGGAACTTCGTCTGCACATGTGCAATGCAAACAAAGTGCTTTTACCAGTGGCAGTGATGTCACTGCACTGTGAATTATGGAAAGATTTGAGGAGTTATAGACGTTATGTCCCAAGTCGCTTATGTCCCAAGTCACTTATGTCCCAAATATTGTGGACGATATGTCCCAAAAACAAGATGCTAAGTGACAGTTAAACATGAAATGGACTTGAAATGTTCTACAAAAAGTGCCAGCATTAGTGTTAATACATCAACATATTTATGTTAAGACTAAAGTGCAAAAATAACATAAAAACATAATAATAAATTTAGGACATATCGTCTAGGACGTATGTGACTTGGGACATAACGTCCATATCCCGATTTGAGCAGTAACGTCATTGCTCTGTGAATTAGAGCAATGTTACTGCTCTGCGAATAATATTATATATATATGTATATATATATATATACATATATATATATATATATACATAGCCAGAGGGTACTTCTTATAGTCATTGCCTTGTTTAACTGTGGTAGGGCTACATCAGTCAGCCTGGACAAGTTCTAAAAACCGGGAATACTTACTGCATTGCCCTTGTGCTTGTCTGCAGTCCCGTTGGTTCCGTGGGTTTTTCCTAGATTGTGGGTTTGACACATCAGGCAGCACAACATCATCGGTGCCGATGGAATCATTGTCAGAATCTTCTCCAGTATGGTCACCGAAAAACTTTCTGAACAAAAACGGATTCCCTTCATCTTTTCCACCGCCTCCTTCCGCCATGGTTGTTTTCACCCAGGGAGTGGCTAATGTTTACAATGCATCCGGGCACCAGTTTCGATAAACAACTGCAATCTGTGATATGCAACAATGCAGATATGCAGCGATATACATTGTACATTAACAAAATAGTAATTTGCTAATCAGAAACTGAAATTTGTGAATAATAAAATGTTCTAATTGTTGTTGACTAGAACAGAATTACTAACTAGTCACTAGAGCGTTATTACAGAGGCGCCGTGAGGTGGCAGCACTTTGCGCCACTCTTGACGACTTCAGAGTTGAGCGATTAAAAGTGCTGCCACCTCACGGAGCCTGGGTAACCGAGGCTAGAAAAACAGATTGATAGATACGCTGGTATGGCCACGTCCAGAGGAGAGAGGAAGAGCGCCATCTAAGAAGGATGGAAAAGGTCACTAAATTACCACCATGCATGAACTTGCACAACAATGAGACGAAGATACGAACAAAAGACCACCCAAGCAGCCACCGCAAGGACAATTTTACCAGCTCTGCAGAGAAGATCAGCTGATAATGGATATATTGTGGCACAGCTTCCATGACAGTAAAACACCTCGTGCAACATTGTTCCATGTATACACATGAGAAGGAGGCAGCCGACCGATGACAGTTCCAGTGACACAGAAGACTTTTTTTAAAGACCCACGACATCCTGGAGTAACCGCGGCTGACAGCAACGGACATCAAAGCTACCGGAGTAACAGTTTAAAGCGAAGACGAAGAAACACCACAGTTTGCTATTTACTTGGAAAACAAAAACACGGCGTCCACCAAAAAGAACAGAGACACAGAGTGAATGGGTACACAGTCTTGAAAGAAGACGTGCAAAACCGGGAAAGTGGCGACGACTCCTCAGTCCAGACCGACCGCGTGAGTGAAAATCGCGACGGAAGAAAAATTAATATAGGTTATGTTATTTATAGAAACCAATACTTATCATTAAAAAAGAAAAAAACGAGGTCCCGTCGAATTCTCCGTATGCGGGCAGACAGTTAAGCTTTCTAACTACGTATAGCGTACGTATCATGAGTATAATCCCTTAGAGGTAACATTGAGCCCCAGTCTGCAGAATGACGCAATTTCGAACTTTACGCTAGCTGCCTCGTCTGGTCGCCATTCCACACGTAATAAATCAACCGAAGGCTGCTCGGAGTCTTACGGAGATAAATTCCTCATTCATACACCGTCCTCATACAAGCGAAACACATGCAGAGGCATTATAACATAGCGCTATACTCCGACGAGAAACAAATAGTTTTATTCGTAATTTCACGATGATCTTCTTTTGTCTTAGCGCCACACTTTCACATATACAGCAGATTACTGTTTCGCGTCGCACCTCATTTTAAAGGGGAGCCAACGACTTTTCTAAAATATATGTTTTATATGACAACACCGTTTGTTGAATATGAAAAGTAAAGTTGGAACCATGAGAATGTTATGACGGAAGTGTACAATTAAAACTGGACTGTCCATCTTCAGGCCTGCCGCAATGTCGGCAATGAGATGTGAATATGACGGGTTTTCAAATTATGTAATTTTCGGGTGTATGTAGGGCCGTATTTAAACTCCTAAAATGATGCACTCTTCATGCATTTGCCGCTCGCCGAAACGTACGGTAACACTACTCGAGGGTGTTTTTTTTTACCTACGCCGATCAGCCTATTTATGTCGTCGTGAACCAGTGGTATTGCGTAGTGGCGAGCAAATTTGTTTGATTGACAGCTCATTGACGCCGTAACAGCCCCTCCCCGTTCCAGTGCAGGTTGGGTGAAAACAGTTGACAACATGTGACAGACCCATATGCTGGAGACAGCGTGTACACAAGCAGACACAGCACCGTAGACGCCCTCGACGAAATGGAAGCGACGACTGTCCGATGTTTAGCGGCTGTGAGGAGGGGGCGGCTGCTCAATTCAGGTGCGTTCTCTACCGTAAGACATGCTGAGTAGGAGTGTACCTTTCTGAGAGGCAGCTAGAACGAATTATATTACCACATCGCTGCCAGAACTCGGGATTTGGCGATTATTACCTCAACTCTACCTGCATGTATTATCATGTTAACCTCTAGTATAGAATCATATTAACATTAGGAGGATGGCTTAATTATGTAGGCCAATATGATGTGTGGTTCACACATGACTCGCGTGTAATAATCGATGGCGGCAAGGTTAGCATATTGACACATATATGTGCCGCGTCAGTCATGTAATTCTTCGAACTGGTATACACCAGTAGGTACCGCATCTATTACTGGTACGCCTTGATTGTTAACTGTGTGGCGCGTGCTATCAATAGCTTTGTGTACACCCCACCCCGTACAATGCGGCGTGGTCAGTGAATGTGAATGCAGACTGTGTCCAAGCCACAGTCGTCGAGTTCCGTTCACCATCACAAGCCAGGAGTCGTTGCGTTGTGCTACTTTACCCCTCTCTGATCGCCTCCGCAAACCGTGGGAGTGAGCGAAGTCGAAATATAAAATTATAGCAATTTACTTCGCTAGTCGCTACTGCGTCAGCCGTGCGAACAGCGCAAATACTCGCCCCATTTGAAGACGGATTCACGACTGGTGGAAATCCAATATAATGATACACTCACGCCCTAAACATTGCATGTAACACGAACAGCGTGGGGCTGAAATCACACAAAATATGTTATCACATGACCGGAATCCGTACACTCTCCTCGTGGGCGATGTAATTGATTTGACGTTAACAGATGAGTTTTTGTAAGAGATTTGTGAGGTAAACAAGAGCTGGTGTTGGTGTAATCAGCTGCAGCGACACCTGGCGCGCGAGGATGGCTGTGTCCAGTAGGTCTGACGTCACACTTAGTGCCAGTTTTCGTCTGACAGTTCTCCGCGACATCAGCGGCATACCCAACTGATGTGGCGTTTTGACATATGTTGCTATAAAACTGAACACTGTGAATATACATTATGTATTTGATAGATAACTTCGTACGCTTCACAATTACATCCCTACAACGACACATATCCAACTACATGCCCTACTTTTAAAACATATAGGCACTACTACGGTCAGTATATTATTACAAAATAATAACATCGGCACAAGGAAATGTAGCCTCAAATGTTCGTTTGTGTACTTAATATTTATTAATAACTATAAAATATGTGTAGGCTATATATTTATACGTCGCATTCTCCCATGGCTATGCGATGTTTACATATAGCTATTGTTATATTTAATTTCGAACTGAAAATATCATAGATACACCATTTGTTAGCGTAAGTTTCTTACAATTGTATTGTAGATACGCAGTTGTGGATTTGCTGCACGTAGATCGATGCTATTTGTTAAAGTTTTCTGTGTGTTATTTATAGTTCCTACCAGTTTAACGCCACCATGCGGCATGCCTGCTCGCGTTTATTAACTGATCTCGCAACATTGCTGGGTCAACGTGACACGTAGGACCACAGCACCATGTCACGTATTGTGATTGCAATGGACGATGGTCGTAATTTCTTATGCGTAAATAGAGCCGAGATGTAGGCCTATGTGCTATGTTTTCGTTTCTACGTCATGCGTTGCCATAGAATCTAACGGCTTGTGCTCGTTACAACCATCTGTCGCTAGACATCTGTTTTTATTGCCACCTCACGTAGCTTTGCTCGCAAATTAAGGTCTTCTAGAGACTTCTTCTTCTTCTTATGGTTAGCTCATCAGTCTATGTTAGCCACATGTTTGTGACTAGAGTATTGTCGAGCTTGGTTTTCAGAGGTGTCCTTCTCTAGAATTAATGAGTCCACTGCAGGTTACACATTTACCCCCTGTGTGGGGTCTTTTACTTCCCCTGGTATAGACACCAGATAGAAGGGACCACCGGCTTTTAGTGTATCTTCCGAAAGACACAGGCAATGTGGTGTGAACGAAATTGCCTAAGTTTCGAAACGGCTATAGGTGGGATCGAACCACCGTCCCCTCGATTGACAGTCCGGCGCTCTACCGCGCGACCATCGTTCCCCACGGTGACTTGATGTAGGTAAAGGCCATGCAGTCCGCGTCCTGAACTACTAACGTTTTGTAGTATTCTTGGGTAGCACGCATCACTCGAGAAAACACAAAAAAGAGCAGTTCGCTTAGTAAAACACGAATACAATTACAATAGTAGCGTAATAAATATGATTACAGATGTGGGTTGGTCCAATGTTGAGAAGAAGAGGAAGAACATCCGTTTATTACTGAAGTTCTAAATCGTCTACAGTCATATTGCTGTCCCGTCCAGAAACAGTTTAGTACCCGCAGACAGTCGCACACACTAAATCACCCTAACAAATATAAACATATTAATTAGAGACAACAGTGAAGAATATATGACACCCACCCGTAGACCCCTTCTTTAAACTGTATGGATCATTCCAGAATCATCACTTGTTAAGGCAAATCATCCATAGTTAATAGTTTCGGGTGAGTTTGCTTCACATTCACGATAGCATCGCCCCGTAATTAGGGGCCTATCAGTATAGGATGTGTTTGCGTCACATTCATGCCGGAGTCACAATAACATCGCCCAATGTCAACATATGGGGAACGTCAATGCACACTGTCGTCTTCAGGTAGATGTCACCGACAGTTAGATCGGTAACTAGTCACATACTCAGTATATTTGCATATGTGTATTATTTGTAGCATTTATTTTTAACATTACATTTATGGTAAATTACATTTGAATGTATGGATGATTTATAGCAAGTCCCGCGATACGAATTTGGGTTGCGGCCAGAAAAGGTTAAGAATAGCCCTAAACTAGTCAGTGGATTATGTCAATGTCAAGTTCACGCTCGCTGCGAGATTCATTCAGGCACGTAGTCACGAGTAGGCATAACAAGGTCCTAGCTATGACTTCGACGAAACACACAATAGAGACTCTGACATTGACACCAATATCCGACGGTTGTCGTTAATATCGGCCATGAGCCGCCCTTCCAACAACACACGACTATTTACGTTCTCGCGTGAAAACAAAAATGTCCACCCTACAAAACAACTCACGGAATGCGAACTCACTAACCGAGAACCGTCCGGTGTTTGTAAACATGGCACGGCTGTGCAATTAGGCTAATAGAACTCTATCAGTTTGTTTACGCGCATTGATCCAGAAATACGAGTACGTTAGGTGTTTCATTGTTGCCTGTAAGAGCTAGAGTAACCTAAAGCTGTGCTTGTGTAAGTGCTAGTCGGTAATAACAACAATTGTGTAGCTAAACAGTAGCTTTGATGATGGAGTTGCTCACTCAACAATAGCATTCTTCTCGAGAAATGTCTCGCGGTGATTATAGCGTTCTACAACTGAAGTCACGTTGGCGTTAGATTCAACTCAATTGCTAAGAGCTAGTTAAGTGTGAAATTGTTCAATTTGCACTCGTAAGAAACACTTTCTACCAATCCACCAAGACCCAAAGCGTTCCACGCAGTGAGCGAGAGTCAGTCGCACGCTCCAAAACAACGCTACGTGCAAATTGGATCAAGAATTTTGTATTCTAAATTGGTGCAGCTTTATACAAAGATTGGGCATCGCGCTACCTGACTATACACCTGACACAGCGCACATGTCAACAACAAATGACAAAGTTATTCTTTCAGTTGTAATCGTAGACATATAACTACATTTACAATTCCTGCAAGAAGGGTACATGGCAACACATGATACAGTGATACGCTATAGCATAGGTTCCTAACCCCAGCAAGGGTCGCTACCCTTTTTCGAGCCATTTTGAGTGTGTCGACAAGAATCTCTAAATATTCTAGATCCATGCTTGATGAATGACAAAATGATATCAACGTCTTTATTCAAGATTATTGAAGCAGAAACTTTATTAACTTTGCAAGCACAGATGACGCGATCTGAGTTCACGTGACTGCATTGTCCACATACGTCATAAACAGAAACGTGATCAGTGTGTATTGTTCACGTTCGTCAACGACGTTATCGTCACCATGGCAACAATGATATCCTTGTTGTTGTTGTGTGTGTGTGTGTGTGTGTGTGTGTGTGTGTGTGTGTGTGTGTGCGTGCGTGCGTGCGTGCGTGCGTGTGCGTGCGTGCGTGTATATGTGCGTGTGTGTGTGCATGCGTGCGTGCGCGCGCGCGCGTGCGTGCGTGTGTGTGTGTGTGTTAGCTTTTATTTATTTGCTTTCATCAATACACAAGATGTCAGCGATAGCGAGACACTAATTCAAATATTTTGCATAAATGCCTGTGCTGTTATTAGTGAAAGTGATGTGTAAACCTGTGTAACGACTCGCCTAAGGGATGCAGTACGTAAGGTAATAGAACAGGACCAAAGACAACGGATTAACTAACAAACAATATATATATATATAATATATATATATATATATATATATATATATATATATATATATATATATATATATATATATATATATATATATATATATATATATATAACCACGTACTTAGGGCCCACAAAGTCTAGAGGTCCATGATATCATATTTTCTGTACATTGCATATTCCAGAAACCCACTAAGCAAGACGTGATTTGGGCAATGGTAACTAATGTATGACTACCCTTCATTAGTACCGCATTCTTGTGTCGCCCCGTCCCCCCGCGGAGTCAGCCTGGAGTGTACGAGTTGTCGCCCCTTGCTCCGGTCTTTCACGACTTCCTCCTTCAGCCCCCCTCAATGATGTGCCTTTCTTTACACTGTCCTTCCAGACATTATTAGTTTGGTCTTCCCGGTTGTCTCTTCCCAGGGACGTTATACGTGACGTCACTGATCCCACGTGGTACGACAGCGTTCAGTTAAACAAATCGGACTGTCATCTCGCGTGTGACATATGTTCCAGTTAGGTTTCATGCCAGCCACATTACTTGCGATGAGCTTTCTGTTTTGCAATTGTTCACCGTGTTCGTTTCTTGCAGTTGGCCGGTACTCACCCAACATCATATTTGCCGAGAGAACTGCAGCGACATCTACTGACGTGCCACGGTTACCACCGTGTGACTTCAAGCCTCAACCGTACAAGGTACGACTGGTGCAACACTAAACTTGCTCGTTTCAGCATCGAAACAAGGCTAGTAATAAAGGCACCGAACTAGGTGAAAAAACAAGAATACAACGAGGCATACATAGAGGCATGCCTTCTGACTGTCTCCGCCTAATGTCAGAAAGAAACAAATTAAGCCAATCTAAGAAACTAGGCCATGTCAGCAAAACACGTATTACGATCAAGTTGAAGTGTGTGAGTGGCATCACGTCATTCTGCTTATGTTGTTAAAAGGTGAAAAATCTAATTTATTAAAGTGTACCACTTACTTTGTAATCGTTGTGGTGTAGAGCTTGTCGTTCTCATTGTCTTGTAGGGCTAGTCGTTCTCATTGTGTTATAGGACTAGTTGTTCTCATTGTGTTATAGGACTAGTTGTTCTCATTGTGTTGTAGGACTAGTTGTTCTCATTGTGTTGTAGGGCTAGTTGTTCTCATTGTGTTGTAGGACTAGTTGTTCTCATTGTGTTGTAGGGCTAGTTATTTTCATTGTGTTGTAGGGCTAGTTGTTCTCATTGTGTTGTAGGACTAGTTATTCTCATTGTGTTGTAGGACTTGAGGTCCTCGTTGTATTACAGGGCTTGGCGTCCTCGTTGTATTATAAGACTTATTGTCCTCGGTGTATTATAGGGCTTGTTGTCCTCGTTGTCTTGTAGGGCTTATTGTCTTCACTGTCCCGTAGGGCTTGCCGTACGACCGAATCGGCCAGATCCGCCGGGAGAACCTGAGTCCGGGGACGTTGACGTTTTACAAACGACCGGTGCTCATCCACCAGGGCCACATGCAGTGGCTGTTTGACCACGAGGGCCGTCGCTACCTCGACATGTTCGCCGGCATCGTCACTGTCAGTGTCGGTCACAGTCACCCGTAAGTGTCGGTCACAGCCACCCGTAAATGTCGGTCACAGTCACCCGTAAGTGTCGGTCACAGTCACCCGTAAGTGTCGGTCACAGTCACCCGTAAGTGTCGGTCACAGTCACCCGTAAGTGTCGGTCACAGTCACCCGTAAGTGTCGGTCACAGTCACCCGTAAGTGTCGGTCACAGTCACCCGTAAGTGTCGGTCACAGTCACCCGTAAGTGTCGGTCACAGTCACCCGTAAGTATCGGTGTCGGTCACAGTCACCCGTAAGTGTCGGTCACAGTCACCCGTAAGTATCGGTGTCGGTCACAGTCACCAGTAAGTGTCGGTCACAGTCACCCGTAAGTGTCGGTCACAGTCACCAGTAAGTGTCGGTCACAGTCACCCGTAAGTGTCGGTCACAGTCACCCGTAAGTATCGGTCACAGTCACCCGTAAGTGTCGGTCACAGTCATGCGTAAGTGTGTAACAGTCACCCGCAAGTGTCGGTCACAGTCACCCATAAGTATCGGTCACAGTCACCCGTATGTGTCGGTCACAGTCATGCGTGAGTGTATAACAGTCACCCGTAAGTGTCGGTCACAGTCACCCGCAAGTGTCGGTCACAGTCACCCGTAAGTATCGGTCACAGTCAACTCACTCGTAAGTACCGGCATCACGTAACGGCCCGAGTCTTTCATGTGTGTGTGTGTGTGTGTGTGTGTGTGTGTGTGTGTGTGTGTGTGCGGGTGCGGGTGCGTGTGCGTGTGCGTGTGCGTGTGCGTGTGCGTGTGCGTGTGCGGGTGCGGGTGCGGGTGCGGGTGCGTGTGCGTGTGAGTGTGCATATACTTGTGTTTGTGTGTACGGTGTGTATGTGTTCGTTTGTGTGTGCGCGCGAGTGTGCGCGCGTATATGTAAGCGTGGATCCATGTATTTTTGCTGTAAAGGTGAGCGTTTTGAAACTAAAGCATTCATTGTACATTATTGTCATACGCTTCAAATTTGCATGTATATTTAAAACGCATGTTTAAATTTAACGATAAAATAAATTTTATGGTAAGTGTCATTGGAAAAAATATGTAATCAAAAACAAACGTAGTCTCAGCTGTTGGATAATAAGGTGTGTTGATGAGTGGAATTCCCCATGGCTACATGACAAGTTGGCGATGTTTAGTTCGTATACTTTTTGTGTCTTCTAATGTCTGCCGGACGGTGTTCCTGTCACGAGAGCCCGGTCTTAGGGCTACTGTAAATAGACCATTTCCAACTAAGTAAGCACTAATTGCGGTAAGAATTACAGGCAAGCAAACGTTCAATACAACATGTGTTGCCAGGTCTCCCAACAGAAGGGATCAGCGACCACATTAGCATAACGTCCACATTCAAACCGGTGGTGCATATGTCCGCATTGAAATGAAGAATTAACAGTGTCCGATCAAATGAAACGTACCCCCCAGGGAGGTGATGTGTATGTCGCCGGTATGGACGTCTTGTGATTTCTCTGCTTAATACCCCTAAACGCAATGTTGGGTATCGAATCATAATTTTATTAATTTTGTTGGCCAACTAGCCGAGTTGCCCAGCGATGCTCCGGGTGGTGATGGATAAAGAGACAGTCACCCACGCAAAAATTGCGATCCCTTAGATTCTACTTCTACTGCCCTGGATAGCTGTCCTATTACTAGGGTGGCATAAAGAATCTGTTGAGGTTAGGCCTGTGCAACGTGCTCCCATGTGGTAACAACCAGAGATTATGTTCGGCCTGGTGAATGATCTTGTGGGCACCCTGTGAACGACAATGCGCGTGTGGACACACTGTGGACGACAATCATATTGTGAGCTTCACGTGAACACCGTGGTACCAACAAGAAATATTATTTAATTGTCTACTTGCTAGGAATGCGAACC
Organism: Oasisia sp. SBJ-2009; assembly: GCA_964017155.1. Classification (NCBI taxonomy): domain Eukaryota; kingdom Metazoa; phylum Annelida; class Polychaeta; order Sabellida; family Siboglinidae; genus Oasisia; species Oasisia sp. SBJ-2009. The sequence goes on along the minus strand of OZ024862.1, from coordinate 40,842,030 downwards.
GCAACTGTGGTCGTGCGATACAGATATCGTCATATACTAGTCACAGACTGGTCAACGAGTTTCACGCTAACCGCATTCGGAGTTGACGTAAAGGATGCTTGGTTTGCAGACCATTTGCCACGCAGACTGTCAGCATTACAAAGCTCGTGTATAAACACCGTAAAGTTCGTGTTGTTCCTTCTTCACTACACTAGGCTAGTACAAGTCACTCAATCTTAGCCCGACATTAGGCATACCTCTTCACGCTCGCGTTGACATCCCGAAAGGATGAACGAAAACGTCTCACACCAATTCTTATTGTCCCATCGAGAAACTATTTAGGCCTACTTAACGTTTAAGTAACATTACATAACAATTTGAGGTGGCTTTAAACAAAAGCGCTTTTTCGCTGTGTCTGTCTCAGTGTAATGCATGTGCACTTTGGTCGATAAACAGCATGGAGTGCAGCACTGAAGGCGGTTTATGTTGGTGTTATGTCTTGGATAAGGGCACTTCATCGGCCAGCCGTGTTTATGTTTCGTGTTACCGTTTGTTTTTACTAGTAGCGTTGTAGCGCTTACATTTTTCCGGCGTTATAAACGTTCCGATTGACGTTTCTGCGCATGCGCGATATTTGTAAAATCATCAATGTGCAGCGAAATAACAAAGCTTGTATGGTATAAATACTACGGGTTGTTCGTCAGGGTGTATATAACCTCTCAGCAAAATTATTTGTCGCAAATTAACACGAGGCAAACAAGCTTTGAAGCATATTTAGATAGGAAGCGTAAATGACGTCACTGTTGTGCGCCATAATCCGTGACAGTGATTTATAAAAACCGTAATATTTTATTGCATTGAACGACATTTTAAGAAACTCTTCACAATAATCATCACATGAGAGTTAACGAACAGCTCGTGACATTTATACCGAAAATGCTTTGTTGTTTCGTTGGACATTGATGATTTTACATTTATTGCGCATGCGCATAAACGTCAATCGGAACGTTTTTAACGACCGGAAAAATGTAAGCGCGACAGCGTTCGTAGAGAAAACAGACGTCAAACAGCCAAGCTGCATAACCATTGGTTATAATGGTTCAAAGCTGTTGTTGTGAAATCGTATTATTATTATCATTATTATTGTTATTATTATTACTGTTATTATTATTATTATTATTGCTATTGCTATTATTATTATTTTATTATTATTATCATCATCATCACCATCATCATCATCATCATCATCATCATCATCACCGTCGTCGTCGTCGTCGTCATCATCATCATCATCATCATCATCATCATCATTACATGTATGTTAGTTGACTGACATATCTCTGTGCTTTACTCGGCGAAAATATATTCCAGATCAGATAACTTGAAAATTTTCTAAAATCAAACCGTTGCACTGATATATTGTCATAATTTTATACCTCGAAATATTGCAGGCACTAATTCTTAACACGGGAACTATATACACCGCTAAATATCCTGTATTTCTAGGATATGAATAACATTTAAGTTTATGCATTATATATATATATATATATATATATATATATATATATATATATATATATATATATATATATATATATATATATATATATATATATATATATAATGGAGTAATCTTAAAAAGAAGAAAAGCGACAAGTATCGCGCAAGAGCTTCATACACACACGTATCTTGTATGAGAACTATAATTTAGCAGTATATCTAGCGATGGAATAAACCAGAATTTATCCAGACAATTATGTCGTGGCGGAACTATTGGAAAGAGTAAAATCCGCAGTCATTGACACAATTAATTCACTAACTGTTGACCCAGTCCGATTCACTCGAAAATTTAAACACGATTCATCCCGACCGCTAAGCATGGCGAGACTTGTAAAGCAAACTCCTTACCTTGTAGGAAAGTGGTCCAGACGCTGAAGGAGCAGGCTGACCTGCTGTGGCACACCACCAACATCTACTGGCACCCGAAGATCCACGAGTACGCTGAGAAACTCGCCTCGAAGATGCCCGGAGATCTCAAGGTATCGGCGACATGTATATGCCGTTTTTGTTTTCACAAATGCAATTATATTTACATGCTGTTTTCTCACGGGATAGCTTGTTAAAGGATGCACGACAGTCGCGCGAGTAAACTTTTCAATTTTGTTTTAGAAAATAACACACAGACTAGTTATATAACTCGTTATGTGACCTGTTATGTAACGCGCTCGCTCAGACGTCGACAGTAATGATAGTCGTATATTCAAAAGGTCGGAGGTCGGATAGAAAGCGATAGGCCCTAGAAAGCCATGACGTAGACTTGTCGACTAATATTCACATTGCAATGGTATTGGCGTGAGCGTAGATCAACATAATCCGTGGCGCAGCAGCCGTTTTTCCTTGCATGCATGGTTCCGTAGTATATTCACTGCGTGCATGGTTCCTGCGGTTGTTGAGTACGATTTATGTTCCGAACAACTTATTTACTCTCCATATATATATATTATATATATATATATATATATGTATATATATATATATATATATATATATATATATATATATATATATATATATATATATATATATATATATATATATATACATATATGTATGTATATATATATATATATATATATATATATATATATATAAAATGTTCACATAATTTATAATCAGACGCAAAAAGTACATTATTAGTATTATTGTATTTATCATTATTAACATTATTATCATTACTGTTTTATCGTCATCGTCATCGTCATCGTCATCGTCATCGTCATCGTCATCGTCATCGTCATCGTCATCGTCATCGTCATCGTCATCGTCATCGTCATCGTCATCGTCATCGTCATCGTCATCGTCATCGTCATCGTCATCGTCATCATCAGCAGCAGCAGCAGCAGCAGCAGCAGAAGCAGCAGCAGCAGCAGCAGCATCAGCATCATCATCATCATCATCATCAGTATCATCAGTAGCATTATTATATAGTTGCCTTGACAACGACTTACTGATACAAATCGACCGACGTTGAGACCCACGAGCAGTGTTGCGTGCAGTGATCTAGATGGGACACAGTACAATGGATGTTTCTCCGTCTTGCAGGTCGTGTACTTCGTCAACAGTGGCTCGGAAGCAAACGACCTGGCGATGTTGATGGCGCGAATGCACACGGGCAGATTCGACGTCATTTCATTCAGGTTTGTTGCGCCCGTTTGCGTTAGACGTGCCTATTGCACTGCCCGCACGTCACCGTATATTGCATTTTTATTTTATACTACCCATGTTGTGGCAGTTTAGTTCTTAATATGATGGAACTTTTGGACGTTTGTTTTGTGCTATCACGGGGGACACTTTTAAATCAAGACTGAGCGAACACATAAATTCAGTGTAGTGCTTCCAAACATGACACATCCACACCCACATTGGCGAAATAACCTTCGGGTTCGCCAGACGTAGACGGAGACGTAGACGTAGACGGAGACGGAGACGGAGACGGAGACGGAGACGGAGACGGAGACGGAGACGGAGACGGAGACGGAGACGGAGACGGAGACGGAGACGGAGACGGAGACGGAGACGGAGACGGAGACGGAGACGGAGACGGAGACGGAGACGGAGACGGAGACGGAGACGGAGACGGAGACGGAGACGGAGACGGAGACGGAGACGACGGAGACGACGGAGACGACGGAGACGACGGAGACGACGGAGACGACGGAGACGACGGAGACGGAGACGGAGACGGAGACGGAGACGGAGACGGAGACGGAGACGGAGACGGAGACGGAGACGGAGACGGAGACGGAGACGGAGACGGAGACGGAGACGGAGACGGAGACGGAGACGGAGACGGAGACGGAGACGGAGACGGAGACGGAGACGGAGACGGAGACGGAGACGGAGACGGAGACGGAGACGGAGACGGAGACGGAGACGGAGACGGAGACGGAGACGGAGACGGAGACGGAGACGGAGACGGAGACGGAGACGGAGACGGAGACGGAGACGGAGACGGAGACGGAGACGTGATGGCCATAGACGACAGACAGCAAGGAATGATGGGTGCTATATAGTTCCGTTGTAGAACTTGAATTGTTTACGCTGTATTATTACGTAATGTGAATATTTCACAGCTGTGTGGGTGTGTTGCTGTGTAATGTGAACGTGGCTGTACGAGTGTTGCTGTGTAATGTGAACGTGGCTGTACGAGTGTTGCTGTGTAATGTGAACGTGGCTGTACGAGTGTTGCTGTGTAATGTGAACGTGGCTGTGCGGGTGTTGCTGTGTAACGTGTACATGGCTGTGCGTGTGTTCCAGGAATGCCTACCACGGCACGAGTCCCTACATGATGGGGGTGACGGCGCTCGGCAACTGGAGGTTCCAAGTGCCCGCAGGATTCGGCGTTCAACAGGTGATGGTCAGGGTTAGGGCATCGCACCTGACGCATTAACAGATGGATTTTTGAAATCAAAATGGTAACCTCTGACAGAAGTGAAATTAGAGGACACGTGTGTAATAAGTAACAAGCTGCTTGCGCACACACCAACATGCAAACACCCACACGCAAACCCACCTCCCCTGTGTATGTGTGCGCGTACATACAATCATTCTCGTAAGCTCACGGTCGCACACACATACGTACACTCACACGCACTCATATATATACATTCACATATTCATACACACGCACTGACACACACACACACACTCACACACACACACACACTCACACACACACACGCGCGCACGCACGCACACGCACATTAAAACATCGCCTTTCCCGTTTCTGCTTTATACGTAGGCCTGCCTGAACTGAATTGGTTCCTGTTCGTAGTTGTCTTTGTGGACCATTACGTTTGCTGTTCGGGTGTTTCAGACGATCAACCCTGACGTGTACAGAGGTCCGTGGGGCGGCGCCCACTGCCGGGACTCGCCAGTACAGGTCGGTCACACAACTAGACACACCGTGGTCACTTAATGGTCTCTCTCATAGGGGCCACAAGGACATACGCTCGCTCGCACGCACACACATACACACACAAACACACACACATATGCTCACGCATACGCACACACATACACACATACAAACACATGCACACACAAACACCCATACATGCACACAAACGCACGCACTAACACACACGCACACATGCACATTCCTGCACTCTCTCATACATTCATGCATTCTCTCATACACACACATACACACAACCACTCAGTCATACACACACGCACACACGCACACACACACACACATACACACAACCACTCAGTCATACACACACACACACACACACACACACACACACACACACACACACACACACACACACACACACACACACACACACACACACACACACACACACACACACACACACACACACACACACACCACACACACACACACACACACACACACCACACACACATCTATCATAGCTAGATGACACAGTTTTCGTGACTCGTGCGATGGTGACGTCAGTTTGTGTTTGGTGCCTTCAGACTGAGAGAACCTGCTCCTGTGCTGTCGGCGAGTGTCAGGCGTGTGACGGCTACGTCGACCAGCTACAGGACGTCCTCCGTCACTCCCACCCCCAGACCGGCATTGCTGGCTTCTTCGCCGAGTCCATTCAGGTTGGCACACACGTTCTGGCTTTTCACCAGACTTCAAGGCTGAGCTAACAATATTGTGTACTTACAGGCATTCTTTTCACATCTGTATATGCAGCAACCTTCTTGGTGCCTAACTTTCTGTAAGACCCACTGATCTAGATATATAGATGGGGCGCTTAATGCTAAACGTGAGGCTCGGCTGCCATATTGCTTTTCCCCATTGTTACGCACAATGGTTGTGACGTCATGTTGTTTCAATCACGTCACGGTTTCTCGTGTATCTATAGCACAACAGTGATTTGAAATGCCGCCAGATTAATCGTAATCACTCCACGCAAATTGCCCGTTGACCTCTATTATCGACAGTTTTGGAAAAACAAAATGGCAGACAATGGTTTCACATAATCAAACGTACCCACGCATATATATATATATATTATATATATATATATATATATATATATATATTATATATATATATATATATATATATATGTACACACACACACACACATATATATATATATATATATATATATATATATATATATATATATATATATATATATATATATATATATATATATATATATATATATATATATATATCAGTGGTCACCCCGCTGCAAAGTCAAAATGCTTTGATAAAGTTGTTTACTCGTAGCCTAAGTTTGACCCGTTTTTTTGCGAGACAATCGCGATGACGTCACGTACTACAAAGATAAATTACGTCACCGCGGTAACTATTTAAAACACAATATTCTACAATTATGTGTATACGACTGTGAATTAGAAATCTGATTAATTAAAAACAAAATAAAGGACCTATTAATGTTTATGTACAATTCTATGTTTCAAATGTCACCCGTGTTGAGTCAGGTGTTTCTAAGGGTTTGTTGCGTTTCAGGGTGTCGGGGGCACAGTCCAATACCCGAAAGGTTACCTGAAGAAAGCGTTTGAACTCGTACGCGAGAAAGGCGGCGTGTGTATATCGGACGAAGTAAGTTTAACCTTAATTAATTGTGTACATTCTGGAAATGTGTTATTACATTTATTTGGATGCTGATACTTTTGGAATGGTTCTAGTAATGTATTTTTTCGCAGTGCGTGGACAGAGGCGGGGTGTGGGGTGACGTAGGAGTGTTGTATGACGTATGTGCGTGTGGTCCTATATAAGTGTGTTGTCCAGTGAAGGTGTGTAGTCTGGTGTATGCATGTAGGTGTGTTGTCTGGTGTAGATATGTTGTCTGTTGTATATGTGTTATCCAAGGCTAGCGCGTGGTCTGATGTCGGAGTGTGATCTGACGTAGGTGTGTTGTCTGACGTAGGTGTGTTGTCTGATGTAGGTAATTGGTCTGACGTAGGTGTGTGTGGTCTGACGTAAGGGTGTAGTCTGACGTATGTGTGTGGTGTGACGTAGGTGTGGTCTGACGTAAGTGTGTGGTCTGGCGTAGGTGTGTGGTGTGACGTAAGTGTGTGGTCTGACGTAGGTGTGTTATCTGACGTAGTTCTATAGTCTGATGTAGGTGTGTTGTCTTGTGTAGGTACAGACTGGACTGGGACGAACGGGCGACCACTACTGGGGCTTTGAAATGCATGACGTCATACCCGACATAGGTATGTGACCTAACGAGTCGCTTAGCCTTAACACGGCATATACTTCCACTAAAAGTACGAAATTATACGTACTTTCACACGCAAACAAGAGCAGCTGACTGTGCGACTAAACCTAGTTGTGGGTGTGCGCGTTGTATGCAAATCCGGTCAAAGCACGTTTTGCATTTGTCCAGCTTCATATGGCACCATGTCTTGCTGAAGCCCGCAGTCTACCGGAGACAACGTGTAGAGAACTACTCTAGTCGTGTGAAATGGCGTCGTCATGTAACTAGGTGTAACCAGGTGTGTGTGTGTGTGTGTGTGTGTGTGTGTGTGTGTGCGTGCGTGCGTGCGTGTGTGCGTGCGTGCGTGCGTATGTGTGGCTGCAATAGTTTCCTATGGGTGATTGGTGCAACTATTTGCTGCGCTGTACACACTATTGGACCGACATACCCGTGCACTCTGACTGAACAACTCATAATTACGTCTTAGTTCTCTCGGCGTATTGGTGTTACTTCTGAATGACAATAACAGCACATCCTGCGAACGTACGCCAGCCTTACGAAGTAGTACACCTCACTCCCTTGGTGCTTGCAGTGACGATGGCGAAGGGCATGGGGAACGGCATCCCGCTGGCTGCCGTCGTGACGACGCCCGAGATCGCGGCCTGCATGAGTCCGGCCCACGCCGTCCACTTCAACACCTTCGGCGGCAACCCGCTGTCATGCGCAGTCGGCTCCACCGTTCTCGACGTGAGTTCAGAGACAAATCACAAGAGCTCCTGATAATGTGTGGGCTTGTAATTTTAACTATTTTTTAAAAATTTAATTTTAACTTGTAATTTCATAATTACCAGCGGCGTCGGAATTATATTAAAATGAAATGTTAATATTCAGGGTCGTCTGGGTAGGGTGAGATCGAGGCAACTTCAGTGTCGCAGTGTCTCGTGACATCGGAAGACGAGGGTGCCAGGGGTGTGCATCTCATTATTTCAACAGCACTCCAAAGACCTATTCGTACAAAATATCCACCACTGTCTATAACGCGGTATTTCTTCATACATCTGAGTGAATTGGAACAACGTAGAGTGAAATCCTGCGCAAGTTTGATTTGAACCCGCGGGGTTCTCTTAATCGAGACTCCGTAGCTCAGGTCATTGAACTACTGCTTCACAACACAATAAATAACCAGTCATTCCAACTAGAGCAGGATAACAACATTTATATTCCGTGACAATTACTTGTCGTAACAAAAGACCGAGAGCTGTTGACGTGTTGTCTAGACAAGTGTTTCTCTGACGTACTTGCCGACAAAGACAGATGGTGTAAGTGTCGTCTCGTTGTCGTCACAGGTGTTGGAGGAGGACAAGTGTCAGGAGCGGTGTCGTGTCGTCGGCACCTACCTGCTGGAGCAGCTGAGCACGCTACGAGACGAGTTCGACATCGTCGGCGACGTCCGTGGCAAAGGCTTGATGGTCGGACTCGAACTGGTCGCTGACAAGGTGAGTGCTGGTGACTGAAAGGGACACGGGACAGTCAACACTTCCGGGACAAGGAATTGGTTTAAAGCGACAGATTCTGTACTTACATTTGCCATGTTTCTGCAGTACATGTATCTGTGTCTCGTCCCCCCCTCTCTCTCACCTCTCCCTCCCCCTGCCCTTGCGCCCTCCCCATCTATCTCTCTCCCCCTTTCACCTATATCTCACTATACCTCACTTCCTCCCTTCCTCCATCCCTCCCCCTCTTTCTCCTTTCCTTCCACCCTAGCTCCCTACCAGCAGTGCTCCAAAGTGCTACGGGGGGTTGGGGGGGGGGGGGATTTTCCCATCTCGTTACCCCAGAAGGCGGTGTGCAACTATGCATAGCCAAAGCCAATCGGAACAGTAGCCCCGGAACTTCCGGAAGTAATCAAACTAAATATCGAAACTGTTGAGTACCATGTTGCAAGGAAGTCCCTGTGTGTTCTGTATAAACGACTTCACTTTCCACGTTTCAGGCAAGTAAGAAGCCGCTGCCGCCCAGTGAAATGGCCGCCATCTTTGAGGCGACGAAGGACATGGGTTTGCTCATCGGCAAGAGTGGTCTCTATGGAACGGTGAGTAAGTGGTGTCAATGGATGTGAGTGTTGTCTATGACAGCAAGTAAGTGGTGTCAATGGATATGAGTGATGTCTATGACAGCAAGTAAATGGTGTCAATGGATGTGAGTGTTGTCTATGACAGCAAGTAAGTGGTGTCAATGGATATGAGTGATGTCTATGACAGTGAGTAAATGGTGTCAATGGATGTGAGTGATGTCTATGACAACAAGTAAGTGGTGTCAATGGATATGAGTGGTGTCTATGACAGTGAGTAAGTGGTGTCAATGGATGTGAGTGGTGTCTATGACAGTGAGTAAGTGGTGTCAATGGATGTGAGTGGTGTCTATTACAGTAAGTGGTGTCAATGGATGTGAGTGGTGTCTATGACAGTGAGTAAGTGGTGTCAATGGATGTGAGTGGTGTCTATTACAGTAAGTGGTGTCAATGGATGTGAGTGGTGTCTATGACAGTAAGTGGTATAAATGGATGTGAGTGGTGTCTATGATAGTAAGTGGTGTCAATGGATGTGAGTGGTGTCTATTACAGTAAGTGGTGTCAATGGATGTGAGTGGTGTCTATTACAGTAAGTGGTGTCAATGGATGTGAGTGGTGTCTATGACAGTAAGTGGTGTCAATGGATGTGAGTGGTGTCTATGACAGTAAGTGGTGTCAATGGATGTGAGTGGTGTCTATTACAGTAAGTGATGTCAATGGATGTGAGTGGTGTCTATTACAGTAAGTGGTGTTAATGGATGTGAATGGTGTCTATGACAGTTAGTAAGTGGTGTCAATGGATGTGAGTGGTGTCTATGACAGTAAGTGGTGTCAATGGATGTGAGTGGTGTCTATTACAGTAAGTGATGTCAATGGATGTGAGTGGTGTCTATTACAGTAAGTGGTGTTAATGGATGTGAATGGTGTCTATGACAGCAAGTAAGTGGTGTCAATGGATATGAGTGATGTCTATGACAGTGAGTAAATGGTGTCAATGGATGTGAGTGATGTCTATGACAACAAGTAAGTGGTGTCAATGGATATGAGTGGTGTCTATGACAGTAAGTGGTGTCAATGGATGTGAGTGGTGTCTATGACAGTGAGTAAATGGTGTCAATGGCTGTGAGTGGTGTCTATTACAGTAAGTGGTGTCAATGGATGTGAGTGGTGTCTATGACAGTAAGTGGTATAACTGGATGTGAGTGGTGTCTATGATAGTAAGTGGTGTCAATGGATGTGAGTGGTGTCTATTACAGTAAGTGGTGTCAATGGATGTGAGTGGTGTCTATTACAGTAAGTGGTGTCAATGGATGTGAGTGGTGTCTATGTCAGTAAGTGGTGTCAATGGATGTGAGTGGTGTCTATGACAGTAAGTGGTGTCAATGGATGTGAGTGGTGTCTATTACAGTAAGTGATGTCAATGGATGTGACTGGTGTCTATTACAGTAAGTGATGTCAATGGATGTGACTGGTGTCTATTACAGTAAGTGATGTCAATGGATGTGAGTGGTGTCTATTACAGTAAGTGGTGTTAATGGATGTGAATGGTGTCTATGACAGTTAGTAAGTGATTTCATTGGATGTGAGTGGTATATATTATAGTAAGTGGTGAAAATGGATATGAGTGGTGTCTATGACAGTTAGTAAGTGATGTCAATGGGTGTGAGTGGTGTCTATGACAGTAAATGGTGTCAATGGATGTGAGTGGTGTCTATGACAGTAAGTGGTGTCAATGGGTGTGAGTAGTGTCTATGACAGGAAGTGGTGTCAATGGATGTCAGTAGTGTCTATGACAGGAAGTGGTGTCAATGGATGTCAGTGGTGTCTATGACAGTAAGTGGTGTCAATGGATGTCAGTAGTGTCTATGACAGGAAGTGGTGTCAATGGATGTCAGTAGTGTCTATGACAGGAAGTGGTGTCAATGGATGTCAGTGGTGTCTATGACAGTAAGTGGTGTCAATGGATGTCAGTAGTGTCTATGACAGGAAGTGGTGTCAATGGATGTCAGTAGTTTCTATGACAGGAAGTGGTGTCAATGGATGTCAGTGGTGTCTATGCTAGTTAGTAAGTGGTCAACACATTGATATCACGGCAAATAAAGATATGTGTGAACCGTGATTTACACAAAATTATACTGTGGGGGATTTTGAACAGGTGTCCCAATATGACTTTGCAGGCCCATAGTGTGGTGTGGGTGATTGGATTTTAGGGAGTGATTTTTATGCCTAGAATTATGTCTCTCAAACATGGGATGGGAAAGTACTAGCGATTTACCACAATCAAATTTCGTTTTTGCCCAATCACTCAACTCTAGAATGCTGCTGGATGTCACATCAAAAGTTGGGAGAGAACAGAGGGGTACTAGTAATTGTTTGGTCTAAAACTTCACACTTGTTACTTAACCAACATAATTAATAATAATAACAAATAAAAAAAATATTATTTGCAAAGCGCCGTATATCCGGAAAAATGTCCACTCTGAGGCACATAAAATACATTGTAACACATACCTATATAAAATATTCATAATCAGTTTAAACTTACATATAAAGACGAAGTGTTAAATGATAATAAATAGATAATTAAATAAAGCTTCTAATAGTCCTATTTCATAAGCTAAACTTATCAGCAATAAATAGATAAAATTAAATAATAAATAAATAATTAAATATATTAACTTAATAATAAAGTATAAAACATTCAGTATGTCCACAATTCAGTATGTGCCTGGTTTGTTTCAGTGCCTGCGGATCAAGCCCCCCATGTGTATCACACAGGATGACGTCGACTTTACAGTGGCTGTACTTCGGAAGGCTTTCACTGATCATGTAAATAGCAAGTGAAATTAGGCCAAAGTCAATGCGACTCCTGCTGATGCATCTCCACAACGAGGCAGGTGATCACGTGTGTGTGATCGAGAAACAGTTCAATTTTATCAAGATTTTTGTGTTCTTAAAAATACATTAAATATGTATATATCTCTTAAATATGTATGTATATCTGGTTATTAGAAAATCATGTAAAACTAGTCCCGTTGCAGCAGCCAGCAGCAGCCAGCAGCAGCCAGCCTACTATTACTGCCAAATATGTAACTTTAGGTTTATTATTAAGGCATATTTCTACTGAACGTCTTGCGATTAGTTTACATAGTGACAGCCCACAGAGTGAAACTAGTGTGTTCATGTAATGACTTGTTTATCATGTATTAATTCATGTTGGGGTGGCCAGGGACCACCTACAGCGTTTGATGCACTTATATGCACAATGTATAGATTAGAAAATATGTACACCATTTGTTTATCTTGTAGTGATTCATATTAGGATGGTCACTTGTTTGATGCACTTGTACATAATTGAAACTATGTACATTTAGACTAGGAGAGATTACTATGCTATATATATATATCATGAGAATAACATTTTTTAATTGCCGTTACTTGCTATGTTTCAAGCTACACTTTAGCTATGTATGGATAGCTATTAATGATAGTTAGTATGTCTTAATAGTGTCATTGTGTTGTTTGTATATTTTTATGTACTTTAATTGCACATAGCTAACATAGGAATAACTATATAAGTTTAGCTACTCTGAGATCCAAACTCTTCAAGAAGCAATGTTTGCTATTGTCTTTTTTCTATTAAAAACATATTTTTAAGCAGATGTTGGAAGTGTTTAATACAAATTAAATATGTGATCCCAACACTTGATGAAACAAGCTTCCAGTCACCTTAGAATGCTCAACTTCTAAAGGGTTAAAGACAGACAGACACAGAACTATATTTTATCTTCCGAAAGCTTCTTTATGTATCTATATGCATATAAACATATAATCATGATTCCTTCTCTTCCAGCAAAACCATTGCATTACTGATAACTGCACATAGTTATAAACATACACAATATACTGTAACTGTAGATACAATGACAGATGTAAATACACAAACAGTTACATATATAGATGAATTATTAATTATTCAGAAGTGGACGAATTGTACTACCAAAATTCTCAGCCTGTGAGGAAAATATCACCATCTCAGTAAATAAAATGTTGAATGTAGCCGCTGGTCATAAAGTAACCATGTGCCATACCTTGGTAACTAACTATATCTTCAGAAAGTTTGAGGGTTATATTAGCTGGGTGATTATTGTTGGATTTATGACATATTTGCTAATTTGCAAAACTGGTGTTATCGCAATGTGGCTATTGAAGATACTAAAATTAGAACTTCAGAATGGGCAAATGTACATCATCTGATTATAGGTTACAATGTTATGATCATATGAGGTCTCATTTAACTAGTCAGCCTTTTTCAGAACATTTTCCCGAAGCCGACCTTTCTATGCTGGCACTGAGGGTGGTCACTGCCAGGGTGCTTGTCGTCCTCAGTGGTTCTTTTATGTCCCAAATTGAGACGGGACCGACATTAACGTGACCTCAGCCACAAGGGATACACAGTCACCAACACTGAAAGCCAGATTTGTTCACCAAATATACCATGTCTGCCCTGTTTAGGTACTGAAACCAGGATGCCGGCGTATCAGGCAGGTGTGGTAACAACTACACCATCACACTGTTGAGACAACTAAAATAATAATATAACAATATAATCTCCCATGAATATATTCAGCAAAGTAATGTAATATATTTATAACAGCGCATAACGTTTTCTTTTTTAACATTACAATAAGCTGCTATATACATCGGCTAACTAAATGACAAAATCATCAAACACAGTGTAGTGCTTAACACAAATACACATAGTATCACAAAGTTTAATTACTAATTACAGAAAGAAATGGTACAGCTTAATAATTACACCACTTTCACATTGCTTACTATTCCTCTCTATGGCACAACTGTCTGTGTTTATTGCACACATCTGACTTCAAAGTCATCACTAAAGACTAAGTGAAATTAATCTTTCAATGGGCTTCCACAAATCCACGTTAGTCGCTAGAGGGGCTAATACGCAACTAGACTAGTTTTGAAAGTTTGCATATGTTAATGTAATATATTTGTTCAGCAATAATGCAATTTGTGCCTAGACCTGCCAAGCAGACATGCACCTTTTTAGATGTTATCATCCCTTACACTACCATCGCCAAAGGTCGCTTGATATCACACAAAACTGTGCAGAAAATGTAAGAAATATGTAACCAAAATAACTTTTGAATAGGCAAAGAGGGGTAATAATTATTTATCTAACAGGACACCATTTTTGGAATATATTTAATTCTGATTGGGGATAACAAAAAGTTTATTTCACTTAATCTAGACCTGGTGGTCCGTCAGTGGGCTATTGTCAGATTTGCTTCCAGTAATGTTTACCCCAAATAACAAATACTTGCACTACGACAAAACATTCCACCCCATCCAGTGGAGAAGTTCCATAGCCACAGCAGATGAACAGTAGTTAAATTTTAACAAATATAATTTCTTTGAAGGGTAAACCGCAGGCCTGTATACATAATTATTGAATATACATAAAGTGTAAATACGTGGTCTAGCAACTTGTTAAACAGGGCCTCACAGTAACAATGGCAGAGCTCTGTGAGAAGTAACTGCTCTACCCAAGCAATGGTCACCCAACATTTACATATAATCGAAACCACATTTCTTTAAACAGCAGCAAGAACCAGCATACAATACTACAGTGATAGTGAATATATTGTTCATTGCTCCAAGAATGGTTTATTGTAGTATAATTTAACTTACTTTGGAACATTGTACTCATCTTCAACATTAAGCTCTAAAGTAAGTTAAATTATACTACAATAATACTACAGTGGATGTGTCATTACAGTGCACTGGCCTTTCCTGGTGCCAATCTTTTATACAAAATTATTACTCAGCAGGAGTACAAAATGGCAGTAAGTTTAAACACGAGATCAGGAATAGTAGAAGAGGCCAATGATTGATTGGTGACTCTAGAAGTAACAGAGGCCACTGATTGTTGACTCTAGAAGTAGAAGAGGCCACTGATTAGTGACACTAGAAATAACAGAGGGCACTGATTGTTGATTCTGGAAGTAGCAGAGGCCACTGATTGATGACACTAGAAGTACCTGGTAGCACAGGCCACTGACTGTTGACTCTAGAAGTAGCACAGGCCACTGACTGATGACACTAGAAGTAGTAGAGGCCACTGACTGTTGACTCTAGAAGTAGCACAGGCCACTGACTGTTGACTCTAGAAGTAGTAGAGGCCACTGACTGTTGACTCTAGAAGTAGCATAGGCCACTGCTTGTTGACTCTAGAAGTAGCACAGGCCACTCATGGCCTCAGCGGCTCGAGTCTTCACCTTCACAGACGGGTCTTGCAGCAGAAGAATCAGAGCTGAAACATGAATGTTTGGTTAGAGTTCTGACCGGGGCATCTTGCAACTCATGCACTTAGACAGACTCAATGGGGTGTCTTTACTGCTGCCAGGGGCAGCACTGTGCAGGGGTACTAACATTGACAGTTTCCAAGAAATAGCAGGAGGATTTCAGTAACATTGTCAGTTTCCGAGAAATAGCAGGAGGATTTCAGTAACGCTGTTAGTTTCCAAGAAACAGCAGGGCCTTTCAGTAACATTGTCAGTTTCCGAGAAATAGCAGGAGGATTTCAGTAACGCTGTCAGTTTCCAAGAAATAGCAGGGCATTTCAGTAACATTGTCAGTTTCCGAGAAATTGCAGGAGGATTTCAGTAACATTGTCAGTTTCCAAGAAATAGCAGGGCATTTCAGTATCATTGTCAGTTTCCAAGAAATAGCAGGGGGATTTCAGTAACACTGTCAGTTTTCAAGAAATAGCAGGACATTTCAGTAACACTATCAGTTTCCAAGAAATAGCAGGAGGATTTCAGTAACACTGTCAGTTTCCAAGAAATTGCAGGGCATTTAAGTAACATTGTCAGTTTCCAAGAAATAGCAGGAGGATTTCAGTAACATTGTCAGTTTCCAAGAAATAGCAGGGGGATTTCAGTAACATTGTCAGTTTCCAAGAAATAGCAGGGGGATTTCAGTAACATTGTCAGTTTCCAAGAAATAGTAGGGGGATTTCAGTAACATTGACAGTTTCCAAGAAATAACAGGGGGCTTTCAGTAACATTGTCAGTTTCCAAGAAATAGCAGGAGGATTTCAGTAACACTGTCAGTTTCCAAGAAATAGCAGGGCATTTCAGTAACATTGTCAGTTTCTGAGAAATATCAGGGCATTTCAGTAACATTGTCAGTTTCCAAGAAATAGACGGGGGATATTGGTAAAATTGTCGGTATCCAAGAAATAGAGGGAGGATTTACACAGACAAACGTAATATACTTGTCAAAATACAGACTGATGAGATATGGCATTACTAAACATGTTCATACTGAAATCTTGTAATATTTTATAAAGAAAATAATAACAGTCACTGCTAATTTAAGGATAATGGGTGCTGGCAACAATATGACATTTACCATGTAATCCATCTCCTCAATAATACAGTGGATGGAAATAATGGTCAATGATTTTATCACAATTCAAGTTATGCGCATGACGCCATATATAGCTGACTCTGTCGACAACGACAATAGTACTGTATCATGCTGCTACAGTGACAGGGCATCTGTCCGGTCAAAATATTACTGCACATAGTTGTCGCTTCAAAACCTTTGCCTTAGGCTATCATAAAGAAGTGCTTAGAATCAGAATGTTAACAAAATATGACAAAATGTCTGAATGTTCATCATCCATTTTTATGGACTGACAGACTGTTTGACAGATATGTCAGTTGGATTGTTTGACAGATATGTCAGCTGGATTGTTTGACAGATATGTCAGCTGGATTGTTTGACAGATATGTCAGTTGGATTGTTTGACAGATATGTCAGCTGGATTGTTTGACAGATATGTCAGCTGGATTGTTTGACAGATATGTCAGCTGGATTGTTTGATGGATATGTCAGCTGGATTGTTTGACAGATATGTCAGCTGGATTGTTTGACAGATATGCCAGCTGGATTGTTTGACAGATATGTCAGCTGGATTGTTTGATGGATATATCATCTATGACTGAGAAGGCAAAGTTTGATGAATATTTGCATTTGTGTAATATATGTAAGGTAGAGACACTTACCTCCAGACACATGTTCCCGGGATATCAAGCTATACTTGTCCTTGGGCATGTTGCCCAGCAGGAAGCCTACGACAGAACCCAGTGGGATGAACATGATACAGGATTTAGAAGACAACTGAGCTAGAAATACATTTGACTTGCTGTGGGGGGATGTTTCATAGTTCACATTTTACTGCTGAAGTATAATGTGACATGCATAATGGTTTCCCTCCCTCCCATTCTGTTTCCCCCCCCCCCTCCCATGCTTCCTTCTTTGCTCCCATGCTCTCTTCCTCCCTCATTTCTTCCCTACCTTCCTCCCTCCAACCCTCACTTCATCCCATGCTGTACTGTTCTTCCTCTATCCCTTCCTCTCTCCCCTCACTTCCTCTCTCCCATGTTCTCATCCTCCTCCCTTGTTTCCTCCCTCATGTCATCCTCTCTCTTGCTTTCTTCCTTCCTCCCTCCCTCCCCTATTTCCTCTCTCCCTCCTTCCATCCCCGTCCCACCATCCCTCCCTCTCGTGTTGTGACATTAACCTGGCACATAACCCATCATTCAAAGATCACATATGTGTACAACTATGTACACCTGTGTACACCTGTATACAGCCACAAGTGCACTCACCTACAAAGAGAGCTGCATTGCTGCGGATCTCTGGCCAAGAGCTCCTGAAGAAACTCACGCCGTTCATCACATAAAAGTTCAGTTTCGACTCAAAGTCTTGTATCTGCAACATACACATATCTGCAGCTGCTGCCAGAATGACTGGGAAACATCAGAAACATCTGCAGAACATTATATCACCAAAAACAGGCACATTTATCAAATCTATTATCTGTAAACAATCCAGTTGATTTTTTTTAGTTTTATGATATATACATAATAATAATAACTTTATTGTCCAATCATAGAGTGAAAATACATTTTGCATTTTGGAAGTTGCATAAAAACACAATATTTAAGTCATATAGTAATGCATGTATACAGTAAAATCAACCATGTAAATATGTAAACGGTTGCTAAAATATATATATAATATTTATATTGGAATAAATAAACATGCTAAAACAATATGACAATATCATAAGATAAATTAATTAATTAAAATGATTAATTAATTAATTAAGATGGACACATTTCTAGCTTACTGTTACCTATCCCAGCATGCAATGTACGACCTTAGCAATACCCCTAACCCTCACCATGACCTTGGTGAGTTCGTTGATGAACTCTCCGTAGAGAAGCTGTCCATCTATTAGAAGATGTTTCTGGAACATTTCATTCATCGACTCGGAGCCGATCAGTGGTCCGAGTTGACGCAACGTCTGCTTGCAGGCCTACAACAGAAGGCAAAATTATCCATCATGATTAATTTATGTGTACATATATTCACAGAATGGTAAACGGAAGAGTTTTGCACCAATTCTTACATCACCAAAATTGGGTTACGCATATAATGCCTAATTAATTAACCATCTACATGTGGTAATTGCTATGTTCCTGATTGGTTAAATATAAGAATCTCCATAGAACATGTTGGTGTCATCAAACATAAAAAAAATCTCATTGTACATTCTTTCATCAAACTAAAGTGAAACTAGAGCTTTAACAGAAAAACTCCCAGTGGATTTATTTAGTAAATTAGGCATGATGTTGTATTTTATCAATGTATCTAGTCTCATTAACTGTAATACACCCAGTTAACTACTGAATGGTGAAAATTGCAAAGAACAAGAGACAAAATACTGCAGGTTGGCATAAGAGTCAGACACTTGTGAAAACTGGATTTCATGTCATGGCAGATTTATAGTTGTGTATTTCCCAACACTGGCCAGTACCTTTCTGACTTGTGCGTCCGGGTCATTGAGGTGGAGGAGGAAACTGATGAGGTTTGTGTGAATCTGCTCAAAGAAGTTGTCCTTTGAAGGGCCGCCTCCAAACTGAGACAGGTTTCCAAAGAGGGTGAAGGCCGCCCCTCGGATCTCTGACCGCTCCTGGGAACAAAACACAACAGATTGGGTGTGTCTCTCAGATGTCTACAAAGGACCAAGTTCAAACAACTTCAATCTCATCCATTGGAACTAGTAATTTCTGAATCAGCCTAATTTGCTATTTCTTTTACATAGCAAAACAGTTCATATTACTAATTAATTTAAACTATTCGGTCCCATAAAAAATTCCACTGCAATGGCTAACACCTATTATGGCCTAGAACAACATCAGTGATAAGATTATAAAATAGTTCACCTTTTCAAAGCAAGGTCGTATCCGTAGCGATATGTTAATGAGGATGGCGCGGATCTGTGTCTCATCCACACTGTCGAGGATCTTGGAGAGTCCACCCATGGCCTCGAGTGTGATCTCATCCTGCATGTCCTCTTTGTCATCCATCCCAGCCATCATGGCCGACAACACCGTCGTGGCGTACTTCTGCACCTACAATAACCGACAACACCGTCGTGGCGTACTTCTGTACCTACAATAACCAACAACACCGTCGTGGCGTACTTCTGTACCTACAATAACCAACAACACCGTCGTGGCGTACTTCTGTACCTACAATAACCGACAACACCGTCGTGGCGTACTTCTGTACCTACAATAACCGACAACACCGTCGTGGCGTACTTCTGTATCTACAATAACCGACAACACCGTCGTGGCATACTTCTGTACCTACAATAACCGACAACACCGTCGTGGCGTACTTCTGTACCTACAGTAACCGACAACACCGTCGTGGCGTACTTCTGCACCTGTCAACAATCAACAACACCGTCGTGGCGTACTTCTGTACCTACAATAACCGACAACACCGTTGTGGCATACTTCTGCACCTGTCAACAATCAACAACACCGTTGTGGCATACTTCTGCACCTGTCAACAATCAACAACACCGTTGTGGCGTACTTCTGCACCTGTCAACAATCAACAACACCGTCGTGGCGTACTTCTGTACCTACAATAACCGACAACACCGTCGTGGCGTACTTCTGCACCTGTCAACAATCAACAATACCGTTGTGGCGTACTTCTGCACCTGTCAACAATCAACAACACCGTCGTGGCGTACTTCTGCACCTGTCAACAATCAACAATACCGTTGTGGCGTACTTCTGCACCTGTCAACAATCAACAATACCGTCGTGGCATACTTCTGCACCTGTCAACAATCAACAACACCATCGTGGCTTACTTCTGTACCTACAATAACCGACAACACCATCGTGGCGTACTTCTGCACCTGTCAACAATCAACAATACTATCGTGGCGTACTTCTGTACCTGTCAACAACACATACAAACACTTGCACTCAGTCACTCATGTTGGCCACTGGAGACAACCATTTGTGGCTTCAACTGTCCTTCCTCAGGTCTCTTGGTCTACCATTGCTGATCTCAGGTCTTCCACCTCTAGGCCTATGTTGTCTTTCAAGCAGTCTAAGTATGTTGCTGCTGGTCTTCGTCTTTTAGCCATTCCATGTGCCAGTTGCCACAAGATCACCTGCACTTGAGGCTATTGGTGGCGTTTCTGTATTACGCTTATACTGGCAAGGGCAATGTTTGTGGTAAAAAAAAACATTTTATCATAGTTTTAACCTCACGGATCCTGAACCCCATTCTTTTGGGGTTTATACTAGTGTGTACAATAATCGCTAGATGTGGGTATGCATAAAAATGTGATTCTGTTAGAGCAACTGTGTTTGTTCTGTTCTGTTCCCTTCCCTTGTGTGGTAATTATTAGCAGGAAATGCACTGAATCAGTTATACGTCAATTTTTAACATGGTCATTTTGCCCAGTTCGCACCCAAAAAGATTTTACAGTTAGTGTCACATCGTCAATTTGAATCGTGGCATGTTTACTGTCACATTACAACCTGCGAGCTACAACAGTAGGCAGACACTTGGAAATAGTGGTACATGAGAGATGGTGAGACCCTAAGAGGTGGATAATAGAGAGACTGGTGAGACTAGGAGGGGATGGTGAATCTGTGGGAAGTGGATGAGATAGAATGGTGAGACTGTAAGAGGTGGATGATAGAGACTTGAGGGACACTGAATGAGAGAGCGGTGGGACTGAGAGGTCGATGAGAGACTAGTGAAACTGTGATGTAGATGAGAGAGAGAGAGAGAGAGAGAGAGAAGAGAGAGAGAGCAGTGAGACAGTGAATGAGACTGGTGAGACTGTGAGAAGAGAAGGGGAATGCCGGGAGAGACTGAGAGGTGAATAACAGACTGACAAGACTGTGAGAGGTGGATGACAGACTGAGACTGTGAGAGGAGAGAGAGAGACTGGTGAGACCAAGGCATGCTACTTACCAGTTGTGGGCCGAGACTTGCAATGTTGCCGAGGCCTCGGATGCACAGCTTCCTCACGACACTCGACGTGTCAACGAGCCAGCCCAGGAGGTTGTTGATGAGCATGTCAACTAGAGCCAGGTCACCAGTGCACCGGTGACACACCAACTGACACAACAGACACGTCACCATGTATGACATACCGTTGACACACTAATTGACATAACTGACACATCACCAAGTATGACATACAGTTGACACACTAATTGACATAACTGACACTTGACCAAGTATGACCTACAGTTGACACACTAATTGACATAACTGACACATCACCAAGTATGACACACAGTTGACACACCAACTGACAACTGACACATCACCATGTATGACATACAGTTGACACACCAACTGACATAACTGACACATCACCTAGTATGACATACAGTTGACACACCAACTGACACAACTGACATGTCACCAATGTCATCACCAAGTATAGCTCGCAGGTGACACAACTAATACAACAGGCATGTCATAAAATATGCAAACCGTTGAGACACCAAGTCCACAAACACCTCTTAAGACTAGGAGGGAATGGTTGAAAATGACGACGCTTGGCATCTGATGACTTACTTGACTTTAACCGCATAGTTCAACATACCCTTTCACTGTCTGTCCTCCTGTATGACACCCCCCTGGGGTGGGGACGTAGGGGGAACACTCTTACAAAGAATAATAACAATAACACTGCACACTGTTGTTGTACCAGTGCTCCCAGCAGCAGTGACAAGTCCCCACGAGTGAGTTCCTGCCGCTGTGGCCTTCATGGCCGCGGTGGACCGAGATGACAGTGGTACTAACCTCTGCAATGACAGCGGCCACCATGACCCTCTGGGGCTGATAGACACTCGCCGACACTCCACACAGACACGTGATCAACTTGGCCGCATACTGAGGCTGGGTCGCAGCCAGGCATCTATAAAGGAGGCACACGACCATCTCAGTTGTCATGTGACAATCACATGATGACCACGGCAAATACTGTCAGACAGGACTGCGATGTTCCTGAAAGCTGCATGAGAGTACTTGATTCAAGGAACAGAAACCAAAAGTAACTTGACCATATCTGAATGAGAGCAGGCAACTGAAGTATCGTAGTGAACATGCAAACTGGATGAGAGACTGGTGAGACTGTGAGAGGTGGATGAGAGACTGGTGAGACTGTGAGAGGTGGATGAGAGACTGGTGAGACTGTGAGAGGTGGATGAGAGACTGGTGAGACTGTGAGAGGTGGATGAGAGACTGGTGAGACTGTGAGAGGTGGATGAGAGACTGGTGAGACTGTGAGAGGTGGATGAGAGACTGGTGAGATGGTGAGAGGTGGATGAGAGACTGGTGAGACTGTGAGAGGTGGATGAGAGACTGGTGAGACTGTGAGAGGTGGATGAGAGACTGATGAGACTGAGAGATGGATGAGAGACTGGTGAGACTGTGAGAGGTGGACGAGAGACTGGTGAGACTGTGAGAGATGGAAGAGAGACTGTCAGAGATGGACGAGAGACTGGTGAGACTGTGAGAGATGTATGAGAGACTGGTGAGACTGTGAGAGGTGGATGGGAGAATGGCAAGAGACTGGTGAAACCGATGGGTTGGGAGCCAAGATTTGCAATATTGCAGAGACCACATATATTCATGACACAATGACGAGTGAAAATGTGCACGAGCACTGAGCTTTAAGCAGTAGTTTAAACACACACCACGTGACATCTTCAACACACTATATGACGTATTCGACACACCTACCGGGCAAAGACAGTGAAGCCGTCATGGTAGGTGGCCTCGTCCTTCAGTTGTGACCACACCCCCTCGTGGTCAAGGGCGGTCAGCAGGTCATCACTCTGGTTCTGCTGCAGCAGCTGCTTGCACGCGTCAATAGACGTGGCGCACGGGTCAATGTTGACCACTCTCGTGACAGTGGTCACTGACGTGTCCCTGCTCAACCGTGACTGTCTCCTCTCCTCCTGTCACAAATGTTAAATTGTAATAGTTCGGACTCCAGTCAACCGTGACTGTCTTCTCTCCTCCTGTCACAAATGTGGAATTGTAATAGTTCTCCAGTCAACCGTGACTGTCTCCTCTCCTGTCACAAATGTTAAATTGTAATAGTTCTCCAGTCAACCGTGACTGTCTTCTCTCCTCCTGTCACAAATATTACATTTTTATAGTTGTCTACTCAACCGTGACTGTCTTATCTCCTGTCACAAGTGTCAAACTTTAATGATTCTCCAGTCAACCGTGACTGTCTCCTTTGCCTCACTTATTTGATTTTTTCTTAAATGTTTTGGCATGCATACTAGTGGATGAAACTAACAAACAGATCTACTTACATAATCTAACAAAAAATATTCATTATTCTGAAAATGCTTTACATTTTAAGTAGTACCATAACTGTGGAATTCAACAACCCCTCCCCTAAAAGTATGTTCGTTACCGTGGACACCTTTGGCGGGTCTGTGCCAACTGTGGACGCCATTCGAACTAACATTGCAGCGAGCAGCCGCGGGTAAGAGTTCATGACCTCCACTTTAGACTCTTCAACGGAGAAGATCTCTCTCAGTGCACAAGTCACCTGTATGATGAACACAGAGAGCTCCTTCAGGTACAGGATACACATCTATCTGTATCTTGATACACACTCACTCACTTACCCACTTACCCGCTTACCCGCTTACCCGCTCACACGCTCACTCACTCACTCACTCACTCACTCACTCACTCACTCACTCACTCACTCACTCACTCACTCACTCACTCACTCACACACTCACATGCCATCGTGCTGTCGGTCGCGAAGCGACAAAGACTGCTTCCATCACTTGACTCTTGCTCTCCATTTCTCTCTCTGCTGTGAGAGTGATGTCCATGAGTCGATCTTTATGTCTCTCATCTTTAGGTTTCTCTTGATGGTATCTTTGAACCGGAGACGAGGGCGCCCTCTCTTTCTCTGACCAGAAGACAGTTGAGAGTAGAGAACCTGCTTCGGTAGCCTGTCTGGTGACATCCTCATGAGGTGTCCAGTCCACCGGAGATTCTTTCTGATCAGAAGATCTTCCATAGATGGCAGCCCTGTTCGTTCTAGTATTTCCTTGTTTGTCACTTTGTCCATCCAGGTTATCCTCATGATCGAACGCAGATGTCGCATCATGAAGGCATGTAGCTTTTTAACCTGTCGTCTGTACACTGTCCAGGCCTCAGCTCCGTATAGGAGGGTGGACAGCACGATTGCACGGTATATCTTTCCTTTAACCCGCATGGACACATGGTGGTTGTTCCAGAGTCTCTGGCGTAGTCGGCCGAAAGATGCACTAGCCTTGGCCATCCTCCTCTGTATTTCATCGTCAATGCATCCATCACTTGATATAGTGCTTCCGAGGTAGGTGAATGCTAGAACAGAGTTCAGCTTGTTTCCATCAACCATGATATCCTCCTCTCGGGTTCTGGTAGAGTTGGGTTGGTACAGCACCTCGGTCTTCTTGATGTTAATCTTCAGGCCGAACTTCTTTGACGCATCGGAGAAAGCATCCACTATTTTCTGCATCTCTTCAGCAGAGTGTGCAACCAGTGCACTGTCATCTGCGAATAGCAGCTCTCTCATCAGTATCCGAGTAGTCTTGGTCTTTGCTCTGAAGTGTGCGACGTTGAATAGGTCAGCGTTTTGTCTGGACTGTATGTAGACTCCATCCCCCATGTCTCGGAAAGCCTCGTCGAGCATTGCTGATAGGAAGATGGAGAAGAGCGTGGGGGCCAGTACACAACCTTGCTTGACCCCATTTGTGACACTGAACGATTCTGAGACTTCTCCTCCAACACTGACATTCGCCATCATTCCAGTATGTAGTGCCTCGATCATTGTTGTGAACTTCTCTGGGCAGCCATACTTCCTCAGTAGCTGCCATAGCCCAGTCCTCCCAACTGTATCGAACGCCTTGCTGAAGTCGACAAATACCATGTACAGTGGTCGGTCCTGTTCAATGCATTTTTCTTGTAGTTGTCGGAGACAAAATATCATATCCACGGTGCTCCGGTTGCCTCTGAAGCCACATTGTGTCTCCGGAACTACCTCTGGTGTTATGTGGGTAGATAGTCTGTTGAGGAGGATCCTCGCGAAGATCTTGCCCGCTATGGAAAGAAGAGAGATTCCTCTATAGTTCCCACAGTCTGTTCGATCACCTTTCTTGTAGATGGTTACAATGCTGGCATCCTTCCATGCTTGTGGTACAGAACCCACCTCCCAGGCATTGGTGATTAGTTGGTGCAGTCTGCTGAACAGATTGTCTCCTCCGTGCTTCCATACTTCTGCGGGAATTCCATCTCCTCCAGGTGCTTTGCCATCTTTCAGGCCGGCGATTGCTCTAGCCATCTCATCCGTAGTTGGAATCTCATCGAGGCTTGTCTTGATAATGCGCTGCGGGATGTTGTCCAGAGCTTCGTGATCTATGTCGCCAGGGACGTTGAGTAGCTTCTGGAAGTGTTCACTCCATCTTGCCACAACTCTCTTGCTGTCAGAGAAGGTCTCCATTCCATCTGTTGATTTCAGTTGAACAGATCCCTTCTTTTTGGGACCCCACACTTCCTTCAGCCCATTGTAGAAGCCCTTCATGTTGTTACTGTCAGCAGCTCTCTGCAGCTCCACTGCCTTCCTTTCCCACCAGTCTGACTTCAGTGCACGCGTGTGTTTTTGTAGCAATCTGCAGGCATCTTTGTATGCTGCAGTGGTGGACCTGGTGCTCCTGGTTTGCAACACTCTCTGGTGGGCTTGGTCTCTTCTGTTCATAAGAGTCTGTAGCTCCTGGTCGTTGGGGTCGAACCAGTCCTGGTCTTTTCTGTCTGGCTTGCCGAGATATGTCTTGGCTGTGTTGTACACGACCTGCTGCAGAGCAGCCCATTCCTCATCTGGTGTTGAGTTTTCCTTCTCCTCCCATTGGGCGAGAGCACTGTCCATCTCCTGCTCAAAACTCTCCCTATCGCTGGTGGTACTTAGTTTTGCAATGTTCAGCTTGGTCGGCTTACTTGTCCCTTGCCTGTTGTGCTTTTGTCGTATTCTGAAAGCCACTTTTGACCTCAGCATCTGGTGATCAGTCCAGCAGTTTGCTCCACGCATGACTCGGGTACTGTGGATGTCCATCTTATCCCGACACCTCGTGATGATGAAGTCGATCATATGCCAATGTTTCGAACGAGGATGCATCCAGGTGGTCTTGCGTTCATCCTTCTGCTTGAACATGGTGTTCGTCACTATCAGTTCGAACTCAGAGCACAGAGCCAGTAGAAGCTCGCCATTGGAGTTGCATTTCCCAATCCCATGTTTGCCCATGACCAAGGGCCACTTGTCATTTTCTCTTCCTATCCTCGCATTGAAGTCTCCTATCAGCAGTAGCTTATCTGTACGAGGGATGCCACTGAGCACACTTGCCAGCTGGTTGTAGAAGGCCTCCTTGTTTTCATCTGGGTTTGTCATTGTTGGAGCGTACACGCTGATAATTGTAGCAAAGTTGTCCTTGCTCAGAGGTAGTCTCATCGTCATGATTCTGTCACTTACTGGCCGTGGCATTTCTGTCAGCTTTGTGACGATATCCTTCTTG
The DNA here is from genome assembly GCA_964017155.1 of Oasisia sp. SBJ-2009. Classification (NCBI taxonomy): domain Eukaryota; kingdom Metazoa; phylum Annelida; class Polychaeta; order Sabellida; family Siboglinidae; genus Oasisia; species Oasisia sp. SBJ-2009. Next base: position 40,814,728 of record OZ024862.1, on the reverse strand, counting down.
ATAGCAAAGCCCACTCCTGCCTCCCTTCTTTCTCCTTCCGGTTTGCCACTCCAGAAGAAAGAGTATTCCAAGTCGTCGAGACTACCAGACTCTGAGAACCTTGTTTCACATAGGGCGGCGATGTCGATGTTGTATTTGGCAAGTTCCATTGCTACTAGTGCCGTACGTCTTTCTGGTCGGTTAGCTCCATCTCGGTCGAGGAGAGTCCTGACGTTCCATTGTCCAATTGTCAGTAGTTGTCTTCTTTGTCTTCTTCTTCCTAGCTGATTTTCCACTGTCGACGGAAGATGAGGTCGAGCAGCGCGGTCCTTGGTAACCCGGGCGATGGCCGATCCGGTATGGAGTTTCATGCAGTTGTACATTTCATGGAAGCTGCTTGCAAAAAGTGTTGAAGTGCCGCTGGCTTTTGCAAGTTACTAGCGACACTCTCTCGGGGAACAAATAGAGGTCTCACACCGGCAAGAACATGTCAAGACAGGCGCAAACTATTTGTCCCTGCAGTGGCTGGTCGAGAGATGTTGGGAGTTCCATACACCAACCGCCCTTGATGCTGCCACAGTGACATGGTTTTCTGTTTAGGGTTTGCTCCCTTAGCCTTCGGTTCTGACAAGAACCTGTACCACAAGGCAGTGTTTTACAACTCTGCATGGCAGGGGCGTCAAACTCCCTGAGTTGTTGCAGTACCTGGGGTACTGCAACACCTGCATACCATACACTCAGTCATTCATGCATGCACGCGCGCGCGCGCGCACGCACGCACGCATGCACGCACGCACAACAATTTGAAGCTTCTAGTTTTTTCCAGAATTCAGCAATATTTAATTATCTGACAAGTCTGTACATTGAGGTTAGAATAACATGGTCTTGTGAGGTCTCACTCAACTAGTCAAGCCGTTTTCAAAACGGGACACCAACGAAGTGGGGTGTTTGGACACTTTTCCATATATTTTGTTCTCAATCTAACCCCAAACATTTTCAAAACAAACACATAAGACAAAGTTTTCAAAGTGACAACTGCATGCGTGGCAATGTGTCATCTAGGAGATGTCATGAAACATTTTTGGCAATTATTGGCAAAGAATGTCTGAGGTCACATGCATAGTTATGATTGTGGCAGAGACAAATTGAGATGGTCAGGATAGGTGAATTCACATGACAGAGATGAAGCAAAAAGAAGCAAGAAGAAGCAAGAAGAAACAAGAATAAGCACTAAGAAACAAGACGAAGCAAGAAGAAGCAATAAGAAGCAATAAGAAGCAAGAAGAAACAAGAAGAAGCAAGAAGAAGCAAGAAGAAACAAGAAACAAGAAGAAGCAAGAAGAAACAAGAAGAAGCAAGAAGAAACAAGAAGAAGAAAGAAGAAGCAATAAGAAGCAACAAGAAGAAGCAAGAAGAAGCAAGAAGAAACAAGAAGAAACAAGAAGAAGAAATAAGAAGCAATAAGAAGCAACGAGAAGAAGCAAGAAGAAGCAAGAAGAAGCAAGAAGAAACAAGAAGAAGAAAGAAGAAGCAATAAGAAGCAATAAGAAGCAACAAGAAGTAGCAACAAGAAGCAAGAAGAAACAAGAAGAAGCAAGAAGAAGCAAGAAGAAGCAAGAAGAAGCAAGAAGAAGCAATAAGAAACAAGAAGAAACAAGAAGAAGCAAGAAGAAGCAAGAAGAAGAAAGAAGAAGCAATAAGAAGCAATAAGAAGCAATAAGAAGCAACAAGAAGCAAGAGGAAGCAAGTAGAAGCTATATGAAGCAGCAAGTGAAGAAAGCAATAAGAAGCAATAAGAAGTAATAAGAAGCAATAAGAAGCAAGAAGAAGCAAGAAGAAGCAAGAAGAAGCAATAAGTAGCAAGAAGCTATACAAACAAAGCAGCAAGACGAAACAAGAAGCAGAAAGATGATGCAAGAAGCAAGAAGAAGCCTGGTGAAGAGTTCTTCCTGCTCCGTCCTGCCGGCGGCCATGAGGTGAGGTGAAGTGATCTGTGGACTCACGGCGACAGGCATGAGTGTGGCGGTCCTGATGGTGCGTCCTCTGTCCCTGGTACAAGGCAGCTCCTCGTAGGGCAGGCGGGTAGACAGCAGCTCCAACAGGTGTGTGAGTACCGAGGCCAGCAGCCCCACGTCCTCACCAATCACCCTCCAACACTCACAGATGTGGCTGCAAGCAGTCAATAATAATAATAATATATTTATTTGGTATAGCACCACATCCATAATCGTTTGTGGCGCTTCACAACATATTACAATTTAAAAGACATAAAAAGATATATGTAATATTTTATGTACACAATAAGACAAATACTACTGTTTTTAAATAAAATGTAAAAAAAAGTTTACGTATATAAATAAATAAAATTAGTACAGTAGTAAATAGCGTAGTACTTTTAAATAAATTACATATTAGTCTTAAAAATACATAATAATCGGTCTAGTGTAACTACATCGCAATGATACTGATAAATGACGGTATATGTATAAATATTATTAGTAATAAATAGCTTACCGGGTAGTATGTGTTAATAATAATTACGTAACAATAGTGCCAATAAAGTGTATAATTATGTATTGATAATATTACCAAATAATCTAGTAAAACAAATAATACAGTTCATATTGAATTACACTAATATGCAATACAAAAAAATATGTGTCTTCAGTAGATGTTTGAAGGTCAAAGGGCACTGTGATTAGACATCACTTTCCTGGCCATGCCACTAATATGTTCTTTAACTATGTTGTTTAAATTATCGTGTTTAAGTTGTTTTTTTAGAATGTCCTAGTAGATGTATTTGTTCAAAAATTTTGTTCTTACTGATCTATATTTTTTTTATTGTTTTTGTACTTATATTTTCCGCTATATTTTCATGCATTTATATTGTTTAGTTAGACATTTTCAGCTATATTTTCATGCATTTATACTGTTTAGTTAGTAGGGGAAGTAGGGGCATGTCCTCACACTTAAGGTGAAACAAGCTATAGATAATGCACCATGTGTGCTAAGAGGGTGATATTTAGTATTCAGAATGAGTAATCATATTACTTTGTTGTTAGCTAGTTAAGAAATCGCATATCCCATCAGATATTTAAATATTTGGTCAAATGTAGAGGCATTGCTTTGTGCGGACATGCCCCAAGGTACGGGGCATAGCCGCACACTGTGTGCGGTTATGCCCCAGGAATGGCGAAGCAACAGCTGGTCTCACAGAGCTGACCATTAACTACAGTAATAATGTGTATTCGTATGTGTACACTACTGACACATGCATTACTAAAACAAACACCAGAGAACACAAATCAATGGTTTCAATTTTTCATATATACGTAAAGTTTAGAAAATACAGTGACCTTGAATCATAGTCCACGTTTATTCATCCTTGAGAGTCAAAGCAAACAACAGCATGATTTTGTAACGGGGAAAGTCAAAGTTTGCAACACAGCTTGTATGAAGCCTTCTAGCTAAAACAGTATAGTGTCGTAAAGCGCGAAGTCAAACTAAAAACTCAGTTTGTCGGCTGTGTGAGCATGGCTTTGTATGGACTAAGGTATACGGGCAAAGTTCTATATTATAGATTATACATCATTTGTCATCTTGGTTATTTAAGTCTATGAGCAATGATCAATTAAGCTTTATTTCTTTAACGGACTTAATGATACACAGCATGGAAAATGTGATGTCTGCACGATATAGCCTATTACACATTGACAAAGTGATGAATGATATAATAAATTTGATAATATTAAATAATTATATAATAATCATCATATGCTATCTCACATCAAAGTTTCCTATAATATTTGTGGTAAGCAACTGAAGTATCTAAATATGTATCTAAGTAGACTATATAATGTTATAAGCACCGATACACGAAATACGTCTGCACAGCGGCTGGGGCATGACCGAACAGGCTTGTGCGAACATACCCCAAGCATCCAACACGTGAATAATTCTGAATTGCGCGAAAATGCTACTTATGAAAGTATCCTTTATTTCACAAATCATAAAACATTAAAATGCAATTTGGAATTATGAAAGAAAATTTATATGCACGTCTTACAGTTAAAGTAATACACATAACAGCATATGAGTAAAATTACATCAGTGTTTACGAAAATAAAATTTTATGTCATTACTTTTTAATTATTCACTTCTATCAAAAAGTATATGCAAGTGGTTGATTTGGCGGTTAGACGATGCCGCTTAGCATGATTCCACTAACCAGATGTTACGCGATGGGGAAATAATAGGGTGTGCGGACATGCCTCAGTATGCGGATATGCCCCTACTTCCCCTATGTCTTTTTATGTATATGTGCATATATCTAAAAAGTCCCCAAGAGGAATTTGCAATTGATCAGGTGCCATATAAGTATTTGTATTATTATTATTAACATTTGTGTCTGGATTGACAGGACAATGACATCGGTTATTACTTTTTATGGCAATGTGTATGCAGTTTTAGTGGGAAACAAAAGGCACTTGTTTTGGCCTATACATGAAGAGTTAAAACATTCAAACCAATTGCAACTATGATCTCCGGTGATTTATTCACAATGTACTTACAAAGTGGGAGATTCTCCAGAAATCTGACAGTTCCTAACAACTGTCATGTAAATGTTCTGAATTTATTTTACGTTGACAAGTTGAATACCTGTTTCACAAATTTGTCAGCTCATGATGGTGTCTGACATTCACCTTATTACAGAGTTACACTTGTAACAAATGTCATCCAGCCATGAGGGGCACCTGTTTAGTCGTCACAGTGCCAAACAAACTCTGATAACAACTAGAGTAGTAGTCTCAATTTGGTGACGGACAGATTGGGAAAATAAAGAAATGAGTGACATGAGGCTTTCTATCATAATGGCACAGTCCGTGCAGTTTCAATTATATGTTTTCAACAAGGGTATTCTAGTAATCTGCTGACATGATATTCTTGACTGTAGCTGCTAACCGTGAATTTCATTAACTCTTAGATACAAATGCCCAGAAAAATGTGTTTTTCCCTTTATAATTTTGTAATTGTAGTTAATACATATTTCACATAAAACTGTCTTGGGACTTTAATATATAATGGACACATGAGAAACTGCACTGGTACTCACGTGTCGAAGGGCAGAGGGTAGTTAAGTAGAAGGTTGAGGACGGTGAGAAGTTGGTGAGCCATGAGGGTTCTCACGGCACGAATCGCCCCGGTCCTTGTCTGGCGACAGGTGATCTCACCCATCTTACCATGTAGAGACGACAACACCACGTCAACCTACAGCAGACATCACTAACATAACCACACCCCCTAGTCATCTGTCAGTGTAGTTTGCCCCCTAGTTACATGAGAATGTAGACTCCCCTAGTTACCTAGTTACCTGGGAGTGTAGCACTCCCCCTAGTTAACTGGGAGTGTAGTCCCCCTACCCGGGCCCTAGTTACCTGAGAGTGTAGTCCTTCCCCTATTTACCTGAGATGTAGCCCTCCCCCTAGTTACCTGTGAGTTTAGTTCTCCCCATGAGAGTGTAGTTCACCCCCTAGTTACCTGAGAGTGTAGTCCCCCTCCCCAGTTACCTGTGAGTTTAGTTCGCCCCATGAGAGTGTAGTTCACCCCCTAGTGTAATTCTGACCATATTCACCTTAAGTACAGTTCTTCTTCTAATTACTCAAATGTGTAGTTCTCACCCTAAGTGTGTAGTACCCCTTTCTTACCTGAGAGTGTACTTCTCCGCCCCTGGCCCTGAGGACACTGTTGAGGCAGACACAGGCGCCACTGGAGCTGTGGGCCTGAGGGTCGAGGAGAGCCTCCATCAGACAGCTGAGGAAGGACATCAACTCACTCGACGGCACCTTCTTGATCAACACCTGTAGAAACACATCACCAGCTCTTTATTTAAATGTCAACATGCCAGTCAATTTTGTGTTATTGTTTTATCCAGTGATAATGTCAAGAAATATTTACCACTTTATTTATATACAAAAATAATAGTAAAGGTTTTACGGCATTTTTCTGTGCCATAAATCTGATAATTCTAGCCATTCAGAGGCACATTACAGCAATAGTAATTTTGTTACATAAAATACCTCTGTACATTAATTTAAATACTGTCATCCAGTCATAATGTCAAGAAATATTTACTGCTTTATTTAAATAATTTAAAAAACAATAATAGTAAAAATTATACGGCATTTCTCTGTGCCATACACATCTGACAATTCTAGCCATTCAGAGGCACATTACAGCAATAGTAATTTTTTTAACATTAAAATACATCTGTACATTGATTTAAAAACAACTAGCAAAATTGCACAGATGAGTGAATAAGTTGTCGTCGATAGTAGACATGTTATATTTTCTTTGAAAGTAGTAAATATTCCTCTAGCAAATACATGCACATGATAATATATATTATGGTTGACAGGCATAACGTGTTAATAGTAAGTTATTTTAATTCATTATGTGTTAGTCACATAGAATGAAGTAGAGTTTTAGTGAGTGCTATGGCACTCTCAGCCAGGCGTTTGTGCCAATTGGTTTCCCATAGGCGGCCATTGTAACATTTCTTTGATTTCCCACTAAGATTATCAATCCACGGTATTGCAAATTTCAGACATTAATTAGTCTCCATCGACACATGTCATGTATAAAATTCGTGAAAATGACATATCTCTTTCTCCTACAATCCAGTCTCTAACCTAACACCCCTTCATTTTTGCTTCAATCAGCAGCCGATTGCCAATGTTGACACCTCTAGGCCAAATTACACCTGTATGCATACGAACCTTATCACTGTCTGACAAATTTCATTATTTTGCAGCTGTGATATCACGCTACGCAGAAATACCATTTCCATTCAACCATTCCATTCCTACATTTAGTGCTTCCAGAAATTTACAAAAAGTGCACAATTCAGTTCTTTTAAGCAGGACTACTATGGGTAATGGTGGTGGTATATCCCCTGCTGTGTCACTGGTATTATTCATCAGAATGTAACGAACGACCTTGGAAATGTCATTGGCGATGCTGAAGAGGACGCTGGGGTCAGTGTGTTGGACTTTCTCCTTCAGGTGAAGCACACCTTCAGACGAAGCCACTTCATCTCCCCTAACTGGGCCTAGTGACAAAGAGATCACTGGTTACACATTTCAGGTATCATCCTCAGAGTCTTGGACAACATCGAATATATCTATTTAAATAGAGCACTAATTTCATATCTTGCTAGCCTTCTCCAAGAGCCATGGAATTGTCTTTGTTAATATAACAAATACAATATGCACAATAAACACAATAAACACAATAAACACAATAAACACAATAAACACAATAACCACAATAAACACAATAAACATATGACATGAATTTTACAAATGGCCAAAATCTGGATGGGAAATACGTCTGCTTAATTAATAAAACTGCTGTCAATTTTTAACTTTATTATTATAATCTCTTTCTGGTGCTGCACTAACTGCCAGTTAATTATGTTAACAAAATATGCCTAAAGTTTATCAGCAAGTTTTTTTCCTTTTTGGTCTTTTACAAAAAACACATATTATCGAATTTTTTGTTTTTAAAACCACAGAACATCACAAATGCGATATTATTCCGGATGACGATTCGGTCTTTCACCTGCAGTTTATGTAAAAAGCTAAGTTTAAAAATAGTTCCTACTCAAACACCTAAAGCAAAACTGCATATTTGCCCAGCACACTTCAGCTATTAAATGCCAAAATGGCAGTTGTCCTGACCTTTGAACTTCTCTCCAATCTGGAGCACACTGTGGATGCAGTCAATGGCGGCCTCTCTAACGGTCACGTCTGGGTCAGTGCACCGGGGCATTAGTCTGGCCAGGGTCGTGCCCATCCTGTTGAACTGGGCACACGTCTGAAAGACACGCAAACACTCAGTTGTCTTCACCAGTGCTGCCACCTGGTGTGTGATCAGTGTTCTTTCGAAATATTTCATTAGAAAATTAATACTTGCAGAGAATTACCGTGTTTAGAAATAACCCTCTTTGAGAAAAAGCTAAGACAGTAACCTTTTTAAAGAGAAGCATCACTTAGAAATGACCATATTACTTTAAGAGAAATGACCATATTACTTTAAGAAAAATGACCATATTACTTTAAGAAAAATGACCATATTACTTTAGGAGAAACAACCATACCAGAGACAGAACGTTTTAGAAAAGCAACATATCATTCAGTGAAACAGCCTGCATTTTAGACAAACAATTGTTTTAGAAAACCTTTTAGGGCATTTCTTTGGACAACTGTTTTACAAAAACAAATTTAAAAAAACGTTGTGTCCGTGCATGCATGCTGTGGTCTTGCCCCAAAGTTGAGCTGTGTGATGTGAGTGATGTGATGTGAGTGATGTGAGTGATGAGTGATGTGTGTGATGCGAGTAATGTGAGTGATGTGAGTGATGCAAGTGATGCAAGTGATGTATGAGTGATATGCGAGTGATGCTACTGGTGAGAGTGATGCGTGTGATGCGAGTGACGCGAGCGACGCGAGTGATGCGAGTGACGCGTGTGATGCGAGTGATGCAAGTGATGCGAGTGATGCGAGTGACCCGAGTGATGAGAGTGATGTGCACTCACCCCAATGTTTAGATGCATGTTGTCACACATGCAAGAGAAGACAGTGACACACAGCTGCATGGCTCTCTTCCTCTCGTGGTCGTGTCTTGACCTTGTCCAAGGATGCAGATGCTGTAAACATGTCACATGCAATCAATGTCAATTTAATAACAATAATAATAATACAATTTATTTGTATAGCGCCCGATTCAATAGTTGCTGTTAGGCGCTTTACATAAATATACAAATAGTAGTTAAAATTGGATGATAAATTATTATTAAAATAGATATATACATATGAATATATATATATATGTGTATGTATATATATATATATATATATATATATATATATATATATACACATACATATACACATTATAAATATAAGCCTATACATGAAAGAGTAAAATAAAATAACACAGTCATTACATTACTTATTATTCCTCTGTATGCTAAAATAAAAAATAAAATAAAAAGTATATGATTAAACAAAAAATAACATAACTAATCTATCATAACAATTATCATACTAAAATGTTAATAGTGATACAAATTGCGTAATAATTATGTGATATAAATTGTATAATTTATGGGTAAATGTATGTAATTAAAGTCCACATGATCACGTCACAGAAGCGCTAATTTAAAATTTACTCAAAAATACTTCCTTTCACGGTCTTTTCTTTTCTAAGGCAATTTGTTATGTTGATTTCTCATATAAATGTACAGAATCTTACATTGTATCACAGCAATGGCTACAATTATATATATAAACCCAGCAGAGCTGGAATATTCTTATAACTTATTTAAATGCGACCTTGTGCACTGACCTTGAAGATGACCTCCAGGCCATCTGGTGTGCAGTTTCTGCATAACATCTCCTTCAGCAAATCTGCCAACGCTGCCACTGTGAGTTTCACCAAGCGTTCGTGTTCAACATGCTCTTGATATGTCTCTTCCTTCGACCACTTCCCTCCACCACCTTCAGGTGGCAGCACCAGTACACATGTGAGCGCCGTCTCGAGAAGCTTCTCAGTGTCTGTGTCTGACAGTGTCGGCTCCAACTTACTGGTAGTGTTTTAAAGAAATCAATGAATATTAGTGATTAAAAAGGTACGTTTTTATATAGCGAATATATATATATATATAATATATAATTATATATACATAAAATGTTATATATACACTATACTCCCTGGCCTGTTCAATATACACCATCTCAACTTCACTGGGAATCATCCAGCCCTGCTGCAATTAATGCGCGATGGCTGCCTGTTCAAATTTCCACCACTGTCTATAGCCAGGTACTTAAAAAACTACTTATTCATACAACTGAGTGAATTGGAACAATGTAAAGTGAAAAAGTTGCCCAATGTTTCACGGGCAGCACATGACTTGTATCCGGGTTCTCTTAGTCGAGAGTTTGAAGTTCTACCCTTGAATCACAGCACTCTACTAGCAAGAGTAAGATGCGTTGAATATTCTATAAGACGATAGGCAACAAATTCATGATAGTTGTGAGTCACGATATAGAAGACAGACACATGATTTGTGACAGACAGAACAAATACAAAGGATACATGAGAGTTGTGCAGGCATTCAGTGTCAACGCTCGAATCGGTGACGTCAGACATCCAGGCTTCTCAGTTTTCAGAAAGTTCTAGAAAACAAATAAACAGCAGTGAATAACTCTTACCTGTAATAAAATCTTTGCAAGACAGAAAAATCACACAAGAAACCCTCTCAATGTGACACAAGAGCTCTGTTGCAGACTACTGCGACAGCGTTATGTAACCACATAAGCAATTCAGTTGGAAAACTATTTACTCATGATCAAATATATGAATTTCCAATCCCATCATTAAACCTTATTATTGATCAAAGTAGTAACAGTGGGCAATTAAACCCTTTAGAGTGGCTCCGTTTCGTAGCCCTGGCGATATTCACCTGCATGTGAAGTAGTAGGTCGTTACGATATGTGAAATTATGCGTCGTCCGTAAATGCGTTGGGTGCATGGCTCGACCAATCAGCTCCACTGTCTGGATCAGGTTCTCCTTGACACATGTGTCCTACAAAACACGGAGGGTCACATTTAAATATTCTCTGTCACGTTCTGTCAAAAATCTATTACAACCGCTCTAACTAGCAGCACACCACCTCAATAATAGTTACATGACATTCTCCCTTGATAGTGAACTGTGGGTTGATGCCCTACCTTGACACTAGTGAACTGTGGGTTGATGCCCTACTTGACACTAGTGAACTGTGGGTTGATGCCCTACCTTGACACTAGTGAACTGTAGGTTGATGCCCTACCTTGACACTAGTTAACTGTGTGTTGATGTCCTACCTTGACACCAGTGAACTGTGGGTTGATGCCCTACCTTGACACTAGTGAACTGGGGGTTGATGGTCTTCTGGATGATGGTCTCGAGCCGGGAGGGGATGAGAGAGACTGGTGCGTAGAGACTCATGTAGCCGTAGCTCAGGATCACA
>OZ024862.1:40768674-40801174 GCA_964017155.1 Oasisia sp. SBJ-2009 | reverse complement strand
ACCTTAGCCTCAGTTGCACTGACTCAGCTGTGAGTTAATTACCTTATCCTCAGCACAACTGGTGCACTGACTCAATTGTGAGTTAATTACCTTATCCTCAACACAACTGGTGCACTGACTCAATTGTGAGTTAATTACCTTATCCTCAGCACAACTGGTGCACTGACTCAATTGTGAGTTAATTACCTTATCCTCAGTACAATTGGTGCACTGACTCAACTGTGAGTTAATTACCTTATCCTCAGCACAACTGGTGCACTGACTCAAATGTGAGTTAATTACCTTATCCTCAGCACAACTGGTGCACTGACTGAGCTGTGAGTTAATTACCTTATCCTTAGCACAAACAGTGCACTGCCTCAACTGTGAGTTAGTTACCTTATCCTCAGCACAACTGGTGCACTGACTCAAACGTGAGTTAATTACCTTATCCTCAGCACAACTGGTGCACTGACTCAATTGTGAGTTAATTACCTTATCCTCAGCACAACTGGAGCACTGACTCAAACGTGAGTTAATTACCTTATCCTCAGCACAACTGGTGCACTGACTCAAACGTGAGTTAATTACCTTATCCTCAGCACAACCGGTGCACTGACTCAACTGTTCCATCAGTGCTCTGCCAATGTCACACGTCCAGGTCTCGTCTGACAACTCTTCCAGACTCTTAGACAGCAGCTACACACACAGGTGTGAAACAATACAATGACAACATTTACCTAAATAAAGTACAGCTGAAACCGTAACACAAACTGTCACAAATCGCACACAATGTCACCAGAAATGAATGTGACAACACGGCCCACAGAGGGATCCAAACACACATTGTCACAACTATCTGTGCTCTGTAGTCCTGTCCTATGAAATTTACACACAAAATATAAAACACGTAATAAATACAGGAAGATCCCTGAACAACTGTTAAAGGCTTGCAGTTTTACCCTGTATCTGCAAAATATAAATATTACTGAGTTAATTACTCCCTGTCACTGCACAGTCTTTGTTCATTTCTATCGATATACTGAGAAAGCAACGCACAAATTGTCACTAATCTGCTAAATGCTGATAATGTTTTCTTACATATATATATATATATATATATATATATATATATATATATATATATATATATATTGTCTTTATGAACAAAGTGCATCTCGTCCAACCTTCAAGAGCAGATCCTCCCAGTTCTTCTGTGACCACTCCTCCTCCTCATCCTCCTCCTTCTGTTGGCCGTCTACACACAAGACAACATCCTGAGAGTTTATTCACACAAGACAACATCCTGAGAGTTTATTCACACAAGACAACATCCTGAGAATTTATTCACACAAGACAACATCCTGAGAATTTATTCACACAAGACAACATCCTGAGAGTTTATTCACACAAGACAACATCCTGAGAATGTATTCACACAAGACAACATCCTGAGAGTTTATTCACACAAGACAACATCCTGAGAGTTTATTCACACAAGACAACATCCTGAGAATTTATTCACACAAGACAACATCCTGAGAGTTTATTCACACAAGACAACATCCTGAGAATTTATTCACACAAGACAACATCCTGAGAATTTATTCACACAAGACAACATCCTGAGAGTTTATTCACACAAGACAACATCCTGAGAATTTATTCACACAAGACAACATCCTGAGAGTTTATTCACACAAGACAACATCCTGAGAATTTATTCACACAAGACAACATCCTGAGAATTTATTCACACAAGACAACATCCTGAGAGTTTATTCACACAAGACAACATCCTGAGAATTTATTCACACAAGACAACATCCTGAGAGTGTATTCACACAAGACAACATCCTGAGAATTTATTCACACAAGACAACATCCTGAGAGTTTATTCACACAAGACAACATCCTGAGAATTTATTTTCATAAGACAACATCCTGAGAGTTCTACACACAAGACAACATCCTGAGAATTTATTCACATAAGACAACATCCTGAGAGTTCTACACACAAGACAACATCCTGAGAATTTATTCACATAAGACAACATCCTGAGAGTTCTACACACAAGACAACATCCTGAGAATTTATTCACATAAGGCAATATCCTGAGAGTTCTACACACAAGATAACATCCTGAGAATTTATTCACATAAGACAACATCCTGAGATTTCTACACACAAGACAACATCCTGAGAGTTTATTCACATAAGACAACATCCTGAGCTTCTTCATTACACACAAGACAACTTCCTGAGAGTTCTACACACAAAGCAACTTCCTGAGAGTTTATTCACACAAGACAACATCCTGAGTTGCTTCATTACACACAGAGCAACTTTCTAAGAGTTATACACACAATACAAAATTCTGAGAGTTCTACATACAAACCAACTTCCTGAGAGTTCTACATACAAAGCAACTTCCTGAGAGTTGACCAAACTGTTTCATTTATCCTTCCATACACAAAACATTGCTCCTTTGTTCTTTACAACTGATGAAGAAATAATGCCCTTACCTTCAACATACTGTATTAACTTTGGAATGACCGCATCCCATAATTCAACAAGACCCTCATGCAAGACTGGCGACAAAGCTTTCATGGCTGTGAGTACGTGTACACCACGTCTACGACCGGACAATGGATGACCAGCCATCACCTAGGTAAGAAGCAGTTATGTCACAAGCAGATATTTCAAGAGATTTCACCAAATACATCTTGCTGAATGATAATAGGACACAATTAGATGCATCTACACTGTACTAATTTTTTACTATCTCAAAATGTTTATAATTTCCAACAAAATGTCATCACTTGTAAAGACATCCAACTTAGCGTATGCAAACAAACTTGCAAATAGTCTGTAACAGCAAAATCTATAGCTAATTTACAATTGCAACTATATATTTGTAAACAAGCTGACATTTTTATTTGACTCAAGACAGACTTTTTTTTAATAATTTTCACACTTCAATATTCATCACTTGAACAAGCTCATGATATATCAATACACACCCAGTTTTATCAATGAAAACAGCGTGCTTTATGAAAGAAGTGTGTAAACATGTTATGTTGATGATACATGTCACCAGCAGAAACCATAAGTCTGGCAATGAAATAGAAGCTTAGGACACTTACCATTAGTCTGGCAATGAGAGATAGAAGCTTAGGACACTTACCATAAGTCTGGCAATGAGAGATAGAAGCTTAGGACACTTACCAAAAGCTGACAATAAGAGATAGAGGCTTATGACACTAACCATAAATGTGACAATGAGAGCAGGGGTCTTAGGACATTTACCATAAGCTTGGGAGTGAGAGCTGGGGGCTAGGGGCACATAACATAATTCTGGCAACGGGGACTGCATTCTTAGGACACTCACCATAAGTCTGGCAATTAGAGCTGGGGGCTTAGGAATGTCACCTGAAATTAACAATAACAACATAATTTAAACTTGTTATTAGCAGTAGGGTGGTAATAATGACATCATAATAGTACTTCATAAGTGATTATCTTTTTTCCACCGAGGCACATATGAGCAGGCTAAGTGTGACACTTGTATTTACATTGTGGAAATGTCAGGCATTCAGAGTTATAGACTAAACATTTATGTACGTCTATGCCATATGCTAATACAATTGGGTTTAATTTAAGATAACTGGAATGCTTTTCTTACTAAAATGTAACTGTCATACAAAATGGTTCATTGGTCGTTCTATATACATAATATTCTGACATGTAACCATAAGTTCAAAAAATAATGTCACTGCCATTTGATTGATTTAAAAAAAATTACAGTGATGTTAATGATTTGTAAGCCCATGTTAAATAAAATAAAATTAATTAAATAATTATAAAATATAATATATATTGTAATTCCTGTCTGTCCACCTGCCTGTCTGTGTGAATGATCTTGAGAAAAGATTTCAAACCAGCGTACTTTGACGTTCGAAGTCAACGAGGTAATCTTGGGTCTTCTCTTCTCGTTTTTTCCCAGTGATGTGGGCGATGGTGCGACACACAGTGGCCATGGCATCCGTGTAACACTGGGGCACAACACACTCCAACAGATACGGCCACAGGACCTGTAACAACAAGATACTTCATCAGGTAGGTCCACAGGACCTGTGACAACAACACACTTCCAGGTAGGACAACAGGACCTATGATAACAACACATGATTGGTGTCATCAGGGCAATGACACAAAAATGGCACTCAGGAGAGCTACACGCAAGTGGCATTCCAGATAACAAAACACAAGCGGTTTTCAAAGACACTGGGAGTAACAACACAGAAGTGGCACACGCAAAAGTGGCACTCAGGATAAGACAACACCAGTGGCACTCAGAGAACAATGACACATGGGTGGCATTCAGCACAACAATACATAAGTGGCACTCAGGACAAATATATACATGGCAGTCAGGATAACGAATGTGATACATAGTAACTACACACACAATACAAAAGTGGCACTCTGGCCGAAACACGAGTAGCATTCAGGACAACATAAAGTGGCACTTAGGACATGTACACACAAGTTGTACAGGGGCATCAGTACACGAAAAAAAGACCAATCTAGTTCGTATCATATATACTATTCATAGCTTTATGCAGAGACCCATCCACCCATCATTTGGATGGGTAAAAACCAATGTGGATGAGTAGAAATATGGATGGATGGGTAACACAATGAAGGAGCAAAAAAAGGTCTTCCAAAACCATAGATATTGTCAGTTATGGCTTAGAAATAAGTGTAAATGGTGTCACGTGTGTGTTTGTAGCCCATTTCAGGTCATCAGGCACATCTGAAAGTTCGTAAACTGGCTTAACAGTTAACATCCATGTGTTCACCAAAACATATGTGACTGGCAATAATTTTATCCTGCATTAAGCCCTGATACTAGTTTATTTTATATCAATGCCACCTAATGAGATTACCTTATCATCAGCTACACAGTAAACACTTAGTTTGGTTACGGAAATGTTTAGTGCAGTAAGATAAAGAAGAAGTAAGGAAAGAGCAGCCAGTCTTACATATTGCATGTTGTCAACGGTGGTTGACAGAAGCAGAAGGACATCATCACACATTGACCTCAACGCGTCATTGCTCACATAGTCCGGGTCAATGGGTCGTCGTCCCTAGCAACACAAATGATACTGGTGCTGCCACCATCATGCCTTTCTCCGAGTTGTCTCCCAACAAGGTATAAAACTAGCAGTATTTCTAACACCACTGTTTCAAACGTGTTTTGTATAAACTTTTTTTACCAGAAACAAGCAATTATACAAACGCATGTTATAAAAATTAATTACTGATTATTTAAGCATCAATGTGAATTGTTGTCATCGTCATTATCAACACTCTATGAACTCTATATGAAGGTAATTAGAGCCTTAAACACCCTACCTGTGGGTCAGACGGAAGGGCACACTGGTGCACTATGAACTCTGTATGTGGGTAATTAGAGCCTTAAACACCCTACCTGTGGGTCAGACGGAAGGGCACACTGGTGCACTATGAACTCTGTGTGTGGGTAATTAGAGCCTTAAACACCCTACCTGTGGGTCAGACGGAAGGGCGCACTGATCCACTATGAACTTGATGTATAGATGTCCACCCTCCATCTCCAGGTAGTTGTGATGAGCCATCGCAATCACTGTTTGTGCGAGAACTTTTTTCACCTGTGCATAAGAAGAATACAAATTTATTATTATTATCAAACATACCATGTTCATAGAATTTATATTTAGAATGCATAATTGAAAATAAATGTTGATTAACCCAGGGTTCAAGGAAGACGCTCAAACTGTTCTCCAATGTGCAAAGAAACACCTTATACTGAGAAGTCTCATACGTTAGATGTCATGCAATAGTTTTTAGCTACACCCATCACAATGGTATGTACTGTATATAACAAAAATAAATTAAAAGTGTACAACTTAGAAATATCTGAAACAGATTGAAAGGGAGTTTTAAAGATGGATATAACTAAACAAACATAGACAAATCAACCGGACCTTGTTACTAGTTTCAGGTAGCAGGGCCTTCAGGCCTGACATGATGAGGGCCTGCTTGTCCTCTATATGAGGGCCTGCAACAGGACAAGAATGACAAAGGTAGGACAGAACAACACAACCACAGACAGGTCAAAGACAGGGGAGTGGCAGTTATCTTGTCCACTACTATTCTGTCTCTGTCACGTTGCCTGTATGCTGTGGCTTTTAACATTCAGCCACAAGTCTGCAAGTAAACTGCGTTGATAATAAGAATCTTTCATCCTCACAAGCTGGGACTCACACATAGATATATATATCTTATCTGTTTCACTTAATAGGTCACTTTTTTATCTGACCTACAACTTATATATACAAGTATACATGTATATATGTATTAATTAATGTATATATATATATATATATATATATACATTAATTAATACACATATACATGTATACTTGTATATATAAGTTGTAGGTCAGATAACAAGTGCCCTGGTGAGTTTATATCTGTGGTTGATGTAAGTGAACAGGTAAGTGAACAGGTAAGTGAACAGGTAAGTAGGCAGGTGAGAAAAAAATTGACCTGCTGAGTTGATGAGGTGTCGTAGAATCGCGAGGACAGCCATCTTTGTCTTGTCGTTGTTTGGCTCTAACTTCTGCAGTAAGTAGTTGACCAGACGGTCAGAAAAAGGCACGACTGAAACAGGAGCAACTGTCTGTCTGAACAACAAACACACACAAACAAAACCAACACACAGTCTATCATCTTTCACAATGCCGTCTCAGAGCATTTAGGCTGTAACGCTCAAATACTTCTTTTGTCCCGATTGATGTAGCCAGTTAAAAAACAAAATGCAAGCCTCAAATGTGGCAAAAATGAAAACCAACATTCCATTAATCGAATACAGGTCCCAATATGTACTTAGTATCTACCTATCTAGCATGTCCATTTTATTAAAGTCTTCCTACCCCAACTTATTTTGCTCACCAAGTATTGCGAAACAACGCAGAACTTCGTTGTGATTCTTCACTGTCATTGGTACACTGTAATCAATGGGCTGACAGATCTGGTAGGAGAAACACAAATCAAACAGCATATTAACATTTACTGTAAATAAACAGAATCATCAGTTTGTTGAAAATTTCATTCTACTTCACAATCGCTCTAGAATTTCTTGTTTAACATACTGTAAGTTTTTGTGTGTAATATGCTTTTATTTTAAGTCAATGTGTATTTTACGTAGTACTTCATAAAAATTGTTTCGCAGTAATGTAATTTGGCATGGACATCAGCCTTCCAGGGGTTTAGTGTAGTTCTATAAATACCCACTTGGGGTCACTGATAGTGGCACAAGTATCTAGCAGTTGTCGAGACAGTACAAACACAATTAGTGAGGTGATATCATTGCAAGCATGGCTGCAAATTGTGTAGACTGTATTTTTATGATTCTGGTAAACTCGTTGATCATCACACAATCAAACATGGCAATGGACAATACTGAGTGAAAGAAACCAAAAGTTTGGAAGCATATTACACACATTACCTACATGAGCAGTAATGTTGTTATCAATCAATGTGCCCACATAAACAACTGTCTGCTGTCTGTACACAAACGTTTTCTGACTTACCAGTGGAAAGATCACAGACAGTAGGTTGTCTAGGTGCACGCCGAGAATTGAGCTGTCATTCTGTACCACAGCATCAAGCAACAGAGAAAGCCCCTGTTGGTACAAACATTGCGTAGTCAGTATCTGTTGGTATAAACATTGCTTAGTCAGTATCTTTGTACCATTACTGCATGATATGTCATGTGAATACATTTGCATTTACTTCTAAGCTATGCAACAACTAGGGAATTCTTTATTTAAATTTGCCAAATGCATGGATGATTGCAGGTGTACTCTGTGAACGATGCATGCAATATGCATACACGGTAAAATTGATCCTTTTGAAAGTCACAAATGACTTCCTGTTAGTGTCTGTCGATAATTATAACGTGGTTACTACGTAAAACAGAAAACAGTCAGTTAATTTCGACTGAACCACTCAAAGTCAACCTGAATGAAATGCTGTTAACCTGAATGAAATGTTATCATATCGGGGTCATCGCATGTACGTGAGCCTGCCAGGACTTAGATACTAAAGAAAAACACAACTATGCAGGAGTTACACCACATAAACAAGACTACAACACCACTGGAGTTACAACACAAGAACACAATTATGCAGGAGTGACGATACATCAAAGGAGAACACAATACCGCAGTACACCTGACATATCAGTGTGTCTCACCAGAGTGATGTTGTAAGGTTCTATGTTCCTGCGGTACAGGCTGAGGATGGTTGGAAGCAGACGGGGAAACTGTTCCTCCAACTTGCCTCGACTCATGATGTAAGACATTCGACCCAACGCCTCCACGACAACAAGCTTCAACTGCAACATAACTCATCTTCATGTCGTAAGATAAACACCTTGCGGTTAGCATTGTACTGCCAAAATTATAAGTCAATAACCATACAATGTTAATGACACAATGTTTGCCACTAATTGTATGTGTTCAATAACTATCAAAGTAATTGTATGTGTTCAATAACTAAATTTTGTTATCATTATATTTTTTTTAGAGAAAATAATCCACTTTTCATGATGCTTTTCACATGACTGTTCTTTGGGTGTATAGCAGCGACATTGGCAGTGCATTCTGGGTGAGATAATGCTTTGGGGTGACATCACAGCTTACCTTCACCTCTTTTGACTGCAGCCAGAGGGTGAAGAGAATGTCATATGCCGCATCCATCTCCTGTGAATAGACCTCTTTGCGCACTGACGGGTCTGGAGCTGTCTCCACGTTCGCTGCATAGTCCATTATCGCTTCGCTGAATTTGGCAATAGCTACAAATAAAAAATGTTGTGCTAACCACTGAAATTGATCTCAATTCGGTGCTTTGCTTCAGCAGTATTTACTGTTTCCATTGTGTAAGAAAGAAGTACCGGACGTAAGCAGGAACAAGTGTCTGGTGCAAGTAGAAATAAGTGTG
Organism: Oasisia sp. SBJ-2009; assembly: GCA_964017155.1. Taxonomy (NCBI): domain Eukaryota; kingdom Metazoa; phylum Annelida; class Polychaeta; order Sabellida; family Siboglinidae; genus Oasisia; species Oasisia sp. SBJ-2009. The sequence continues at coordinate 40,792,140 of OZ024862.1, read as the reverse complement.
TAATACAAGTAGAAATAAGTGTAATACAAGTAGAAATAAGTGTGTAACACAATTAAAAATAAGTGTGTAACACAGGTAGAAATAAGTATGTAATACAAGTAGAAATAAGTATGTAACACAAGTAGAAATAAGTATGTAATGCAAGTAGAAATAAATATGTAATGCAAGTAGAAATAAGTATGTAACACAAGTAGGAATAAATATGTAATACAAGTAGGAATAAATATGTAATACAAGTAGAAATAAGTATGTAACACACGTAGGAATAAGTATGTAACACACGTAGGAATAAGTATGTAATACAAGTAGAAATAAGTATGTAATACAAGTAGAAATAAGTATGTAACACAAGTAGAAATAAGTATGTAACACAAGTAGAAATAAGTATGTAACACAAGTAGAAATAAGTATGTAATTCAAGTAGAAATAAGTGTGTAACACAAGTAGAAATAAGTATGTAACACAAGTAGAAATAAGTGTGTAACACAAGTAGAAATACGTATGTAACACAAGTAGAAATAAGTATGTAACACAAGTAGAAATAAGTATGTAACACAAGTAGAAATAAGTATGTAACACAAGTAGAAATAAGTATGTAACACAAGTAGGAATAAATATGTAACACAAGTAGAAATAAGTATGTAACACACGTAGGAATAAGTATGTAATACAAGTAGAAATAAGTATGTAACACAAGTAGAAATAAGTATGTAACACAAGTAGAAATAAGTATGTAACACAAGTAGAAATAAGTATGTAACACAAGTAGAAATATGTATGTAATACAAGTTGAAATAAGTATGTAAGACAAGTAGAAATAAGTATGTAAGACAAGTAGAAATAAGTATGTAAGACAAGTAGAAATAAGTATGTAAGACAAGTAGAAATAAGTATGTAACTCAAGTAGAAATAAGTATGTAACACAAGTAGAAACAATTACTTGACAAGTACTTGATGTGAGTAGAAACAAGTACCTGACGAGAAGATCCACTTCATATTATCCTGCTTTGCCATTCCCATCACAGACAGCGTGGTGCCCAGCACCACCTTCAGGAATGGCACCATGTCATACACTGGAACACGTGAGAGAACACGCTATCTCACTCCTCACTCTTAACTGACAGTACAACTAGAATGAGAATGTACAGATATGTTCTTTGGTTGCCTAATGTGCTGTGGCAGTTGTATGGTTAAAATACCAAAATGCTTGTAATTTCACAATCTCAAATTATAACTAAATTAATAGTGCTATAAATCACATAATCAATACGTCGGAATGTGTAACGGTAATATGTAAAACAATAATTTATTGTACTAATAAATCATCCAGTGGAAATGTAACATTTCACCAGTAAAGGTCACATTTATTGTTCATTTCTGTACAGTAAATTGTTTATATTAATCCATTGGTAAAATGTGTTATTTTTAATTAATTAAGAAGTGTATAATAACCATTGTAACACATTTATATTGCATGACCTGCCATCACTGCTGCCATCTGAGATCACATGACATACAATGACTGCTGCTAGCTGAGATCACATGACTTACCATGCCTGTTGCTAGCTGTGATCATGACTTGCAATGCTACTAGGTGGGATGACAACCTACCATTTGCCACGGCCAGGTTTGCGAGCGTCTGCACCACCATGAAGTGTGGTAAGACTCCAGGCTGGAACTTGTGAAGTAGCTCAGTCATCACCTCATGGCAGTGACGACCACCAATAGCCACCAGGAGACCACTAGCAGCTGACTGCCAGACAGGAACAACATCCTGCAAGACACACAAACCCTCAACTTAAACATCACAACCCCACATCTTACTTACTCTCTCACATAAATATTTCATACATTCAATTTCTTATCTCCAACCCCAAAATGCAAACAGAGAAGCTCTGCACACAATGTACAATAATGTAAAACATTTATAAATGAAACTGTGTTAATCTAAAAGATCTTATTTCAGCTTTGATAACAGCATGCACAAAGTTAGTATCAAAATCACAAGTATTTATCCATATTACACTTGCAAAATATAGTGCTCCAAGTGCACTGAATAACAATTTATAGGATAAGTACATACAACATTGTGCCAGTGTTCAAAGATCACACTAACCTAAAATAGCCTTTAAAACACATTTGTGCATTTAATTAATTTGTTTAACTGTAGCAATTGGAGTGACTGTGTCACAGTAATAAAATCACAGAATATGACCTGCGCTCACGGCAAACATATTTTTTTTCACGCTGGTCCGATGCTTGCATGATCATTATCACAAAAAACAAAAATGTGATTTCCACACAAAAAACAGACACACATTAGACAAGTTTTTATGTTGATATAATAACCTGCCCTAACCCTAACCCTAACCTTAATCAATCACTTACATTTAGTTACGTGTATAAATTCACCTGCCAATCAAAATAACAATTTGATCACAACATGACTTGCCTTCGAGGCTGTTAATTCACTGGATGCCTGTTTGATGATGTCAACCACTTGACTCTTGTCAAGACTTTCTGATGTCTCTCTCACCACTCTCTCCATGACAGACAGCGTCACAGTGCGATGACCTTGTCCCAACTACAACAGCCGCAGCAAAACAAAGTTTCAAAGAAATTGGAAAAGTACTTATAACTTACTGTTCAACTATTGTACTTACTTCATTTACTGTTCAACTATTGTACTTACTTCATTTACTGTTCAACTATTGTAGTTACTTCATTTACTGTTCAAGTATTGTACTTACTTCACTTACTGTTCAACTATTGTACTTACTTCACTTACTGTTCAACTATTGTACTTACTTCACTCACTGTTCAACTATTGTACTTACTTCACTTACTGTTCAACTATTGTACTTACTTCGCTTACTGTTCAACTGATGTGCTTACTTCACTTACTGTTCAACTATTGAAAAACAAATCTAGTTCCCGATGCCTATGTACATCTCCTAGTTAGCTATTCATTAGCCCCTGTGTGTACGTACCTTGGAATGTTTGAGAAGGTAGTCATGGCAGGAAGCGAGAACAAGGTTTGGTCGTTTCTTGCCAACTTCACACAGTGTGTTACAGATGACCTCTTGTACACGTGGTTCTTTGTCGTACGCAGCATCAATCAAGGCATGCACCATATCTGCAGCAGCAGTGATAGCAACCTTAGAGCAGTAAGTAAACAACGGGAGCAACTTCAACATGTTGGTATGTTTCATTGTCTTTCAAACTGCCTTTCTCTCGTCCACATAAACATTTGAGGAAGACAAATATCATGGTTTTAAATATTTGCACTTGGTTCTGTTCTACTATTGGCTACCGCTCTTGGCACAGTCTGATTGGTAAAAAAATACCACTTGCTCTAATGGTATAGTCTGACTACACTCATTGCTGAGCTTTCTGCAGGTGAACAGCCAGAGGTATAATAGCATAGCACAACATCCCTGGCTTGCAAGGATGAGTTACCCAGGTAGCTTCAAGAGGAGTATGCATGAATGTGCATACATGTGCATGAAAACCTGTGACAACAACCGTTGAACGTCACATGTCTGAGAATGGATTGGCCATCTTAATTTGCCTAACTTATTCTGTATTAATGGTGATATTTGATGACAGGGTTCACAATGCATTGAGAGATAAAAAACACTCGGAATAGTGAAAAACTCATTTAAACGTACTTGCACTATAAGACTGCTGCCATGTCATAGGTAAAACTTTTGTGTGAATTACATTTTTTTAAAGACCAGGTTTTTTTAAAGAGGTATTGCCTGCTATTCTGAAAGTAGTTATAAGGCTTCAAAGAACTTCCAGTTTGAAATTAAACAATGTCCCACTGAACCCTGTAAGTCCCGGCAATATAATTATAATTGAAAAACAAATTATGGATTGTCTTTTAGCATCTACTTGTTTCCACTAACATGTACAGTCCAGACTTTAATGAGACATTACTCGTGGTAGTACAAGATTCAGAAAGTAATTTAACATGCTGTGCTGGAGCATGCAGTGACTATGCCTATGGGATGGTCCATCGTGAATGATTGTGTCAGTTGATTAAGACCACAATAAGGTGTTCATCCGCCATTACCCGACCAAAGAGTACCCTATAAAAACAGCATTATGCAGGTTGTCTGAATTTCTGTGAGCACACATGTAGTGTGGAGTGAGTAGAAATGATGTTTTTGTGCAGCGTGGTACCAGAGCTGTCAAATTATGACAGCTGTCAGTTGGTGCATTTCTGTGTAATTTTGCTTGGTGATGTAATCAGGGACAATCCGTGGGTGGTTCAAGCAGAAATGGAGGGGTGTAAGGTTTGAAAGAAGTTTGTGGGAGACTGAGGTATTAGAAGTTCACAAATTTTTCACTGAACCTCTGTCTATGGAGGGTAAATATGCTGTGAAATTGTCAGTAACATATCTCATCTCAAGATTAGTAGGAAATGAAGGAAACGTTATAATGGTCGCCTATGCCTATGGAAAATGCAAATGTGGTCTGACTCCAGTTGAAACCGACATGTCAGTTATTGTAGATACTGTTACTTGTGGTCTGTCACTCTGTGTAGACTTAAAAGTAGTTACTACTAAATGATTAGTTCAGTGTGCTCTGTCGGTACTGTCTGACTCACTCACAGTCACAGTAGACTAAGTAGTTCAGTGTGAGTTGACAGATGTAGTCTATAAGTGTAACTATAGTTTTGACTGTCACTGACTGACTGTGACAGTGTGTGAATATCGTCAGTATTGAGTTTTTGTCATTCGACTCGTTGAAACAACTCGTCACACTTGCACCCATCGACAATCTGACCTGTAGTGCCACACATGAAGCCTTCGTCTCCGTGTGCCATGTTTGCTGATGCCAAAATATGAGAAGAACAACTCTAGCCGACGACAGACATTTGCGTCGGCACAAAACAGCCGTCATGTGATTCCGTCGTTTGACGCCAAGTCTGGTGTTTCCGAGGAGCGCACTCCCGCCCTCTAGCGGAAACATAACTACACCATCGATTCTGTAGCGTCACCTAACGAGTGAAATAAGTATTAATTCACATTGGCGCTATTTTGGATAACGCGTGGTGCGTGGTATATATTTACGTTATGGACTATTACAGATTCCAGTATGTTGTTGCGCACCAACACAAGTATATTAAAAACGTAAGTTGCATTGATACTGTTTGGACTTTGCTGCAAATTGTGACAATTCCTTACCTGGGCTTCTGATTTTCTTTATCAAAAAGTATTTGTCGCGTGTTCCTCTGTGAATTTTTTATAAGAGGTAAAGGTAAGTTCATATATTATATATAGCACTATTCTGATATTATATATAACACAGTATACAATCCTCATGATAGTTCAGAGTGCTTTATACTTTACTCCCTGGTAGACCTGATCAAATGGACACCATCTCAGCTTCTCTGGCAAGCATCCACTATGTGTGCCGATCGTTTAAATAAATTAAATTATACATGTAGGCATAGATGCATAATACAATGCACTCTGGATAAGTTGAACCTCCATGAACCCATGACAAAACTATACCTCTAGACAGTCAGAAATTTCACTTATCAGGATCTAGTTTAACATCTGGTTGCAAGGGGAGGGGAGGAGGGGCAGGGCATGCTGGCACTTCAGGTGGACGGGGGGGCAGAACCAAGTGGGACCTCCCCAGCAAATGTAAAAGGTGTTTCCTGTTCCCGCACATATCAATGCATTGATATTTAAATACATTATTGTCATTTTGGGTATTCAGGTCCTTTTGTTTAGGTTTACATCTGATTCACTGGCGTCTAGTAATGAATCATCTTAGTGGGTTAAAGTGATCTGCAAAACAACATTGTAAAGCATTCAGGACACCTTGCAATGTGTAGGTATATCTGATTAATACTGAAATTTAGCACTCAGCTCTAGAAATGTTTCATTATTGCAGCTTATTTTCCCAGTTCCAAATGAACCTATATCTGGCTTCTTTATTATTACCCACTTGATCACTGAAATCCCCAACTAGAACGAGCTGGTCTGAAATAGACATTGACGCAACTGTTGTGTGAGTGCCACGTTTTTACTTTATTGTGAACAACTGGTAGTAATTGAGCCAACGTACAAATCAAGTTCAGCTCAGTGCAGAAATTACCAAGATGACAGTCTAGTCAAAGTCATGCAGATATGGGTTTGTAAAGAATCTCTGCATGCGGTCTCCCACAGATCCCTCTCCCTCTCCCACTGCTCCCTTCCCACCAGTCGTCAACTGTTTCCCAAGCCACTTCACAAACCTATCGGTCCATGAGCTGATATCTTCAACAGGTCGCGAATTTGTGAGAGACACACATACGATGGAAACACCGATGACCAAGAGGGAGAATTTGTGGTGAATGGTTCCACCCATTCCTTTCGCCACTCGCCAAATAATTTTCACCATGTCGTTGAATGTTCCTTCTGTCGACACAGTTCTTGCAAGCATGTCAAATTTCTGTATGAGTTTCTGGCCCTCGGCACTGGCAGCTGTTCTCTGGAGCTCTATCCTCAGCTGCATGAAGGTCTGTTGGGCATCACACTTGTCTTCATATGCAGTGTGTTTGTAGACAGAGTCAAGCAGTTGCAGAGCTTGTGATAAGACACTAGCACGTTCAGTCGTCGCCATCTACTAACAAAATTAAAACAATCTTGGATTAGCAAAACAGAACAATAACAAATGCTCAATATTCCAGTATGATACAAATCAGGCAATAGTCGAGACTAGTGGCAGTGCGTCTGTGCATATTTCAGCCTCTGCCTAGAGTCTCAACAAATTTATTCAAATTTATCCTTAACTCCTTGTGTCTAAAAATATTTATGTCTTAGACTACGCCATATTATATGGTAGTGACTATGCGTTGCCACGGGTACTAGTATGGCTATGCCGATGCTAGCCTATGCCATGGCTGGGACCGGGTTATGCCATCTTACAGCTCAAGTCAAGATCTTACCTCAGGCTCAGCCTCAGGACCGGTCAGTAGTTGCCCAAACTGAGCATTGAGACCGTCTCAAGATTTGTTTTCTGATGTTGTAGGTCTCTATTGATTTATTTTTTTCATATGTTTTATCCGGTTTGTCAAGGCTGCTTAATTTTAAAAATTATAATTATACAGGTCTGGGCCTGGGATTGGGCTTGGCGGTACACACCGACACCGTACAGTCTACAGATTGTGACGACATGCCTCGAAGTTACTTCTGCAAAAATATGATGTTAACAGATTATTTGTTTTTCAAAGGACATATAAATCGGAATACATGCACAACCCCAGCATGCATTCCCTCTGTTATATCGGTAAACGCATAACCTGTTTTCGTCTGCACCACTTTTCAGCGCGAATCAGTGGCCCCGATTTACGACTGGTTGATGTGTGTCACTGTGTCACTGTGTGGGCGCCATTTTCGATGCGAAACAGCCTACAGAACATGCTTTGTTAAAAACTATGAACACGCTCAACTAGTCAAAAAATGCAAAGCACATATCTAAAACACATATACTAAACATATATGCTTGTCATGTGATAACAAATTACTGTCGTTTATCGATAGATATAGGTACCTGGTATATTTCAGCGCGTATACATAAATTTCACAGATAATTCCACTAGGTGACGCCACTTTAGGATTTGGTGGATCCATCTTTGGGGATAGATCACAACAGATGTTCCCATGCCAACGCAGTCGCAGAGTCAATAAAATACACGATATTTTATTACATAAATTATTGTTGCATTTAAAATGTGATTTCTCAAACAAATATAATACAACATCTTGTTTTTATTCTTGTATAGTACGTACTATACATTTATTTTTGTATATTTGTTAAAATTGTCAAATGTCATGTACTTTGGTAAACTGTGTGTACACAATGAAAATGGCTTTTAACAAAAGCATTGTGTTTATTTCTTTTATTACGTATACAAATGCGTTTCTAACATTGACCAAGACTGTTACACATTAAGCTGACATATGCAAATAATGACATCAGATGGAATCTATGAAACATCAAATAATAAAAGTATGCTATTTCATGCACACACAACAACATTACAACATGATTTAGACTTGTTTTATTTACTGTTTCCCACGTATAAATATGCTATATTTCAAAGTAATAAAAATATATGTATATACATCATTACTATGAGAACAGCATTTACTAGTTAAGAAATTATATGCATTCTTACAGCTATGTGTACAAGTCTTGACACTTACAGCATCACAAAGATTCACAAAGATCTGGCAAGTTTCATTTACCGATTCCCTAGAATAAATATGATATATTTCAACGAAACTAAGATATATACGTAAATACATTATTGAGTGAGAGCAGCATTTAATAGTTAATAAAATAATGATATGCATTTATAGAGCTATATTAGCACTTACATCACCAAGATCCAACAGGAAAAGTCATACAAGTACCTCACTTTGTCAACATTTTGTGAAAGCTGACTACTGTGTATGCATGTATGTATATATATATGCATGTATACACGCAAGTGTTTGGTGAACAGTTTTGGTTGCGCACAGTACAAGTATTTATGTTATTATTATTGTGCTCAAAAACTCTTTCAAGCAAGACTTCATGCACCGGAGAAAGACAAATATCATAAGTTATGTGTGGCAATCAAGTCAGACATGACACTGGATGCCTGCTTCATCCAGAAAGTAGGGTCAATCTAGTTGAACAAGGCAGATAAGCAAAATACTTGGTTATATATAACATTCAATTAATCCTGCAAAACAAAAATAGTTCTACAGCTGTACTATTTTGGTAAATCCTATGACCACATCATTTTCTAAATCTGCATGTAATGTGCATCTGCATGTAATGTGAATAATGCATTCTACTCAAGTGTATGTATTCGTGCTTGTTATACACTAGTGGCATTAAGCTCTTCAACTTCTGGGTCAGCATTTTCCATTAATTGCAATGTAAAAATCCTGCCAAAACTGGCATCATTTGTCAGCACTTGTGGGCTGGCATGGCTGTCTGTCAGCAGTTGTGGGCTGGCATGGCTGTCTGTCAGCATTTGTGGGCTGGCATGGCTGTCTGTCAGCATTTGTGGGCTGGCATGGCTGTCTGTCAGCATTTGTGGGCTGGCATGGCTGTCTGTTGGCAGTTGTGGGCTGGCATGGCTGTTTGTCAACATTTGTGGGCTGGCATGGTTGTCTGTTGGCAGTTGTGGGCTGGCATGGCTGTCTGTCAGCAGTTGTGGGCTGGCATGGCTGTCTGTCAGCACTTGTGGGCTGGCATGGTTGTCTGTCAGCAATTGTGGACAGACATGGTTGTCTGTCAGCATTTGTTGGTTGGCATCATTGTTTGTCAGCACTTGTGGGCTGGCATCATTGTCTGTCAGCACTTGTGACATGGCAAGGTTGTTTGTCAGCACTGGTGGGCTGGCATGGTTGTCTGTCAGCACTGGTGGGCTGGCATGGTTGTCTGTCAGCACTGGTGGGCTGGCAAGGTTGTCTGTCAGCACTGGTGGGCTGGCATGGTTGTTTGTCAGCACTGGTGGGCTGGCATGGTTGTCTGTCAGCACTGGTGGGCTGGCATGGTTGTTTGTCAGCACTGGTGGGCTGGCATGGTTGTCTGCCAATCCCTGCAGGCTGGCGTAGCTGTCGATCAGTGTCCGTGTGTTGATCTCTTCATATGTAGGTGGAGGGATATGTTCCAGGCCCAGGGTGGGAGAGTAGGGAGGTGGTTTTGGGAAGCCATCCAGAGAGTCCGTTCGTGTGTATCCCTGAAAGAAACAATGAAGTATTCCACAGTTAAATAGCTGACATATCATAAAGGTGTGTGTGTGTGTGTGTGGTGTGTGTGTGTGTGTGTGTGTGTGTGTGTGTGTGTGTGGGTGTGTGTGCGCGTACTCGTGTGTGTGTGCGCGCGTACACGTGTGTGTGTGTGTGTGTATGTGTGTGTGAATGTAAAAATTGTGTATGCATGTGTGTGTGTTGCATGTGAGTGGTGGTGGTGGTGGTGGTGGTGGTGGTGGTGGTGGTGGTGTGTGTATATATATATATATGTGTGTGTGTGCATGTAAAAACTGTGTATGCATGTGTGTGTACATGTGTGGGTACACGTGTGTGTGTGTGTGTGTGTGTGTGTGTGTGTGTGTGTGTGTGTGTGTGTGTGTCTGCGCGTGTGCAAATGTGTGGGTATGCATGTGTGTATGCGTGTGTGTGCCTGGGTGTGTGAATGTTGAATGTTGAGTATGTCGTGTGTGGATATTGCTTGTTGCATGTTGTGCGAGGATGTGTGTGTATGTGTGTCTGTGTGGGCCCCACATAGTATGAACTAGCCTGTATCTGAGGGCAGGGAATGAATGCACATAAATGATGTAGCTGTGAGGTGATGTCCCAGACAACAACAGCTGTGATGAAAGCATGACCAAAGTATGGCTATGTCTACATGATATGACCACGATATGACCAATGCATGTTCAAAGGCAAAGCATGATCAAAACGTGTCAAAAAAACATTGACCAAAACTGCACCAAAACAACATTAAACCATAGCCAAAGCACAATCAAGGGTGACCAAAGCATGATTACAGCATGACGAAAACATGAACAAAGCATGACCAAAGCAATATCAAAGCATAGCCAACAACCAACATGTTTACGACACAAACCACCCAATGCCACATGCAGTGTGAACTGTGTCACGGCCACACAAAGCTGGGATGTGAGTTACTGTCAGTAACTTGAAATGTCACCAGTACAGTAACCAGAGAAGCAGAATAACGTAGGGCTTGATACTGACCAAGTTCACGGCTTCGGTGCGAGGGGAATACAACACAGCTTCATGATAGCCTGGAGGTGCGTCACGCTCCAAGCCGTCCTGGTCACATCCTGACCACCTTGTTCGCCCTACAGCAGTGACATAAACATTACATGGCAACAATAGAGGTGTCGGCAATAGACTGCAAAATGACCCACATTACGTGAGTCTTCAATATGATATCAAAGACAAAGTGCTTAGCAAAATGAGCCCCTATTTACAGGGCCCCCATCAACTAACAGGGCCCCCACCAACTAACAGGGCCCCCACCAACTAACAGGGCCCCCACCAACTAACAGGGCCCCCACCAACTAACAGGGCCCCCACCAACTAACAGGGCTCCCATCAACAGGGCCCCCACCAACTAACAGTGCCCCCATCAACAGGGCCCCCACCAACTAACAGGGCCCCCATCAACAGGGCCCCCACCAACTAACAGTGCCCCCATCAACAGGGCCCCCACCAACTAACAGGGCCCCCACCAACTAACAGGGCTCCCAACAACTAACAGGGCTCCCACCAACTAACAGGGCCCCCACCAACTAACAGGGCCCCCACCAACTAACAGGGCCCCCACCAACTAACAGGGCCCCCACCAACTAACAGGGCCCCCACCAACTAACAGGGCCCCCACCAACTAATAGGGCCCCCGCCAACTAACAGGGCTCCCAACAACTAACAGGGCTCCCACCAACTAACAGGGCTCCCACAAACTAACAGGGCTCCCACAAACTAACAGGGCTCCTACAAACTAACAGGGCTCCTACAAACTAACAGGGCTCCCACAAACTAACAGGACTCCCACTAACGAACAGGGCTCCCACAAACTAACAGGGCTCCCACAAACTAACAGGACTCCCACTAACGAACAGGGCTCCCACAACCTAACAGGGCTCCCACAAACTAACAGGGCTCCTACCAACTATCAAGGCTCCGTTCAACAGTTCTTAGTTCAAAGAACTGCTCCCACAACAAGGATCCCATCAACAAGATTCCCACCAACTAACAGGGCTCCTATCAACAGGGCTCCCACTAACAGGGCTCCCACTAACAGGGCTCCCACTAACAGTGCTCCCACCAACTAACAGTGCTCCCACTAACAGTGCTCCCACTAACAGTGCTCCCACTAACAGTGCTCCCACTAACAGTGCTCCCACTAACAGTGCTCCCACTAACAGTGCTCCCACTAACAGTGCTCCCACTAACAGTGCTCCCACTAACAGTGCTCCAACTAACAGTGCTCCCACTAACAGTGCTCCCACTAACAGGGCTCCCACTAACAGTGCTCCCATCAACAGGGCTCCCACTAAACCATGCGGTGCGGTGCTTACCTAGCTGGTGTGAGATAGTCTGCAGATGCCGGCCCACACGCCCAGATGGTCTAGGAGGCGTTCGGAGATGGCGTCGACGCCGGCACTGCATGTACCATGTGACGGCAATGCTGCCAACTATCACCACGATGACACAGATGAGTATGATGGGTACCATGGTGCTCCAGTGACTTACGCCATCACTGATGGGCTTGGACGTTGCTGCAACAACACATTTGTGCAACACTGATCAACACAGACAAGGGAGGAAAATAAAATTTACATATTCTAAATTTGGCTGCGTTGCTCTGTATCAGCTGCGAAAATATGAAGATACAATTTAAGACAACGTGGTCATCCAGAGACCCAATAGGCCGGAATGTAAGTGCAATCTTCTGTGTGAAGCCCACCTATGTGAGAGGGCTGCCCTCTGTAATCTTACTCCAGAAGGTTTGACATTTAAATAAAACACAAGGCAACCAAAAATAGCACAAAGTGTTTGCAACTCCCAAGAGTTTGGCCCGTGCTCTTCAACTATTTTAATCATATACATATCCTATATATCTATATCAATGTAAACGTGTCAACCGTTATGCAATAATATCACCATCAGTCATGCAAATTTATATATAAATAACACAATTACTTCTGTTGTGCCAATATCCTTAGTAATCAGAGCCCAGCGCCACAACAAAACCAGTTACTATGCAAGAGTTGTCAGCAACCAACCAATTATTGCGGTGGGGTGGTCACATGTTCAGGTGACCTTATAATGTGGCAGAATGTCCCCACCTCTCTCTAGTATGGTGTAATAATTCGTAGTTTTAGTAGTCAAAATGTTTGCGAGACATCTTTTTAAGTAGGTTTTTATGTATTTATGTTGTCAGTATTGACACTTATGATGTGGGCCTCTGTTAGGATGTATAGGCTAAGAAAATGAGGCAATGTTTAAGACCTCAACTGGCTCACATTTCTTTGTAAATAATTGCCTTTCATGACTCGTCCAATAATATGATGAGTTAATAAATAATTGCCAGAAGGTTATTCTGGTCAGATTCTTCCATATCTGTTGTTGACAAGTCAATGCATTACATAAATACCTTCTTTGCTACAGAGCACCACAGAATGTTAATCAGGATAAGTGATAACTTACTATGACGAGGACAGTTGCGTTCCTCTGTGCCCTGTGGACAGTCCCAGACACCATCACATAGTTTCTCGGCACAGATCCTCATGTCGCTGCCAGGGCACCGGTAGTGCATACCATTGCGGCACTGAGGCGACGAGGTTTGACCTAAATCACGTCACAATTATTGACTTTGTTTCTTTAAATCAAATGACTGCAAACTTTTATAAACTTAATTGACAATGTTTTAACTTGTTCTACATTGTAGAATTGTTTTCTTGAATATATTCCTATGAAGAGTAAGTAAGTATATTTTTTATTTTTATAGTAGGACATCCACGTCATACTATATGTGTAGTAGGACATATAGTATATATATATATATAATATATATATATATATAAGTCATGTGACATGACTGTGAAATTCAGTCCGCTGAAAAAGACTGAGAGACAGCCAAAATATACCAAAAAAACGGAAAAAAATTCTTGAGAGGTAAATCATTTACTAATTAATTTTATTCTTGTCGTATAAGATAATGATTGTAACAGTGACATTACTTTGACAGTAGGCTTCATCTGAATAGTCCCCACAGTTGTTATGTCCATCGCATCGGAGCCCTTTACTGATACACCTCTTCATACTCCGGCAATGAAATTCGAAGCCAAACTGTGTGCAGAAATCTGAAAGTAACCACGCCAGTGTCATGACTGCTACAAGAAAGTGTATTGACTGAGGTCACGTGATCACATTGCTTCGGACCATGTTTACTTGCACCAATAGATTAACAGTAAAACCTGTCTTGGGCGACCGTCCCTTCTGCACAGCAAAACCGGTCTCTCAAGACAGGTGGTCACTCTTAACAGGTTGTGTCAAAAATCATGTCGGTATAATTATGAATAAGTACATTCTTTAACTAACTACCTAATTACTAGTGCAATTTATACAAAATATGGAACATTTGTAAAATTATGTACATATAATGAGAACTTGCAAATTTTAAAACATACCATGACATTTCAATTTGGAATTAACTGAGCTACGTATAATATTGTTAAAAAACAATGTGACATCGTCAAACAAAATGCTATTTCTGTATTTGCTAATCAAGCTTAGTCAGTTAAGCGAGATTATGAATCAACATACTTTAGACCCTAGACTCATTGTAACTTTAATTTATCTTGCAATATTGATTTATACAAGTGTGGGGCTTTGATTTCCTGCGACCAATGTCGATGACAGCCTTAGCGTTGCGAAGCATCATTGACACCACATTTTCGGTGTGCGTTTTTGCTAAATCACGGGCAATAGTTCACACAATAAATCAGAATGTATTTGAAGACTTTCACCGTAGTAAAGAATATACTATGTTGTCATTTTATTTATATTAAATATATATCATTTAACGCTGAATGAACGACGTATAGAATGTTTGACAGATAATATGTCACAGTTTAACAACATTTCCAGTCACTGCTAACAAGTGAACACAAATTCTTGCATGATCAATTTGGGTGGTCGCTGGTTGCATTTGTCAGCCAGTCGTTCATTGCAGGTACATTTTAATCAGAAACGATCCATGCCTAGGAAAATGGTCGTTCGAGTCGAGTGGTCACACAAGACAGGTTTTACCCCAGCAAAATCATGTAATGTTTCTGTAATGTTAGCAGAAGGTTATAATTAGGATACACAATAATATTCCCATATTCTCATTAAGGGAACGTAAAGAAAACTTTCCAAAAAAATGTTAGGAGAACGTTACCGACTAACGTTATCGTAACATAGAAATAACGTTCTGTTAACGTTCTGATAACTTGATTTTGTTAGCTGGGACTGTACCTGAAATGTCAACAACGTTTTTGAGTTTTTCCTACATTCTCGTGGAATTTCCCATTTTACGAAAATCATCTCAATACTGTGACATGATGACAAACACAGCCGATGGTTTTAGGAGGTCAAAACTCACCGTTGGAATTGGGATAGCTGTAGTAGGCAAATGTGGCATTGAACGAGGACTCGGAATGACATACGTATTTGAGTCTGATGTAGAAGCCGGTTGTGCTGGACACATCTAAGCTGGTGTCCTTTGGACGACTGTCGCTAGTGTAAAGAGCTTGACCATCTGATGTCACACCATCCTTGATCTCCAAGGACCAGTAGTGTGCTGAAACAATTTAACCGACCGGTGGCTCTTCAGTTGATAGTCATTATTCACACCAAAATTGCGGTTCAAATGAGACTTCAAATAATGCTTTCTACTATTTGTGTTTATATATATACATATATAATATATATATAATATATATATCTATTAGTTATTATAATCATATTTGACGCATAAACGTATGATCTGTTAGAGATTACACAAAGTCTCCACTTGTTAAGATAGGGCTGCAGTCATGTCCACTTTGTGAGATAGTCAGATAGGGTTACAGTTATGTCCACTTTGTGAGATAGTCAGATAGGGTTACAGTTATGTCCACTTCCTAAGCAGGTCAGCATTCAGGTCTACTTTGTATATCTATCTAGAAAAGGTCGCAGTCATGTCCACTTTGTAAGATAGTTAGATAAGGTCGCAGTCGTGCCCACTTGCCAAAATAGATCAGCAGTCATATCCACTTGTCATACAAGGCTGCAGTCATCATGTCCACTTTTCAAGCATTGCCACAGTCATTTCCACTTGTCAAGGAGTCATGTCCACTTGCTAAAAGACGGCCACAGTCATGTCCATTTGTTAGACAGGGCTGCAGTCATGTCCACTTGTCAAACAGTATCACAGTCATGTCCACTTATCAAACAGGGCCGCAGTCATGTCCACTTGTCAAACAGGGCCACAGTCACGTCCATTTGTTAAACAGGCCCACAGCCATGTCCATTTGTTAAACAGGGCCATAGTCATATCCATTTGTTAAACAGGACCACCGTCATGTCCATTTGTTAAACAGGGCCACAGTCATGTCCATTTGTTAAACAGGGCCACAGTCGTGTCCATTTGTTAAACAGGGCCATAGTCATATCCATTTGTTAAACAGGACCACCGTCATGTCCATTTGTTAAACAGAGCCAGTCATATCCATTTGTTAAACAGAGCCAGTCATATCCATTTGTTAAACAGGGCCACAGTCATGTCCATTTGTTAAACAGGGCCACAGTCATGTCCATTTTTTAAACAGGGCCATAGTCATATCCATTTGTTAAACAGGACCACCGTCATGTCCATTTGTTAAACAGAGCCAGTCATATCCATTTGTTAAACAGGGCCACAGTCATGTCCATTTGTTAAACAGGGCCACAGTCATGTCCATTTGTTAAACAGGGCCACAGTCATGTCCATTTGTTAAACAGGGCCACAGTCATGTCCATTTGTTAAACAGGGCCACAGTCATGTCAATTTGTTAAACAGATCGAGCTGCAGTCATGCCCATTTGTTAAACCGAGCTGCAGTCATGCCCATTTGTTAAACAGGGCCACAGTCGTGTCCATTTGTTAAACAGGGCCACAGTCGTGTCCATTTGTTAAACAGGGCCATAGTCATATCCATTTGTTAAACAGGACCACCGTCATGTCCATTTGTTAAACAGAGCCAGTCATATCCATTTGTTAAACAGAGCCAGTCATATCCATTTGTTAAACAGGGCCACAGTCATGTCCATTTGTTAAACAGGGCCACAGTCATGTCCATTTGTTAAACAGGGCCACAGTCATGTCCATTTGTTAAACAGGGCCATAGTCATATCCATTTGTTAAACAGGACCACCGTCATGTCCATTTGTTAAACAGAGCCAGTCATATCCATTTGTTAAACAGGGCCACAGTCATGTCCATTTGTTAAACAGGGCCACAGTCATGTCCATTTGTTAAACAGGGCCACAGTCATGTCCATTTGTTAAACAGGGCCACAGTCATGTCCATTTGTTAAACAGGGCCACAGTCATGTCAATTTGTTAAACAGGGCCACAGTCATGTCAATTTGTTAAACAGATCGAGCTGCAGTCATGCCCATTTGTTAAACCGAGCTGCAGTCATGCCCATTTGTTAAACCGGGCCACAGTCATGTCCAGTTGCTAAAACATATGAGTGTATGTTTGTGTGATAACACTATATAACAGTGATCTTACTGTGTTGTTCCACAAAGTTGACAAGGACACCACGTGCACGCATGTTGAGCTCACTGGGTGCTCCAATCACCCACAAACAGTCGACTCTCTGCCCGGGCAAACACCAGGGAGACTGGAAGGAGCCCCCTGTCTCAAGATGGAAGTACTTCTGGTGCACTGTAAGCAAACATACTGGTTTAAACATTCACTTCTAACACAAAGTAGAACATAAAAATGTATAGTAGAAACACAATAACTACTGATGTCTTGTGTCAATATGTCATGTGACATCCATGCTATACAGACAGGCATACAAATGACACAGCCATGTACACATGACACAGGGCCATGTACAACTGTCAGTGCCATGTACAAATGACAGTGTCTTGCATAAATGACACATGGCCATGTACAAATGACACATGTACAAATGACAGTGCCTTGCACAAATGTACAAATGCCACATGGTCATGTACAAATGATACAGTGCCTTGCACAAGTGATACAGAGCCATGTACAAATGACACAGTGCCATGTACAAATGACATAGTGCCATATACAAATAACAGTGAAATGTACAAATGACACAGTGCCACATACAACTGACACTATCTCACATTCAACTGGCCTGACATCATGTACAATATAGACTGCACGATATATAATTATTTTGCCGTCATATTAATCTCAGACAGTATCACCCATAACTGGCCTGATATTTTATACAACTGACTTAATAACATGTACAACTGACACTATCATATACAACAGATGCTACATCATGTACAACTGATTTGATGCACTGTACAACTGATTTGATGACATGTACAATTGAGACTGTATCATGTACACCTGACTTGATGTGATGTACAACCGAGACTGCATCATGTACAACCGACTTGATGACATGTACATCTGACACAGTATTGTGTAGGGGAAGTAGGGGTATGTCCGCACACTTAAGGTGAAACACGCTATATAGACAATGCGCTGTGTGCGCTAAGAGGGTGATATTTGGTATTCAGAATGAGCAATCATATTACTTTGTTGTTAGTTAGTTAAGAAATCGCATATCCCATCAGATATTTAAATATTTGGTCAAATGTAGAGGCATACCTTTGTGTGGATATGCCCCAAGGTACGGGGCATAGCCGCACACTGTGTGCGGTTATGCCCCAGGAATGGCGAAACAACAACTTGTCTCACAGCGTTTACTATTAACTGCAGTAATAATATGTGTAGGTTACAGGCAGGTGCATTACGTTTAAAAAACTTACAAGAAACACCAGACAACACAAATCAAAGGTTTGAAGTTTTCATATATAAGTAAAGTTTAGAAAAATAGTGGCCTTGAATGATAGTCCACGTTTATTCCTCCTTGAGAGTCAAAGCAAACAACAGCATGGATTTGTAACGGGTAAAGTCAAAGTTAGCAACCCAGCTTATCTGATGCCTTCTAGCTAAAAACAGCATGGTCTCGTACAGCGCAAAGTCAAATTCAAAACTCGGTTTGTCGGGCGTGCGAGCATGGCTTTGTATGGACTAACGTATACGGGCAAAGTTCTATATTATAGATTATACATCATTTGTCATGTTGCTTATTTTTTCTGTGAGCAATTAAGCTTTATTTATTTAACGGACCTAATGATACACAACATGGAAAATGTGAGGCCAACACGATGTAGCACATTGATGAAAATATATAAAATAAAAGTGGGATAACATTCAATAAGTGTATATTATAGTATCTCACATCAACGTTTCCTATAATATTTGTGATAAGCAACTGAAGTATCTTAATATGTATCTACGTAGACTACATAATATCATAGGCACCGACGCATGACGGGTGGGGCATGACCGCACAGGCCTGTGCGATCATGCCCCAAGCATCCAACACGTGAACAATTCTGAATTGCGCGAACATTTCCTGTTATGAAAGTATCCTTTATTTCACACATCATAAAACATTAAAATGCAATTTGGAATTATGAAAGAAAATGTATATGCACGTCTTACAGTTAATGTAACACACATAACAGCATACGTGTAAAGTTACATCAGGGTTTACGAAAATAGCCTTTTATGTCATAACGTTTTACTTATTCACTTCTATCAAAAGGTATATTCAAATTGTTGATTTGGGGGTTAGACGTTACTGCTTAGCATGATTCCACTATCCAGATATTACGCATTGCGCAAATAATAGGGTGTGCGGACATGCCTCAGAGTGCGGACATGCCCCTACTTCCCCTACACCTGAATGGCGTGACTGCAGCGGTGTATTTGCATCTTACCTACTGTTGGGACATCGGGCCAGAATGCCGCTGTAAAACAAATACATTTCACAATGTTACTCTACAACTCACATTCCCTCAATCCTCATTATCACCACAAAACAAACATAAACACTACTAGGTTCATGACAGTTACTGACAACTATTTGAGGTTTTTGTACGAGTTGTTTAGAATGGATGCATGCTACCTAGTACAATTTTATGATGCACTTATTGTATTCCTGTCTAACATCTACACACATTAATTGATACAATAAAATGGTAATTTACTACAAATGTTGTGATCAGCTCATTTCCAAAAGTATTTTTACTACAGTGTGTACATCCTATATAGCTCAGGAGATCTACCATAGCAACTTACTATTTTGTAGACTTAAGACAAGTTGAAGTGTAAACATATGGAAAATTTTACTATACCTAGGTCCTATGGACACCCAATTTTAATGATGTAACAGAGATATAAGACTTATCAGACATAAGAGCATTACTCTATATTCCAAAATGTTACTTCAATTAAAACTATTTCAATTATTTATCTAACTGCACATAAAAGCTCACTTTCGGCAAACTCGTAGTGTGCGTGGAAGCCAAGATGTTTCGTGTGCAGACTTGTGTCACTTTCTGCAGTGAAAACCACTGTTAAATTTTCATACGACTGACTGATTGGTCTCGGGTTGTTGGCATATAGATTCACACTCCTTCCCTTCCCATTCTGAACATAGAACACCTGTGCAAAACAAACAAATCACACAATCAGCTGTATAATAATAAAACTAATTGACGTGCTTATGTTCTTGGAACATCAGATTTAATATTGGGTTAGTAATAACATAGTGCAAAATGTGAATTGAGGTCAGAGGACCGGTATGTAGTACTATGTACCATCTTTATCTTTTCCACAGCAACAAGGAAGCAGTAAAAAGCAAGCAAGCTTCCATTTCAAATTAGCATTAAGTAGTTAAAATGTTAAACAAATTGGCATCCACTTACCTCAATGGTGGTCCAGTATAAGAGATATACCTACCTCAATGGTAGTCCAGCATAAGCGATCAACCTACCTCAATGGTGGTCCAGTGTAAGAGATCTACCTACTTCAATGGTGGTCCAGCATAAGAGATCCACCTAACTCAATGGTGGTCCAGTACAAGATATCTACCTACCTTAATGGTGGTCCAGCATAAGAGATTCACCTAACTCAATTGTGGTCCAGCATAAGAGATCCACCTAACTCAATGGTGGTCCAGTATAAAAGATATACCTACTTCAATGGTGGTCCAGCATAAGAGATCTACCTACCTCAATGATGGTCCGGTACAAGAGTTCTACCTATCTCAATGGTGGTCCAGTATAAGAGATCTACCTACCTCAATGGTGGTTCAGCATAAGAGATCTACCTAGCTCAATGGTGGTCCAGTACAAGAGATCTACCTAGCTCAATGGTGGTCCAGTACAAGAGATCTACACACCTCAATGGAGGCCCAGTACAAGAGATCTACTTATCTCAATGGTGATCCAGCATAAGAGATCTACCTAACTCAATGGTGGTCCAGTATAATAGATCTACCTAGCTCAATGGTGGTCCAGTACAAGAGATCTACCTAGCTCAATGGTGGTCCAGTATAATAGATCTACCTAGCTCAATGGTGGTCCAGTACAAGAGATCTACCTAGCTCAATGGTGGTCCAGTATAATAGATCTACCTAGCTCAATGGTGGTCCAGTACAAGAGATCTACCTAGCTCAATGGTGGTCCAGTACAAGAGATCTACCTGGCTCAATGGTGGTCCAGTAAAAGAGATCTACTAGCTCAATGGTGGTCCAGTACAAGAGATCTACCTGGCTCAATGGTGGTCCAATACAAAAGATCTACCTTCCTCAATGGTGGTCCAGTATAAGAGATCTACCGACATCAATGGTGATACTGTACAAGAGATCTACCTAGCTCAATGGTGCTCCAGTACAAGAGATCTACCTAGCTCAATGGTGGTCCAGTATATAAGAGATCTACCTACATCAATGGTGGTCCAGTACAAGGGACCTACCTAGCTCAATGGTGGTCCAGTACAAGAGATCTACCTGGCTCAATGGTGGTCCAGTACAATTAAGAGATCTACCTACCTCAATTTTGGTCTAGTATATAAGAGATCTACCTACATCAATGGTGGTCCAGTACAAGGGACCTACCTAGCTCAATGGTGGTCCAGTACAAGAGATCTATCTAGTTCAATGGTGGTCCAGTACAATAGATCTACCTAGTTCAATGGTGGTCCAGTACAAGAGATCTACCTAGCTCAATGGTGGTCCAGTATTATAGATCTACCTAGTTCAATGGTGGTCCAGTATAAGAGATCTACCTACCTCAATGGTGGTCCAGCGTAAGAGATCTACCTACCTCAATGGTGGTTCAGTACAAGAGATCCGCCTAACTCAGTGGTGATCCAGCATAAGAGATATACCTACCTCAATTCTGGTGCGGTATGAGAGATCCCAGCCGTCAAATGTCAGTCGAATGTACTTCTTAGGACTGTGAATTTTGTATGTGTAGATATCTCCATTTAGTGCATATGGCCCAGGGTAGTTGGGGCTCTCAAATGTGCCACTTATCATTCCACTTGCTCTGAATGTTTTGTCTGAAGAGACAATGCACAATGATACTGAAGTGTATATAAAGCAAACAAATAACATGTAATAGGGATGACTGGCTACACCAAAGATAAACCATAAAGAACACTACTATACAACGTAGTGCAATAATACCCTGGTGTAATACACAGAGCAATGATCGACTGGTGTATCACATCATACAAGGATCCAATGGTGTAGCACACAGTACAAGGATTCACTGATGTACCACACAGTACAATAATCCACTGGTGTACCACACAGTACAATAATCCACTGGTGCACCACACAGTACAATAATCCACTGGTGTACGTACACACAGTACAAGGATCCACTGGTGTACCACACAATACAAGGATCCACTGGTGTTAGTGGTGTACCACACAGTACAATAATCCACTGGTGTATCACACAGTATAATAATCCACTGGTGTACCACACAGTACAATAATCCACTGATGTATCACACAGTACAATAATCCACTGGTAACACATAGTATAAGGATCCACTGGTGTATCACACAGTATAATAATCCATTGGTGTACCACACAATACAATAATCCACTGGTGTGTCACACAGTACAGTAATCCACTGGTGTAGCACATGGTACAATAATCAACTGATGAAGGATCCAGTGGTGTACACCACATTACAAGGATCCACAGATATACCACAGAATACAAGGATCTGCATGTATACCAGACATGAAGAGCTCACCTTTAATGTGATAACTGATGTTGAATCTGACGTTGCTGTTATAGTCGCCCTTGCAGAAGACCAGCACCAGACTGCGAGAGGACGACTTGTAATATGTTCCTGGCTCTGTCACAACCCTCGCCGTTGTCTTTTCATAGTACGGCTCAGAGAGGTAGAAATAACTGCATCTGCACACAAATCAACTAGGTTCAAACGCTGTTTATGTTGAAACCCCAATGATATTATATGTGAAATGGCCCACCCCTGCCAGACTTCCTTGTCCGCATGCCATCTAGACTTGTAACTCTGGATGGTAACCTCATTAAACCTTGATACTTTTCCGGTATAAATGTCTACTTAGCAATTATGTATTGTTGAATGAATTAAGTCGAATGAATGAATGATACTTTTTCGATACAAATGTCTACTTAGCATTTGTGTGTAGTTTCCGCACATGTCATGAAGGCTGCAATAGTTACGGGAAATTTGTGCAAACATTATCCCACCAACCCTGCCCTTGCCTTAGAATTTCTTT
>OZ024862.1:40636174-40766174 GCA_964017155.1 Oasisia sp. SBJ-2009 | reverse complement strand
GAGACAGAGACAGACAGACAGATAAGTGAGAGAGAGAGAAAGTAGGAGTAGCATGGAGCAACATAGAGCAGAAGTAGCATGGAGCAACATAGAGCAGAAGTAGCATGGAGCAACATATAGCAGGAGTAGCATGGAGCAACATAGAGCAGAAGTAGCATGGAGCAACATAGAGCAGACGTAGCGTGGAGCAACATAGAGCAGGAGTAGCATGGAGCAACATAGAGCAGAAGTAGCATGGAGCAACATAGAGCAGAAGTAGCATGGAGCAACATAGAGCAGAAGTAGCGTGGAGCAACATAGAGCAGAAGTAGCATGGAGCAACATAGAGCAGAAGTAGCGTGGAGCAACATAGAGCAGGAGTAGCATGGAGCAACATAGAGCAGAAGTAGCATGGAGCAACATAGAGCAGAAGTAGCATGGAGCAACATAGAGCAGAAGTAGCGTGGAGCAACATAGAGCAGAAGTAGCGTGGAGCAACATAGAGCAGGAGTAGCACCGAGAGCCAAGGATGTAGAGACGGGGTGTGTTGTTCTGTGCCTGTCACTCACAGCCAGTCACAGGTGACTTGTGTCGCCTGGCAGCCTCTGACATGGCTGCCGTGTCACCTCTCAACTCTACCTGCAAACAGTTGCAATCATGGAGTGAGAAAACTACAAACTGAAAAGTTTCAATCAACATTGTTTCACCTGCTGGTAACTCAGTCAGGTAGACAGACGTAGTCAGGTAGAAGGTAGACAGACTTAGTCAGGTAGCCCAACTCAGTCAGGTAGACAGACTTAGTCAGGTAGACAGACTTAGTCAGGTAGACAGGCATAGTCAGGTAGACAGACTTAGTCAGATAGCCAAACTCAGTCAGGGAGACAGACATAGTCAGGTAGCCAAACTCAGTCAGGGAGACAGATCTTTTAGTCAGGTAGCCCAATTCGGTCAGGGAGACAGATCTTTTAGTCAGGTACACCAACTCAGTCAGGGAGACAGATCTTTTAGTCAGGTAGCCCAACTCAGTCAGGTAGACAGATCGTTTAGTCAGGTACACCAACTCAGTCAGGGAGACAGATCTTTTAGTCAGGAAGCCCTTCTCATTCAAATAGACAGTCTTAGTCAGGTAGCCAAACATAGCAGGTAGATTGACTCAATAAAGCAGCCCAACTCAGTCGTGTAAACTGACTTATTCAGGTAGCCCGAGTCAACCAGGTAAGTAACGCGCCTCAACCCCAGCCCAACCATTCAGACACAGCTCCAGCCTGTCATAGGTGTCTTGCTACAGTTATATTAAGGACAAACACACTTTTCCAACATCAAATGGAATTATCTGTAAAATAATATTGATACAGTCGTCTAACAAATGGACATTGCCTGAAGTATTAAATCTCGCAAACATATGTGCCAAGGTCAACCGAAGTGGTGCCTAAAATACCAAATCACCTCTGTATTTGCAGATCACTCACTCACTTATTTACTCACTCACTCACTCACTCATGCATTCATTCACAGACTCACTTATTTACTCACTCCATTCATTCACTCATGTTGGCTACTCGGGACGAAAATTAGTGGCTTCAATCATCCATTTCCAAATCACTCTATCTGTCACTGTTATCTTCAGCGTTCTTCAGAGTGTCTTGTCTCTATACCTACATCTCCATTGAAGCAGTCACTGAGTCAGTGTAACTTGCTGCTGGTCCTGCTTTGTTGGTTGTACCTTGTGTCAGTTGCCACGAGATGCATGGTCTTAAATGCCATTTCACCCTTATGGCTATAGTAGTGTCCAGCAAATAGTTTATTAGTGACTTTTCACATTCCATTATATAGTTCTGTACATGTCAACTGCTGTTGCCAGTGAATGTCAAAAATTATTTTAGATCTACGTAAAAGGATGTAAACGTAAAAGGAAGTAAATATTCTGTGTACAGTAGACGTGATGTTATATATCGCCAAATGTATAAGACTGTTCGGGCTGTGACAGTTTGTGGCCTAAATGCCCGTCTAAATTTGTAAGACCGTTAACACAAAACGTGTTTTGTTTCAGTGAAAACAGTTATGGTTGTGTTGTTGTCTGTCCGATAAGAAACAAGTCACCAGCAACAGGATGTGAAAAGGTTGATGTTAAAAAACCACCTTCGAATGGTATCCAGTTCAAACTCAAAATACTAAATAACAGCATTCAAACTGTCGCCACCGATCAATTACATACCTTAAAACTGTCGTGTGTCTTTGTTTAATCGAATGATATGCGCCCCGACCAGTTAACGTGTTGGAGTCTTGTGTTTGTCGCATAAAAGGCAATCCCATTTGTTTACCGTTCGTAAACGTAAAAGTACATCACCGTGCTCACCTGAGCATTTAGGGCAATGACTCATTCACGTGAAGAACGTCATCAAAACATGAGCACCTTCAGGTGTTCATATGCAAATGAGACGGGTGTGCGCTATTCAGGGGACAGACGTGTGCCAATATTGACCGTGGCTGTGAGTACCCGGAACCGTAGTGACAGCGGAGTAAACAGCAGTGAAGCCCGCGGGCTCGGCAGGCGAGTGCTTTGTTCTCGGTCTGTCTGCTCGCGACCGACTTGGCATACACAGTGCAGTGTGTACCTAACTGTCGCGGGCGTGGTTCTAACTTGTCTCGTGTCACACCAACAACTATCTGCTGTAATAATCAGCAACACCTATTACGTACAGCAATTGTTAGACGTTGCTCTGTGTTCGCTTAATACGCTCTTTTAACGACTATTTCAGAGAAAATATCGAATTTGGGTTTAAAAGATACCACAAATGTTTTTATAACAAAACATCAATCAATACAGGTGTTTAGTATCTACCTGTCCATATTTTTTAGCATGCAACAGATGCCGGTAGTTACGTTGATGGGTAACAACACACACAAAAGCTAACATGTCAAACCCTTCATACAACTATAAAAATGTCATGTAAGGTTTTGGTGGAAATGATTAGCCCAACATTTTCTCTTGTCTAGTGAATGACTCCAGTCCGTCATTATTTATCGTTGCTGTATATGTGTTGCTGTATATTTTGTGCAGCGACCCGTAGCGTTGTCGGCTTCTTTTTGGTGACGGTGACGTGCGTTTTTTTCAATTTGTTACTGGCCCTTGAGGTTCAACGTTCCCACTCTTTGCACGTCTCTCGTATACCTCCAACTGCACTCCCACCTATTAAGGCTTATGTAAAATAATGATAATAATAATAATAAGAAGAAAACGAACACCTATATAGCACTATAAATATATATACAATCCACTCGGAAATGCTGTGAACACCGAGGACATATGCAGAATATTAATAAGTTACATGTAATTAATAATACAATAAAAGTTGCTAAAATATGTATACAAAATAATAGTAATAAATGATAAATAAATAAGTTACAGCTAAAGTTGATTGTTAAACTAAAGGGTGAATTGATAATAAACGAGTGAAGACATTATGTAAAATTTATTTTAAAAAATTGCACCCTTTTCTTAGTCGCGCATATCAACTGGTGTAGTTGAAATATTTTGGTGAACTCCCAACGGAAGTTCAAATTATGTTTTATTAATGATTTCCAGGGTGACTTAATTGTGTTTGATAATCCCCCACCCAACATTTGTTAGTTTCCATGGTTTCTATCGTAATTAACTCATTCTGTTTCTCGCTGTTTCTGTGTTATCTAAACATCGTAATGATAATGTTATCTAAACACCGTATTAATACGGTATCTATGCAGTGTTATCTTTGAAGTATCATCATTAGGTCACATATGGATTGATCCGCACTTCAATATTAGCGGCTCGATTCTGACTACGCCCAGGTTCGCTGAACCGTGACCGCGATAGTGGACTACTCGACCACGCCTGAGTGACTATCTGTGTTACGCTATTATGATTAACACATTACCTCGTACATCTAAGTGACATTGGGAAAACCTGACTGGGCGACAGGGGCTGTTTGTAACACGGGTAAGTTGTAATATAGGAAATGCAGACAGAACTTGCTAATGCAAATTATTCAGAAACGGTTACCAATGATCTATTAAAAATGACAGGTTGGACACCGGTCAGTTGACTGTGTCGGAATCGAGAGTTGCTTTCGTCATGTAAGCATAACGACGGGTTTAGTTGGAAGTCTTTGGTGAACCTTGGGGTAATGCACTTTAAAAATAATTTTTGATGAGCCTCAAAGGGTGGATTTGGAACTTTGTGTGATTCTCAGTGGCTCAGTATCATCAGGCTTCAGTTCTCTGTTAAAGTTCAAAGACACTCTGGGAAGTAACTGCTAGATAAGTGTAGCTAGTGACCCCTGCCTTCACTGCCCTTCAGCAGAAGACGTAAAACCACAATAAAGAGTTCTTCCGCCATTACCCTTTAGAAATAGCATTACGCTGGTTTTCTGAATTTCTGTGAGGACATGTAGTGTGGCTTGAGTAGAAATGATGTTTTAATGTAGCGTGTCACAACTCACAAGAGCTGTCAAATTATGACAAATAACTGTCGGTATTTTTCTGCATATTGATACTGGTCTCAACACCACAAATCACTGTCTGATTCTCGCAGAAATTAAGGGGTGTCAGGTTAGAGATTTGATTGTGGGAAAATTAATTATTAGAACTTCACGAATGCTATACAGCAAGTGTGCGAGCGAATGAAGGCTAATTTGAAAATGTGAATGCGCTGGTCGAGAAACCTGGCAGATAATGAAGGAAACGTTATAATGGCCGCCTAAGGGGAACTCTAATGTGGTCTTACACCAGAAGGCTGGCTGAGTGGCCGAGTGCCGAAGACAGAAGACGATGGGGGTTCCGTCGGATGACAAGACGTCGACGTCGACGACCCCGGCGCCTGCCTACATCGACGATCGACCCGAAATACCCGTGAAGGACATCGCGGTTCCGTTCGTGTCGGTCGTCCTCTTCCTGCTCGGCGTGTGTGTCGTCATCGCGTACGCGAGGCGAAGGAGAAAACGAGTGAAGATAGAAGAGGCGGAGAGACTGCGGCAGATGAAAATCATAAGCAGTACGTATGGTGTCAATAGAGTTTAGGAGGTACTCAATGTGTTTTATTGTTACTGGTGGTTATGGTGGCGGTGACGGCGGTGGAAGTGGAGGTGGTGGAAGTGAGGTGGAGGTGGTGGAGGTGGTGGTGGTGGTGGTGGTGGTGGTGGTGGTGGTGGTGGTGGTGGTGGTGGTGGTGGTGGTGGTGGTGGTGGTGGTGGTGGTGGTGGTGGTGGTGGTGGTGGTGGTGGTGGTGGTGGTGGTGGTGGTGGTGGTGGTGGTGGTGGTGGTGGTGGTGGTGGTGGTGGTGATAATAACAATGATGATGATGATGGTGGTGATGTTGATGATGTTGAAGGTGTTGTTACTATCGCTACTGACCTATGAATCTCAACGTAAAAGAAGAAGCCTAAATGATGAGGTCCATCGATTGATCCTTGCATCATTTATCATCATTGTGCAGTGTCCAGTAATCGTCTAGTTCGTCTCGCCGGACTTCCTCAGTCTTTTCCTTCTCCATGTGGTGATACGCAGTGTCCATCGGTTATCTCGTATCCTGCTGACGTGCCCTGTCCAGGTCCACTTCCGTCTTCTGACATGTTCAATCATGTCTGATCTTTGTCTTTTATCTTACCCAGATATTTGTTTTTCTGTCCCTGTATGTGATGTTTAACATTCTCCTTTCCATCTTTATTTGTGCGGCTGCTAGCTTGTTCTTTGTTTATGTGGTGAGTGCCCGTGTTTCCGCCCCATATATTGTATTGCTGGAAGTACGCATGCGTTGAAGACTTGTATCTTCAACCATGTTCCGGTGTTACAATTGAAGATGTCGCGGTCCTTGGCGGATGCTACCCATCCGGCCATGATTCTTCTTTGAATCTCCTTGTCTTGGTTTTTGTTCCTGGTGCTGTATCTCTGTCTCAGGTATACGAAGTTTTCAACGTTCTCGATCTGAGTGTTGTTGACATATATTGGTGTGTCGTTTCCCATCATCAGCTTTGTCGTCGACTTGTTCATCTTCATACCCTGATTTTCACTTTCATTAGCTAATTGCTGTAGCATTTGTTGTAGTTCATTTGGTGTATTAACGCATATAAGTATGTCGTCGGCGAAGTGAAGATGACTAAGATATTCGCCTCTGGTTTCCTTAAGTCAGTCTTCGTAATATGCTTTCAAGTGCGGCCGTAAACAATTATTATATTCTCTGCACCTCTCCTTCGGTTGTGGTCTATCGTTGCGTATCTGCTTTTGAATCCATCTTGTTCTCAATGACTCATGACTTATTTCCGTCGAGTGTTTTCTCTATCGTTTTCGCTACTACTTTCGTGAGTACTTTATAGATATTTTTTGATAGTAGAGAATATCGGTGTGTAATTCTTGAGGTCTTTCTTATTTTCTTTCTTAAAGATTATCACCATCTTAGCGTTTTTCCATGCTGTGGGTATCCGTCTCTCTGATAAGCATTTAGTATACAGCTCTGCAAGTGTCTTCGAGATGATATCTTCTCCTGCTTTCAATGCATCGATGTTTATATGGTAATTTCCTGTTGCTGTCCTATTCTTCCTATCTCGTAGTGCTGCTTCCACCTCCGATGATGTTATCTCTGGTACCTCTTGTGGGTCAGTGTGGATTATGGTACTCTGTTCATTTATAACTCGATGTAGAATTCCTCTATTCGTTTTTTGATCTTTTCTTGATGATGGGTTTCTCTACCTTGCGTATGCAGGAGTCTGAGCAGTCTGTCTTGGCCAGGCTTCTGTGTTCTACAGACTTTCCACAGGTTCTTTGATGCCATGATCGTTTCTCGCATGATCTCTTGGTTGTATTTCCTGATGTCCCCTCTTGCTTTCCTTTTGATGGTCTTGCATATTTCTGCGTACTTTATTCGTTGTTTATCATCTCCGTTTTCCGCAATTTCTCGTCCTTTCGACATCAGGGCTCATGTCGGTGACGATATTCTCGATTTCATTGGCTTGTAGATTCCCTTAGCTACTCTTGACGCGCTTTGTTGGATCATGTGTTTGCGATGGTTTCGCTCATGGTGTCGATGTCGTGGAGTTTTTGTTGTGGCCTTAACCGGTTTCGCAGTTACAGTAGGAATTCGATTGTTGTGTGTGCATATACTCTAGGTGGTCTCTTGGTCATCTACTTTATTTTCATTTCCATCTCTACATCCAGTTTAAAGTTGCCCATAATCATTATGTGGTCACTTCTAATATTGACTTGGTTGATTGGTTACGTCTGTGACGATGTCTGGCCTGTTTGTTAGGATGTAGTCAATTACGGTCTTCGTTACACCGTTTGGGTTTTTCCACGTATAATCCTTGCATCAGTAATGTGAATGATAGCAATTGCAGAAAGCCCTGACCACATGATATATAAATGGGTAATGAAGCTAGTTGACGTCGACAATGAAGACAGTCCAGTGAGATTGTCTTTAAGAACAATATGACCCTTTGCTAAAGCATGCACATATACTTTAAATGTATTTGCGTTAGATGTCTGTATTGATGCCGATATTCAGACAAACACCGTTACAACGACGCAGAATATGGCACACATGAAATAACATTACCTGATGGTAATCTAACACAATTACCTCATATTATGACTGCTTATCTGTTCTTCTTAAAAGTATCCGTAGGTAGTAGAAGTCATATTACGGACTAACATAATCTCATCACGACGGTCTTGCTTGCTTCCAGATGCACACGCCCGTGCGAGACTCATTGGCACCTACCCGACCTATAATCTGTCGGCGGCCACATACCCAGTCAACAACACCAACCAAAGTAATCCGTCGTCAATGATAACGACGACGACGACGCTGACAGCCACGACCGACGAACCAAATATAACCCCAGCAGCCTCTCCGCAACGCGTAAGTACGGACACGCAACAACTTACCGTTGCAGTTGCAAGATGGCAGCAAACAATCGTAACGATGATAATTTTGTCAAACACGTGTGTAAAGACGTTTTGTCAGTCGTTCTCGCGGACATTGCACTGTAGCCAGCATACGAGCTTAAATACTATTGACTATTGGCGATGTGGGCAAAGGATGACACAGAGATGTAGACCGCAGAGCACAGACCCTTATTTACTTTATCTATCTGTTGCGTTTGATAAGAAAAATTTCGTCGACACACACACATGCACGCACGCACGCACGCACGCACGCACGCGCGCGCGCACACACACACACGCACACAAGCGCACACGCGCACACGCGCACACTCGCACACACGCGCACACGCACACACGCACACACGCACACACGCACACACGCACACACGCACACACGCACGCACGCACACACGCACACACCACACCACACCACAACGCACGCACGCACGCACGCACACACACACACACACACACACACACACACACAACACACGCATGCACTCACGCACACAACACACACAGACGCACGCACGCACACACAACGCACGCACACACAACACACGCACGCACACACAACACACACACACACACACACACACACACACACACACACACACACACACATACACACGTTCATAGACATTGCCACTGTAAGGTCAAATGTTATGCCATATTCATGCCATTTCAGAACGCCACTATGAATCACGTCGTGAAACCCCCCAGACGGTACATCCGCCACACAACTAGTGTCGACAGTACACGATATCCAAACGTGCGTTTGAATAAATTTGTTTGTACATTTTACACACGAAATAATTTCTAGTTTACGTTCCTTGGTTGCACTGATGTTTTCCACAACTAACTAATTGTAAATAAACGCACTGTGTTGTCCACAGTAGATTATTGTTTGCAAGTGAAACGCTGTACGATTAGCTGGAGACGAGTAAAGTTAGATGAAGAAAAAGAAAATACATAGCGAGCTCCATCCTTGATTAAACGACAGCCAGCTAATAATACTAATAATGATATTTTACATAGCTCCGGTATCCGCCACATGGTGGCGCTCATGGCGCCCTCACAGTATTGTGTTCATTCAAGAAATATAGAAGTCATATTAAAAACAATAACAATAATAATAATAAAGGGGTACTTAAAATGAATTACCATTCATTATTGAATCAGTAAACATCGTTATCAAAATAATGTACATTCACTAAATATACCTTTCTAAAAAATAATATAATGTATATAACAACTGTTATAATATAACAAACAGTTTATAAAAAACAAGTTTCATAAAATATGTACAATCAGTGTCATATATCATCCAGGAAATGTACACATGTATTATTCAGAGTAAACCTTAAAGAGCTATTTCTATGATGAAATGTTCTTAAGTATAAAGGGTACCGCGCGTAGTAATTATCTTTGTAAAAAAAAGTAAAGGTAAGTTTTTATATAGCGCAGTATCCAGTCCATAGGACTGCTCAAAGCACTTTTACACATTATTTCCCCGGTAGACCTGTTCAATCAAATACCATCTCAACCTCTCTGGGAAGCATCCAGCCACATGCTACAATTAATGTGCGAAAGGCTGCGCGTACACATATCCACCACTGTCTATTGCCAGGTACTCATTTATACAGCTGAGTGAACTGGAGCAATGTAGAGTGAAAAAACTTGCCCAAGGTTTTAACACCGCAGCACATGATTCGAACCCGGGTTCTCTAGGTCGAGAGTCCGGAGGTCTATCACTGAGCCACTGCGCTCTTTGTGTAGTCCTATTCCGTGCCGCGTTCACGCTCGCGTGTCTGTCCATTCCAGAACGACATAGCGACAGAAAGCGATGACATCGATCACCAAGAGACCATTGTGACAGTGGAGGTCCACGGCGAGATGCCCACCAGACAACGACACTCCCGCCGATCGCCTAGCATCGATAGTGCAAGTTCAACCGTACGTGTTTCTTTTCGAATGGTGTGGTGGGCTAGTGAACCCCTCTATGGTGGACCAGTGAACCCTCTCCTTTAAGACGGTCTGAAACGTTTTAACAACCATTGCCGAAACATGAGCACGGAGCCACGGTGTATATCAAACGTTTTCTCAAAGCAATTTGTTAAGTAAAAAAAACGTCTTTTTTCACCTTTCAATTATCAGTAACAACCATGAAGCGTTACCTAATGTAACTTATTATTAACACTACGCTACTTACAGATCTATTATTTGGCATATGAACACGACTTGTATCATTAAATAATTCCACGGGGTGGTTTTACAGTTGTGTAAAAAAAATGCACTACAGCTTTTAGCTGTCTTTCAACATTGTAACAATGTGTTGTAGCAAGCTTAATATGCATTTGTTTACAGAATTATCCCGTAGGAATGTCAATAATATAGTTATCCTTACATACATAAATTATTACTTTCGGGGGCTTTTTCAGGATGAAATATATTGCCGTTTTATGTGATTTAGACTTGTTTTAATAAGGATAGAAATGTCACTAAGCAACTTAGAAACTGAATTATTTATAGTATAGATTATTGTGTGATGACTTAAGCAAAGTGTCGGGAAATAATTTTATTTGTTTCTTCAAAACTTCAAAAGAAATTATTAATTAAAAACGTGTATTATAGCTGGTTCAGCCACTTTGAGTGCAATCCCACAATTTCTGTATAACATTACAAAAACAAAAATGTTATATCAAACATGCAAGAAATCTTAAAATGCAGATATTTCCTAAATAATGTATTATCAAGTGCGTTTAGTTTTGGACACTTGGGGCCTCTGATCCCACGGGGCCCTGGTTCCACTCTACATTATTTACTCACCAAGCATTGTCTAGGATATCAGCGCATTATGTAGCTGTGCTAGACTTGTCACAGTCGCATATTTAGACACGCCAGGTATATGTAAAGGACCGCGACTCACCAGGGAGACGGCTAAAGTTGGATTCAATCACAACTTCACATTGTCGCGTCCATCCAATGTGTCTGTCCATTCCAGAATGACGTGGTCATCAAAGTCGATGACGTTTCTGACATCGAGTTGCAAGAGAACACTCTGGAAGTTGAGGATCACCGCGAGGAACACACCCATGAACGATACAGTCGCCGTTCATCGAGTGTTGAGGAACACACCCATGAGCGATACACTCGTCGTTCATCGAGTGTTGAGGAGCCCACACATGAGCGATACATTCGTCGTTCATCGAGTGTTGAGAGTACACGAAGTTCAATCGTACGTGTTAACGTCGTTATTTCTCTTTGTTCACGAAGTAAATTCTGGGAAATCAGTTAATTGTTCAGCTGTTCTATGTTAAGCACAGTCGCATACGTACACGTTTGTGTTTAGGAATGCTATGAGAATGAAAGTGGTATCAACACAGAGCGGTACATAGACATACACTACTTTACATCGACATAGAGAAGAATAGAAAGTAACTGGATCTAGTAATGCATTGATGACAACGACACGAGAACGTCCAAAAGGTCGCGTTTGTTAATTCTCATACGTATTGTTGTGGTTTATATTATATACATTACACCCCATTATGCAGGTATTGCAGTACCTCAGGTATTGCAATACCTCAGGGAGTTTGACGCCCCTGCCATGCAGAGTTGTAAACCACTGCCTTGTGGTATAGGTTCTTGTCAGAACCGAAGGCTAAGGGAGCAAACCCTAAACAGAAAACCATGTCACTGTGGCAGCATCAAGGGCGGTTGGTGTATGGAACTCCCAACATCTCTCGACCAGCCACTGCAGGGACAAATAGTTTGCGCCTGTCTTGACATGTTCTTGCCGGTGTGAGACCTCTATTTGTTCCCCGAGAGAGTGTCGCTAGTAACTTGCAAAAGCCAGCGGTACTTCAAAAGTTTTTGCTAGCAGCTTCCATGAAATGTACAACTGCACGAAACATGATACCGGATCGGCCGTCGCCCGGGTTACCAAGGACCGCGCTGCTCGACCTCATCTTCCGTCGACAGTGGAAAATCAGCTAGGAAGAAGAAGACAAAGAAGACAACTACTGACAATTGGACAATGGAACGTCAGGACTCTCCTCGACTGAGAAGGAGCTAACCGACCAGAAAGACGTACGGCACTAGTAGCAATGGAACTTGCCAAATACAACATCGACATCGCCGCCCTATGTGAAACAAGGTTCTCAGAGTCTGGTAGTCTCGACGACTTGGAATACTCTTTCTTCTGGAGTGGCAAACCCGAAGGAGAAAGAAGGGAGGCAGGAGTGGGCTTTGCTATCAAAAAGGATATCATCACAAAGCTGACAGAAATGCCACGGCCAGTAAGTGACAGAATCATGACGATGAGACTACCTCTGAGCAAGGACAACTTTGCTACAATTATCAACGTGTATGCTCCGACAATGACAAACCCAGACGAAAACAAGGAGGCCTTCTACAACCAGCTCACAAGTGTGCTCAGGGGCATCCCTCATACCGATAAGCTACTGCTGATAGGAGACTTCAATGCGAGGATAGGAAGAGACAATGACAAGTGGCCCTTGGTCATGGGCAAACATGGGATTGGGAAATGCAACTCCAATGGCGAACTTCTACTGGCTCTGTGCTCTGAGTTCGAACTGATAGTGACGAACACCATGTTCAAGCAGAAGGATGAACGCAAGACCACCTGGATGCATCCTCGTTCCAAACACTGGCATATGATCGACTTCATCATCACGAGGTGTCGGGATAAGATGGACATCCAAAGTACCCGAGCCATGCGTGGAGCAAACTGTTGGACCGATCACCAGATGCTGAGATCAAAAGTGGCTTTCAGAATACGACAAAAGCACAACAGGCAAGGGACAAATAAGCCGACCAAGCTCAACACTGCAAAACTACGTACCACCAGCCATAGGGAGAGTTTTGAGCAGGAGATGGACAGTGCTCTCGCCCATTGGGAGGAGAAGGAAAACTCAACACCAGACGAGGAATGGGCAGCTCTGCAGCAGGTTGTGTACAACACAGCCAAGACATATCTTGGCAAGCCGGACAGAAAACACCAGGACTGGTTCGACCCCAACGACCAGGAGCTACAGACTCTTATGAGCAGAAGAGATCAAGCCCACCAGAGAGTGTTGCAAACCAGGAGTACTAGATCCAACACTGCAGCATACAAAGATGCCTGCAGACTGCTACAAAAACACACCCGTGCACTGAAGTCGGACTGGTGGGAAAGGAAAGCAGTGGAGCTGCAGAGAGCTGCCGACAGTAACAACATGAAGGGCTTCTACAATGGACTGAAGGAAGTGTGGGGACCCAAAAAGAAGGGACCTGTTCAACTAAAATCAACAGACGGAATGGAAACCTTCTCTGACAGCAAGAGAGTTGTGGCAAGATGGAGTGAACACTTCCAGAAGCTACTCAACGTCCCTGGCGACATAGATCACGAAGCTCTGGACAACATCCCGCAGCGCATTACCAAGACAAGCCTTGATGATATTCCAACTATGGATGAGATGGCTAGAGCAATCGCCAGCCTGAAAGATGGCAAAGCACCTGGAGGAGATGGAATTCCTGCAGAAGTATGGAAGCATGGAGGAGACAATCTGTTCAGCAGACTGCACCAACTAATCACCAATGCCTGGGAGATGGGTTCTGTACCACAAGCATGGAAGGATGCAAGCATTATAACCATCTACAAGAAAGGTGATCGAACAGACTGTGGGAACTATAGAGGAATCTCTCTTCTTTCCATAGCAGGCAAGATCTTCGCCAGGATCCTCCTCAACAGACTATCTACCCACCTAACACCAGAGGTAGTTCCGGAGACACAATGTGGCTTCAGAGGTAACCGGAGCACCGTGGATATGATATTTTGTCTCCGACAACTACAAGAAAAGTGCATTGAGCAGGACCGACCACTGTACATGGTATTTGTCGACTTCAGTAAGGCGTTCGATACAGTTGGGAGGACCGGACTATGGCAGCTACTGAAGAAGTATGGCTGCCCAGAGAAGTTCACAACAATGATCGAGGCACTACATACCGGAATGATGGCGACTGTTAATGTTGGAGGGGAAGTCTCGGAATCGTTCAGGGTCACAAATGGGGTCAAGCAAGGCTGTGTACTGGCGCCCACGCTCTTTTCCATCTTCCTATCAGCAATGCTCGACAATGCTTTCCGAGACATGGGGGATGGCATCTACATACAGTCCAGACAGAGCGCTGACCTATTCAATGTCGCACACTTCAGAGCGAAGACCAAGACTACACGGATACTGATGAGGGAGCTGCTATTCGCAGATGACAGTGCACTGGTTGCACACTCTGCTGAAGAGATCCAGAAAATAGTGGATGCTTTTTCCAATGCGTCAAAGAAGTTTGGCCTGAAGATTAACATCAAGAAGACCGAGGTGCTGTACCAACCCAACTCTACAAGAACCCGAGAGGAGGATATCATGGTTGATGGAAACAAGCTGAACTCTGTTATAGAATTCACCTACCTCGGAAGCACTATATCAAGTGACGGATGCATTGACGATGAAATACAGAGGAGGATGGCCAAGGCTAGTGCATCTTTCGGCCGACTACGCCAGAGACTCTGGAACAACCACCATGTGTCCATGCGGGTTAAAGGCAAGATATACCGTGCAATTGTGCTGTCCACCCTCCTATACGGAGCCGAGGCCTGGACAGTGTACAGACGACAGGTGAAAAAGTTGCATGCCTTCATGATGCGACATCTGCGTTCGATCATGAGGATAACCTGGATGGACAAAGTGACAAACAAGGAAATACTCGAACGGACAGGGCTGCCATCTATGGAAGATCTTCTGATCAGAAAGAATCTCCGGTGGACTGGACACCTCATGAGGATGTCATCAGACAGGCTACCGAAGCAGGTTCTCTACTCCCAACTGTCTTCTGGTCACAGAAAGAGAGGGCGCCCTCGTCTCCGGTTCAAAGATACCATCAAGAGAAACCTGAAGCTGAGAGACATAAAGATCGACTCCTGGACATCACTCTCACAGCAGAGAGACAAATGGAGAGCAAGAGTCAAGTGATGGAAGCAGTCTTTGTCGCTTCGCGACCGACAGCATGATGATGATGACACCCCATTAACAGTCAATACACATAACACGTTTTTTCCTGAGCCCATGGGTGAAATATAAAAACTAAAATAGTTGTTTACAGTTATTTGTTTACAGGTTGACACATCTGAGGATGCATGCTTGCGTTGATTATAGATGTGGTTCATTATATTAATATGAATCATAAATCAATGCACCCTTTCAAAAAGGGATAACATACCTTTCACAAAGGAAACAAACCAGTGGAGTCTGTCTATTCCAGGTCGACCTGCCGATCAAAACTGATGATGTCGAATTGCAAGAATACACAGTGGAAGGTGAAAACGACAGCCAGAAAACTATCAGACATATTCACCAAACCATCGTCGTCAGCAGCACACAAAATGGAACCGTGCGTACTTAGTAACGTTTTATTTTCCATGCTTACTAGTTACTAATTACTAGGACAGAAAGTCTGTGGGGACGATTCATATATGACACAAAGATGGAGGCACTGTGTGTGAGTGAGCGCGTGCGTGCGTGCGTGCGTGCGTGCGTGCGTGTCTACGTGCATGTGTGGATGCGTGCGTGCACGTGTTTGCGTGACTGGTAAAACGCGTGCGTGAGAGCGAGCGTGTACCTCAATCAAGCACGTGACTCGTATTAAGCATCCATTAAATTCGAATCACTATTATCGTCACTCAATAATTAATATTCCGTTTTACACTTAATTGTTATGTCACAATGTGGTACAATAGAAAATACTGTATGAAGCTGCAACTCTATCTATCTACAAATGCTATATACACCAAGCGTAGAATCCAATTCATTCAGTAAATGAACGAGTGACACTTGCGTTGTGATCAAAGCGTTAGTTGCGACGTGTCCCGTCACAACGTGTCCCGTCACAACGTGTCCCGTCACAACGTGTCCCGTAACAACGTATCCCGTAACAACGTTTCTCGTAACAACGTGTCCCGTAACAACGTGTCCCGTAACAACGTGTCCCGTAACAACGTGTCCTGCGTGATGTAACATGCCCGTGTACTATAATATAGTAACGTGCGCTTTGTGGTGAACCAGTACGCGTATTAAGTATGATATTATCGCGAGCCGCTTATGTGAAACATAACATCTAACTAATTACAGTTCATTATGTTATTACAAAGAATTCATAACTGTTGTACAATTCGGGGGCCTGGTGCTGACCAATAACCTCAAATTTCTCCCAAATACCCTACGTACAGTGTCTCAATTAACCGCCAATTGCACCTTTCTTCAGGTTCCACCGAAATCCACCTTAGAGGTATCCAAAGCTCCCGAATTATACCTCACTTTGGGTCCCCAAAGCATCAATTCCCCCTCCGATGTTCCCTGAAAAACACATTAAAAGGCTTGCAAAAAAAACTTAAGTTGCACCCCACGAATCTCCCAGAAACACCACTGCCAATCTCACAAAACGTCCAATTGCAGTCCTATTTAGGATCCCCGATTAAAACTTCCAGGGTCTCCAAAAATACACTCTCCTGAAGCTTGCCTATGTGTTGACTTGCTCCATTTTGTTTATATTTCTAGTAAATCCACTGTAATCAATGAAAGAAATAATTAATCTAGGATATGTTACACCAAAAACTACTTTTAGTTTTTCTCTTCATTCCAGGATAATATGCCGATCGAAGCCGGTGATGTGCCGGCCATTGAATTGCCGGAGAACTCTGTGGAAGTTGAAGATCTCAGGGAGAAACCGACCAGACACCGACACGGTCGCCGTTCAACTAGTGTCGACAGCACACAAAGTTCAATCGTACGTGTCATTGAACGTGGAATTTTTCACGTGTCATAATTTCATTGTATAATTTTAATTTTACACATCTATGTCTTTTAAAGAATATAATTGAATGTGTAAATATATATTTAATATATATATATATATATATATATATATATATATATATATATATATATATATATATATATATATACAGTTTTTATCATGTATTCAGCGTAGTTATTATTATTATTATTATTATTTATTCAGCATACCCAGATTTATTATTA
Source organism: Oasisia sp. SBJ-2009 (assembly GCA_964017155.1). Lineage (NCBI taxonomy): Eukaryota > Metazoa > Annelida > Polychaeta > Sabellida > Siboglinidae > Oasisia > Oasisia sp. SBJ-2009. Next base: position 40,749,189 of record OZ024862.1, on the reverse strand, counting down.
TAGACTTTAGCTATTTAGAATTATGGTGCATATACACACCTATGAACGCGACAACCGTCCCGGATTTGATGTGGTCAACATTTAATTTTAATATTGATTCAAAGTTCGTCACAGCCGCATAATTACAATAAGGCATTTAAGAAAACGTGTTTCTGCTAATAAAAGTGGCATCACACGAGTGACGTGCACCGTATGTTGCAGGAACTTTTCAGATGATGTCCGTAGCGTCGTCTCCCATGCGCTACTATTGTCAACATGAACATGTACAATTCACACACGGAAAGAAGTATACGTTTCACAAAACGTAACCCCATTTATTTGTCCGTTCCAGAATGGTATGACGACCGAAACCGATTATGTGTCTCCAGACGAATTTGGAGATAGCACTCATCAGGGTGGACATCGCAGCCGGAGGACGAGGAGACACATTCGCCGAACCATTATCATCAACAGTATACAAAATGCAACGGTATCTTCTGAATAATATTTTATTTCTATTTTTATGTTTATTAATTTATAATACACAAGTTTCTGGAAAACAAGCGAGATAACATAAAAATGAAGTACGATCACTATTAACTTCGCTTAACTCACATTCCGTTTATATCATTTCTGTAGAGCAGAATCTGGCACACTTTAAACCTACTGTGTGAAGCTCTATCTACATACAAATGCTTTATACATCGTGTATAAAATATTTAAAACTATACAATTTAGAGAGTGACTGAGTGACATTTGCATTGTGGCCCACACATTAGTTGCTGTGACGTAACCCGTAACAATACGTCCTGTATGACGTAACTACATGCCCGTATCAAATGGCAACGTTCCGTGTATGTTGTAATAACGTGTCCTATATACTGCTATTGTGAGCCGCTACTATGATATTATATTTATCTAACAAATTACAACTCATAATATTATTTCATAGCCGTCAGAACGTGGTAGACATTCGGGGACCTGATGCTTACCAATAAGCTCCAATTTTCGTGTTGGAGTTCGACATGACCATTTTACTAACGTTGTTAACACCTCTTAAACCTGATTTTGCACTTTAAAATAAGTGATAATAAATAAATACCTGAAAATGTCAACAGCATGATGGGTGAATAGACATTGTCAATGGTTTGTCATAGAAATAGTGTCCTTGGAAATATGGCAATGGATATTTGCATTAAAAAAACATTTAATATTGTTTAACAACATATTTTGTTTGTGAGGAATTATCCTTAAGAACTCGTTATCTTAGTGAAACGGTCCCTAAGTTCCCAAACACACCACGTTCAGTTTCTCTAACAATGTCAAATTGCAACCATCTTCTGGTTCCCGCGAAACCGACCTTAAAGCGCCGAAGTTTCCTGATATGCCCCCCCCCCTCCCCCCCCCCATGGAGATCCCCAAAACAACTTGTGTCGCCTCACCGGGGATCTCAGTAAAGATACCTTCAGGCTTCCAAAATCCGTTCAACCGCATCTCACTGGACCGCGCATACATATTATTATAGTCCATTTTTATTTACAGTGATAGTAAATTCGTTGCAGTCTTTTAAAGAAATCATTCATTACATCATACGTTACACAAAACAACGTTTATTATGTTCATTCCAGGATGATATGCCGATAAAAACCGGAGACGTGCATGGTTTGGAGTTGCAAAAGCTATTTCTGAAAGGAGACCATCACCGCGAGAAACCCAGTAGACACCACCGATACGCTCGCCGTTCAGCTAGCATCGACAGTATACGAAGTTCAATCGTATGTGTTACCGATTTCGTGTTAATTGTACATATAAGATGTCATTTAATTGTTTAATTGTTCCACGTTAGTCGTTGGTCGTTTCTGCAATGTATTTCGCAAGTGTTAGTATTACTGCTGCTGCTGCTGCTGCTGCTGCTGCTACTGCTACTGCTACTGCTACTGCTACTGCTACTGCTACTACTACTACTACTACTACTACTACTACTACTACTACTACTACTACTACTACTACTACTACTACTACTACTACTACTACTACTACTACTACTACTACTACTACTACTATTACTACTACTACTACTACTACTAATAATAATAATAATAATAATAATAATATTAAAAGGCCAAGAGTAACACCCACCGAACGCTCTAGTTACATTCTGGATGTCTGTGGCGACGTGTCCCATGTGCTACAATTGTTATCAGGAACATATTCAATTTACACACTGAGCCAATGTCATAGATCTAGCATACACAACGTGACGCGAATTTGTCCATTCCAGAACGGCATGACGACGGACACCGAGTATATGTCTGCTACCGAATATCGAGAAAACACTCTGAAAAACGGACATCGCAGCCGGAAAATCAAAAGACACATCCACCGAACGATGATCATCAGTAGGACCGAAAATGCAGCCGTATGTATTTAATAGATTAATATTTTACTCTGTCATGATTATTAATTAATATAGCACCAAGTTGCTGGAGAAGACGCAGAAATAACGTAAAGATTGAGCATTGTATTTACATGCGTGTGAATGTGTATGCGCGCGTGTGTGTCTGCATGTTTGCCTGTGTGAGTGCATCCGAAAAAGCGTGACTTCATGTATTCGTTTGCGAGCATGTACACTTCAGTAAAGCACATGCTTCGTATGGCGCATACAATATGCTAATCACTATTACCTTCACTAATTTATATTCCATTTATATTTAATATTCATGTCAGAATCTGATACACTAAAACATACTATATGAAGCTGCACTTGTCTACAAATGTATAAATATATTTATAAAATGTATAAACCTATACACTCCAATTGATTTAGCGAGTGACCGTGTGACACTTGCGTTGTGTCCCACACGTTAATTGCTGTGACTGACGTGTCCCCTGATTATCTGTCCTGTATGGTGTAATCACATGTCTAACAAACTACAACTGACTGTATTATTGCATAACCTTCGGAAAGTGGGGACTGATACTTACAAATAGTCACCAAATTTCCTCTTGGCGTTGCGGTTCACAAAAATACACTTTCTGTCTCTCCAGTAACATCCAATTCCACCCTTCTTCAGATGCCCCGAAACCAGCCATATAGCTCCACATGTCTCCAATTATACCCCTTTGAAGGTTGCTAAAAATGGTCCAGCCTCTCCAAAAACAATTGCATCTCCTTGAATCTTGCCTATGTATTAAAATGGTTCATTTTATCTATAGTGAGAGTAAATGCTTTCCTCTTCTTCTTCCATATACTGGAATAGGCTCTTTCCGGGCGTTAAAAGTCCAATCGAAGCTTGTGCGCTTTGGGGGGGGGCGGTGTATGCTCCCTTAAAAGAGTTAATATAAAAACAAAATTTGTATTAAATAATTAAAATTAAAACGTTAATAAATGTCGGCGAAAGAGCTAATTCATCTAGCATGCATTATACAAAAACAACCTTCACTCTGTTCATTCCGCGATGATAGGACAACACAACTTTTATTATGTTCAATCCAGAGTGATATTCCCATCACAACCGGTGATGTACCAGCTTTGGACTTGCAAAAACTATTTCTAAAAGCTGGTCACCACAGCGAGAAACACAACAGACACCACCGATACGCTCGCCGTTCAACCAGCGCCGATAGTGTACGAAGTTCAGTCGTACGTATTATTGTCTTTTATGTGAATTGCACATACTAATTTAAAGAATGTTATTTAACTGTCTAATTGTTCCACGTGACTTGCCCATATATGACGTAGCAACGTGCCCAGTATGCTGTAACAACGTGCGCCACGTGCGTCGTATGCTGTAGCAACGTGTCCGCATGCCACTACAATAGTATCGATGTCCGTAACGACATGTGCCGGTATAACTTGAGCATATTTAATGCATTCATCGAAGGAAGTAGGGTATATCTAGCATAGTCTGCATTTCATAAAATATAATTCGAATTTGTCTATTCCAGAACGGCATGTCGACCGAACTTGATTATTTGTCTCCATTTGAATTTCGAGAACACACTCCGCAAGGTGAACATCACAGCCGGAGAACCAGACGACATATTCGCCGAACCATTGTCATCGATAGTACGCAAAATGCAGCCGTGCGTATTTAATACATTTCATCTTACATTTCCTGACTAATTAACAGGACACGACGTTACTTGAAAACGAAGCAGCGATAACAAAAAGATAGAAGCACTGGGTGTTGGTGCGTGCGTGCATAGGTGCGTGCGAAAAAACGGGATACGTATACTATAGTAATGTTCCCGTGTGCTGCATGATGTAACCTCATGCCCGCATACTATGGCAACGTTCCACGTGTGTTGTATGATGTAACATCGTGCCCGCATACCATAACAACGTTCCCCGTGTGCTGTATGATGTATCCTCATGCCCGTACACTATGGCAACGTTCCCCGTGTGCTGTAAGATGTAACCTCATGCCCGTACACTATAACCACGTTCCCCGTGTGTTGTATGATGTAACATCATGCCCGTACACTATGGCAACGTTCCCCGTGTGCTGTATGGTGTAACCTCATGCCCGTACACTATAGCAACGTTCCCCGTGTGCTGTATGATGTAACCTCATGCCCGTACACTATAGCAACGTTCCTCGTGTGCTGTAGCAACGTGCGCTTCATGTTCTAAAGATGTATCTCGTTTGCTGCTATTGTGGGTCACTCCTGGGAAACTACCAAACGACAACTCAACGTAATGGTTATTGCATAGTCTTCGGAACGTGATGATTATTCCGGGGCCTGATGCTTACCGATAATCTTCAATTTCCCACTCGGAGTTGAGATTAATAAAACGTCCAATCTCTCTAATAACCTGTAATTGTACCTTCTGGAAGTTCCCCCGAAATCCATCTTCAAGCTGTTAAAAAACCTAATTACAGCCCGTTAAGTGTCTCCGATAAGAGCACTAGTTGCACTTCTCTCAACTCCGACTAAAAACACTTTAAGGCACTAAAAATTCCTTCAATCGCAACCCTCAACGTCCTCCCAAAAGGACTTTCAGTGTCAAACAAAACCATCCAACAACACTCCTATCCAGGACCACAAAAATAAGGTTTTCCAAACTCCTTCCATTTTAGTGTTTCAATTCCAGGATGGTTTGCCTACTGAAACCGGTGTCGTATCCGCCATCGAATTGCCAGAGAACACAACGACATCTGATGGTCACGGCGGGAAATCCACCAGACGGCGACACACTCGCCGTTCAACCAGCGTCGAGAGTAGACCAAATTCAACCGTACGGGTTACTGTGTAATATGTGAATTGTACATGTAATTTGTCAAATGTCATTTAAGTGTTTTAGTGGTCCAGGTTGGCCGCAGTCGCAGACTGAGTTTGTATTGTATTTCGGAATGATAATGACAGTACAAATGGTCAGATCTGGAAGTGGTATTGGCCAAGAGTAGTGTATATTCACTTCCGTATAGAGTATACGAATAGAGGGCCGTCGATCGCCGATGACGGCAGTGGTAGCCATTCTTGGACCAGAGCTACATGCTCTGAAAAATGTGTCCCCTCCCCCGAATGAAACTAATGAAAATTCCCGGATATGCCGGTGTGCGTGTTTGCGTGCATTAAAGTGCATGCATGCGTGCGCACGAGCGCACCTCTGGCAGAGGCTCTGCTAACTATGTAGAGGAGACCGGGGCTAGTTGTAACAAAAACAACATATTTCAGGATTGCGGGAGGGTTTCGTAACCGATCGAACCTTTTTTTATGCCAAAAGGTCCTCACATATCTCCCGCAGTTAATTGGAGATAATTAATTGCCTGGGATATTTCACATTTACGGTATGGTGTATTATATGAGGTGTCCTAAAGTGTTACAACTTACCCCGATACGGGGCAAGTTGTAACAGAGTACGGGGTCAGTTGTAACACGTATGTTTTACTATTGGGGTAAGTTGTAACACAACATAAAATTACACAATTGATGCTACTGCTTTCTGTAAGCTATATACATTATTTGAGACTTATAACGATGTATCATTGCATATATAGTATATTCCGTATTGGAGTTCAGCTTTTAAACACAGTATCTGACCAAACAAAACATAGTTTTATTACCAGAAATTGCAATAACAATCATTTCGTGATGTGATGGTTATTTATAATTGCAAAAAACACAGTAGGCCCAGTAATTAGTCGCATGTTTTAACTAAGTATCTGATGTAACGTATATTGTGAATGCAATGGGCAATTATGCACACTCGTTAGGTATTCCTTTCCACAATAAAATTAAAAAGAAAGATAAAAATCAAAATTAAAAACAAGACTAGCATGACATATATCATCAGATCGGCAACGACAGGAAGCTGACGAATAAGGCCTACTCGCTGTCAGAGTCGCACAAGTGACACAGATATGTGTCGTCGCCTGTGGTGCATTCAGTGTGTGCCCATCTGACACTGGATCCACTGTTCATGCGACCTGCTGTCGGCGTAATTCTCGTCACATACCAAGCAGAACCATTCCACTGATTTTGTTTTCTTGACGAGAGCTTTGCCTTTCGTGAGTGGCAGTTTTCGCTTACTACTGCATCCTGTAGCTCGCGCTGCTCTATATAGCGGCCTGTCTGTTTTCGAGCATTTTCCGGACTGGGGTATCGGTGGCGATCATCGTTTCCCGTCTCATACGTCCTCGGCCGTCAGTCCTTCGTGCAGGAGCTATGGATAAGATAAATACATGTTTTTATTCCAGTCTCGTGTGTGTGTGTGTGTGTGTGTGTGTGTGCGTGTGTGCGCGCGTGTTTGTGTGTGTGTGGGTGCGTGTGTGCGAGAGAGAGAGAGAGAGAGAGAGAGAGAGAGAGAGAGAGAGAGAGAGAGAGAAATAGTGTGCGTATAATATATAATATATAATGTATTATTATTTGCTATTCGCCACATAAATCAGCAGTAAAGCAGTAAACTAAGAATTATAGATACACAAACAGGTAATTTGAAGATGAGGACAAAATGAGGAAAAGTACCTTTTTTCTTCAAAATGGCGTGGCTGGACGGCGAGTCGACGGATTCATGTAATATTACACGTGACATGCTCAAATCTATTGATGAATGTGCTGCCACCTTCTTTGTGAATTTGCATTAGCAGTTTTATCTGTAGGCTCTCTGTGGCATGATCTAACGGTGTTACAACTTGCCCCGAGATGAATGTTACAACTTGCCCCAACCCGTCTTTTTCATAAAACACGATATTGCATAAAATATTCTTCAAATCCTGTTTAAAGGTTTATGTCAGAGTTACAATAATATACTCGTAAATACATCCATCAATGAAAAATCACAAAATATGAATTATGGATACACATACACTTAACTTGAAAATATTCAAAAAATAAATCAGAATAGTACGTGTTTTCTTTAAAAACGGCATACATTTATGGGGTGTCGACGGATTCACGTGATATTACACATGACATGCTCAAATATATTGATGAACATGCTGTCTTCTTGCAGAATAATTTGCATTAGTAGTTTTGACTGCAAGCCATCTGTTACAACTAGCCCCGGTCTCCCCTACGTATGTACGAGGAACTTGGTTTATTGCTTTATTCCCGGTTGCTTTTGTGATTCTAATGAAAGATCACTAACCCACTACATGAACTTCCCACCCCACGTTCTGTCCCAGCACAGGTAAGTGTCCGACCAAAGGTAACGGTTGTGTCGCATGTATACCAACTGCCACCACGTATAACTGTCCACCGGCCCATCACAAGTAAACATTCCACAATAGGTAGCTGGGATTGTAGTCCAGTGTACATGCCGTTTGGCACGCTATCACAGCTTGTAAACATCACATCATTCTGGATGCCCATGGATTATGCCAGAAGGAATATTGAGAAATATGTATATGTTACAGTAACGCGTCCTGTGTGTTGTAATATATTCATGTTCGTAAGCAGTAACAACGTGCCCTGTATGCTGCAGCAACATGTTCCATACGCTGTAGTTACCTGCGTTGTATGCAGCAGCTACGTGCCCAGTACGTTTTCACAACATGCGCCATCATATGTTGTAGGAACGTGCCCCATACGTTATAGCAGCATCCCCCCATGTCCATAACGACATGTCGCTTCTAGTAGTACTGTTAACATGAACATATTCAATTCACACATCGATAGATGTAGGAGACATATAGCATCTGTTTCACGAAACGTAACATGAATTTGTCCATTCCAGAACGGCATGACGTCCGAAACCGATTACGTGTCTGCCGTCGAATCTCGAGACGAAAACACTCCGAAAAGTGAACATCGCAGCCGGAGAACCAGAAGACATGTTCATCGAACCATGATCATGAATAGTACACATCATTCAACCGTATGTGTTAACGTTTCTATCATACTGTTTGATACCTCATCATGTCCCGTGTACACTAACAGCATACCATGTTACAATGTATATTGTAACAATGCGCTATGTATGCTGTAGCAATGCTCCATGTGTGATGTACCAAGGTATACCTCGTATCCAATGACAACATGTCCCTTATGACATAACAACGTAGGCAGTAGAAACGTGCCTGTTTGTTGTATCAATGTGTCCCGTGTAGTGTAGAACAGGACAACAGGCCTGTTATGCTGTAACAACATGCCACGTGTGCTGTAGCAAAGTGTCACGTGTACTGTAACGACGTGCTCTAGGTGCGGTAACCACATACCTGGTATGTTGTAACAACATACCTTATTGTAATATAACAACGTACCATATTCCTTTCTAGCAACGTGCCATGTATGCTGTGAAAACGGGTCCCAAAGCACCCACTGAAGGAAGCATGATATTATACACACGTACATACACACACGCACACGCACACACACACGCACGCACGCACACACACACACACACACACCACACGCATACACACACGCACACGCACACACCACACACACACGCACACGCACGCACGCACACACACACACACACACACACACACACACACACACACACACACACACACACACACACACACATACAGTTATAAAGTGAACATGATAGTAGTTTACAAAAGGCGATTAATTATGTAGCTCTACAGTTTGACAAAATGTCAATTGAATGTCTATTCCAGAACGATATGCCGATCGAAACTGCAAACACCCTTCCCATCGAAATGGCAGAGAATGCAACGAAAAGCGAACACTATAGCCGGAAAACCAGCAGGCAGATTCGTCGAGATATTATCGTCAATACTATACAACATTCAACAGTACGTATTAAAGTGCTTAGTCGAATGTTTTACATGTTTAGTAATGTTTAGGATACACAAGTTGTATTGCATTTTGAAATGCATTAAAATCAACATGGAATCAGTCAAGAACAGTAGGCCCTATATAAACGTAATAGTACGCTACGCTACATCGCCCGAGTAAAAAACGAAGGCGAAGTGATAAGAACGACACACAGGTTTTTAAAGATCCCGTTTATTGGCTGCACAGAAACAGTAGGTGAGACTTTGGGAATAACATGCATGAGATATCTAAAAATGGAGGCAATATGTGTGTGCGCGCATGCTTGTGTGCGCGCGTGCGTGTGTGCATGAGTGAGCGTGTGTATGCGAGCGTGCGTATATGTGTACATATGTACGTGTGAACAAATGTGCTACAATATTCCATAAGTCTATGCTAACAATCACCCTTTCAAACTCCACTGTTTTTTCTATGACAACGTCTTCCCTAACAATATGTCCTATGCATTAACAACATGCCGGTAAGGAGTAGCAATGTATTTAGTATGCAGTGACAACATGCCCTAATTGTAGGAGCAACATGCCCCGTGTGTGGGCGGCTCAACTGAAACTTCAAATATCGAATTATCTAAAGCGTACAATAATATTGGCGTGTTAATGTTAATAGTAAATCAGTTACAACCATTGAACATTGAAAGAAGCAATACGTGTAGCATAGGACTCGCAAACAGTCACTTGTGTTTGTTCATTTCAGAACGAAATGGTGACCAGTGATTTGGCTACCGTCGAATTGCAAGAGAACACACAGAAAGCTGAAAATCGAGTTAATGTCGATACTACACCAAAGTTAATGGATACGGCGACAAAAACCAATGCTTTGGCTGCTATCGCAATGCTAGATAACACATTGCAAGCTGAAGACCAAATTGGTGTCAGAAGTACACCGAATTCAACTGATACGGCGACAAAAACCAGTGCCTTGGCTGCTATTGCATTGCTAGATAACACATTGAAAGCTGAAGATCCGATTGGTAGCGGTAATACACCAAACACAACCGATACGGCGACAAAAACTAATGCTTTGGCTGCCATCGCAATGCTAGATAACACATTGAAAGCTGAAGATCCAACTAGTGTCGATAGTAGGCCCAACTCAAACGTACGTATTAACGGTTGACTTTGTGTTAACTCTACTTCTTTTCTATGTGCAATTTCTATTACAGACGTTGGCAATTATGACCTTCAAAACAAAATGGTCGTTGGTTGTTCGTATCTGTGGAGTTGCGTTCCCTCCACACCATTTAGATGGACTGTTATTTTTATTCGCTGCCCTACATTATTTCACACATTATATATACAAATGTGTAACAGTACGTAAGTCAAATAACATCAGCATGTCCCGTATCATATGCAACAACAATGGGCTCCGTATGATGTAACGGTGTGCCTTGTATGCAGTTGCAACGTACTTCGTATGTTGCCATAACGTGCCCCGAATGTTGTAACAACGTGTCTCGTATGACGGGTCCCGTGTGTCGCAACAACACGCCCCATATACTGCTACAACGTGCTTTGTATGCTGTCACGATATTATCATATGGTTTTTGTGTGGACAGCTGCAGTGAATTTTCACATGTTTAAATACCTACAAAACATAACATTATTATCATTATTATTAGCTAAGCTTAAATTAATTGTCGCCACTGAAAAACGTGAGAGGTCTAGAATAATATATTTCAGAAACGATAACACGTGTCTGTTCATTTCAGAACAACGTGGCGATAAATCCAGGTGTTGCCCCTGCCACCGAGGCGCCAGGGAACACACCGACTGTGGAAGGTCCCAGCGCGAAACCCCCCATCGCTCCTCGACACACTCGCCGGCAAACTGGCCCTGAGAGTGTACGACAACCACCCGTGCGTCTTTTGTTGGTATGTCTTTGGATTTATTATTTATTATCATTATCATCATTATTTTATCATCATTATAATTTTCATCATTATGATAATAATCATAATAATAATAATAATTATTATTATTATAATAACCAGCGTTCATATGCGCTTAGACACATTACTGTAATAAAAAGTAAATACATATTTTAAATATAGGTATACTTAAATAGATTATATTAACATTTAAAAGATTATATAATAAGTATTTAAGATACATGTTTATAAAATTTTAAGCCAATTACGTAAATAATCATGGTATATCAAAAAGTAAACATTATAATGATTTCATAATAATATTTTAATAAATAAAATAAAATATATTAATTCATAAATGAATTCATAAAACACATACCCATAACAGAGTTATACACAACATTTCCTCAGTGGAAGTATTTATGATGTTTTTACCCACGACATAAGATTTAACCAGATTTAACAAGACTGCCACCTAGAAAGTCCTCCCTAGATAGCAAATGAACAAGGAAGCACTGCGGCTTATCGAGAGTCAAACCTATCTCTCTAAGTGTATCCATCCCTTCTGAAGTATAATTCGACTCTATTTTTAAATATATTCACCAGTGCATTGTTTATCAGCCCTGACCGGTTCATAGACTTTCATCTTCCGTTGAATATACGGTTCGGGCGATGCGATGGGAACCGTGAAATTGCCCGTTTTGGATGGCGACGCTGTATGTGTGTGGAGCGAGGGTGGGGGTGTGGTGTGATGTGGTGTTCTTTGTGTTTTTTTTATTAACTTGTAACAAAATTCTCTATTTAATGTACCAATGTAACACCCCCGCATGCTATAACAGTGAGTCATCGTTCTTTTAACGACGTACACGCTAAAAACGTACCCCGATTACTGTGAAATAGTACCTCGTTTACTGTGACAACATCTCCCTTGGGATGCACCACGTTGCAGTGAATAGTAATTGCAATGCACCCATAGAAAGAAGTACGATGCATCTACCAGGACTACTACACGTTTCACAACATAACTCGAGTGTGTCCCTTCTAGAACGGTATGCCGATTGAAGGCGATGATATGGTTCCCACCGAATTGCCAGAGACCACACGGACAGTTGAACACAGCAGCCAGAAAGCTAGCAGGCACATTCACCGACCGAGCAGCATCAATGGACAACAACACTCAAACGTACGTATTAAAATTGTCATTTGAACGTTTACACATTATAGTAATTGCTAGGACACCGTGTAGTTGTTTATTTGTTTCGAATAAATGTAATCACAGCCGCACACCTAATTACACGTTTGAATTATGGAATGGCATCAGACTCAAGCCAAGAGTGGTGCACTGACCTAAATTATACAACCGTGAATTGCCTAATTACTTTTTATTACTATGAAAGGTACAGTTGCATGATTTGACCTGACATATCATAAGGTGGGTGGCAACATTTCTGTTACACAGAAATCAACAAATAAAAATATTAGCATTCTGGTTAAGCAAATGGTGTACCATAATATATGTGAATCTCGTGGGCAACTGCAGGGAAACATCACATATTGAAGTATCTACAAAACATAATATTATTGGAAAGTTATTAACAGCATAGTGTTTCATAAAAGTGTAACTTAAGACTGTTCGTTCCAGAATGATATGCCAATCAAAACCGATGATGCGCCTGCCATCGAATTGCCTGTGAAAATTGAACATCACAGCATGAAATCCAGCAGACGGCGCCACACTCACCGCTCAAAGAGTGCCGGGAATACACTCAATTCCGTATGTGCTGAATTTTTATTTTAGTTTACACAGAAAATATTGACTACGATATCAGTACAATGCTTCATAATGCCAAATGCATTGCTTTATGTTATACTAATTACAATTGTATTTTTCATTCAATAATTTATATTCCCGTCACGCGTATTTGAAATGTCACAATCCTGACTATGACGTCACATATGTGCCATGTCTTGTATCAGTTGTACGTTGTCGCAACGTATCTAGCATTCAGAAACAACACACCATGTTTTCAGTAACAACTGTCCCCATATACTGTAACATATGCTGTATTCTGTAACACCGTGCGCTGTATGCTGTGACAACGTGTCCCGTGTTCTGTAACAACGTGCGCTCTATGCTGTGCCAACGTGTGCCGTATTCTATAACAACGTGCGCTGTAAGCTGTGACAACGTGTCCCATATACTCTAGCCACGTCCCGCATAATGTTTCATAAAAGGTAATTTGAGTCCAATTATTCCAGAATGATATGCCTATCGAAACCGACGATACGTCTGCCACGGAATTACCAGAGAACACTATGAAAGCTGAAGATCACAGCGCACATTCCACCAGACGGCGACACACTCACCGCTCAAAGAGCGCGGGGAATACACTAAATTCCGTATGTGCTGACTTTTTATTTTAGTTTACACAGGAAATATTGACTACGTCATCAATACAATGCTAAATAATGCCAAATTTATTTCCTTATCTTATACTAATTACAAGTGTATTCTCCATTCAATAATTTATATTCCCGTCACACATATTTGATAGGTCCCAATCCGGACATCAACGTCACAGATGTTCCAGCGGCCACCTATCCATGTCTTGTGTCAGTTGTACGTTGTCGCAACGTACCTAGCATACAGTAACAACACACCATGTTTTCAGTAACAACTGTTCCCATATGCTGTAACATATGCTGTATTCAGTAACAACGTATCGCGAATTATGTAACGTCTCCCGTATTCTGTAACAACGTGCGCTGTATGCTGTGACAGCATATGCTACAGCATATGGGGAGAGTTGTTACTGAAAACATGGTGTGTTGTTAGTGCATGCAAGGTACGTATTCTGTAACAACGTCTCCCATATTGTGTAACAACGTGTGCCGTATTCTGTAACAACGTGCGCTGTATGCTGTGGCAACGTGTATCGTATTATGTGACAACATGCGCTGTATGCTGTGACAACGTGCGCTGTATGCTATGACAACGTGCATCGTATTATGTAACAACGTGCGCTGTATGCTATGACAACGTGTGTCGTATTCTGTAACACCGTGCGCTGTATGCCGTGACAACGTGTGCCGTATTATGTAACAACGTGCGCTGTATGCTGTCACAACGTGTCCCGTGTTCTGTAACAACGTGCGCTGCATGTTGTGGCAACGTGTCCCGTATTATGTAACAACGTCTCCCGTATTCTGTGACAAAGTGTCCCGTATTATGTAACAACGTGCACTGTATGCTGTGACAACGTGTATAGTATTCTGTAACAACGTGCGCTGTATGGTGTTACAACGTGTCCCGTATTCTGTAGCAACGTGCGCTGTATGCTGTGACAACATTTATCGTATTCTGAAACAATGTGTGCTGTATGCTTTGACAACATCTATCGTATTCTGTAACAACATGCGCTGTATGCTCTGACAATGTGTATCGTATTCTGTAACAACGTGCGCTGTATGATGTAACAACGTGTTCCGTGTTCTGTAACAACGTGCGCTGTATGCTGTGATAACATGCGTCGTATTCTGTAACAAAGTGAGCTGTATGCTGTGACAACGTATATCGTATTCTGTGATAACGTGTGCTGTATGCTGTGACAACGTGTTCCGTATTCTGTAACAACGTGCGCTGTATGATGTAACAACGTGTTCCGTGTTCTGTACCAACGTGCGCTGTATGCTGTGACAACGTGTGTCGTATTCTGTAACAAAGTGAGCTGTATGCAGTGACAACGGGTATCGTATTCTGTGATATCGTGCGCTATATGCTGTGACAACTTCTGCCGTATTCTGTAACAACGTGCGCTGTATGCTGTGACAACGTGTGCCGTATTCTGTTACAACGTGCGCTGTATGCTGTGACAACGTGTGTCGTATTCTGTAACACAGTGAGCTGTATGTTGTGACAACATGTATCGTATTCTGTGATAACGTGCGCTGTATGCTGTGACAACGTGTGTCGTATTCTGTAACAAAGTGAGCTATATGCTGTGACAACGTGTATCGTATTCTGTGATAACATGCGTTGTATGCTGTGACAACATCTGCCGTATTATGTAACAACGTGCGCTGTATGCTGTGACAACGTGTACCATATTCTGTAACAACGTACGCTGTGTGCTGCGACAACGTGTGCCGTATTCTGTAACAACGTGCGCTGTATGCTGTGTCAACGTGTCCCCTATTCTGTAGCAACGTGCGCTGTATGCTGTGACAACGTGTATCGTATTATGTAACAACGTGCGCTGTATGTTGTGACAACGTGTGTCGTATTCTGTAACAACGTGCGCTGTATGCTATGACAACGTGTGCCGTATTCTATAACAACGTGCGCTGTATGCTATGAAAACGTGTGCCGTATTCTGTAACAACGTGCGCTGTATGTTGTGATAGCGTGAATCGTATTCTGTAACAGCGTGCGCTATATGATGTGACAACGTGTACCGTATTAGGTAACAAATGCGCTGTATGCTATAAAAACGTGTGCCGTATTGTGTAACAACGTGCGCTGTATGATGTGACAACGTGTCCCAAATACTGCAGCCACGTCCCGCATAATGTTTCATAGAAGGTAACTTGAGTCAACTTATTCCAGAATGATATGCCGATCAAAACCGACGATACGTCTGCCATGGAATTGCCAGAGAACACTGTGGACGTTGAAGATCACAGCGCAAATTCCACCAGACGGCGACACACTCACCGCTCAAAAAGCGCCGAGAATACACTAAATTCGGTACTTATTTTTGTTATTTACTCACGAAATGATGACAAAGACATCAGCGCATTGTTTAACTGTTCCAGATTCGTCATAGTCGCATATGTATTCGATTATATTTCTTTATCTGACATTATGCGAAATACTGTTGCATACATCTCTCAATTATCTGTATGCACAATTATTTGTTAAATCGTAACACAGAATAATAGAAAGCCAATATTACATGAAACATTGTCCACCTACAGTATATTGTGGACAGTTCGAGGGAACTTCACATATCTAACTTTCTACAAGACGTAATGGTATTGAAAGTTTCATACTATTAACATTAATTGCAAATTAATTGTAAACATTGATAAAGTAAAAACGTAGTGTTTACAAAAAGCAACTTGAGTCTATTAATTCCAGAATGATACGCCGATCAATATTGACGATGCGTCTGCCATGGGTTTGCAAGAGAACACTGCGAACGTTGAAGATTACATCGAGAAACACGCCAGACGGCGACACAGTCGCTGTTCAATTACCACCCAGAGTACAGTAAACTCAACCGTACGTATTGTTGCTTTGTTTGCATTTACACCCGAACTGATGAATACGCCATCAGAGCTTAGCTGTTCCATATTCGTCTTAATCGCATATGTATACGATTGTATTCCTTTATATTACATTATACGAGTTACTGTTGTATGCTCCATTCAATAATTTCAATTCATTTCACACTGATTTCTTATATCATAATCCGGAATAATTAAACAATATGATAATATAATATTATATGAAAAGTGTCCACCTGTATTGTTGTGCATATTATATATAGAATGTGTAGCATGCACAATTCAGTTAATATAATGATACGAAGATGAATGACTGATGCAAATAGGATCCAAACGTCATTTGATGTAACATCGGACAAAATAACCTTGTGTCTGGTATGCCCGTAAGTTGGTGCAACTTATCTGGTATGCACATATGCCGTAACAACATGCCTCGTATGTGGTAGCAACGTGCGCTGTATGCTGTGACAACATTCCCCGTATGCTCTTATTATGGGCAGCTCCGGGGAAACTTTACATACTATTATCTAGCTACTTACAAAACCTAATATATTTGGAAAATTCATGTTATTAACATTAACTGTAAATTAATTGTAAACACTGAAAAACACAACACATCTAGTACAATATTTCAAAAAATAACTTGCCTTTGTTCATACCAGGATGGTATGCCGGTCAAAACCTTGTCTACCATCGAGTTGCCAGATAACACCGTGAGAGTAGAAGACAGTCCGAAGTCCGCCAGGAGGCACTATTCTCGCCGGTCAATTAGCGCCGAGAGTACAATAAACTCCGTACGTGATAACGTTTTGGTTTATATTCACACACGAAATAATGACAACGACATCAGTGCAATGATTAACTCTTCCAAATTCGTCTTAGTAGCATATGTACATGATTGTATTTTTTTATCTTACGTTGTACTAGTTATTACTGTATACTCCATTCAATAATTTATATTCCCTTCACTTTACTTACTATATCATAATCCCGAATAATCAAGATATATTATTATTATTATTATATGTCCACCCATATCATTATGCACAGTATGTAATAAATGAATAAGCATGTCTAATTCATTTAATAAAATCACACTGGCATGGACGAGTAACACTTGCATTGTGAGCCACACAACACAATACAACAATAACCATTAATAATCCCAAACGGGAAATTCATGAGATGTACATTAATATCTTAATACAACGCAATACTATTAGTAGCTTTAACAACAACATTAATCTTAGTCTTAGTCACATATACTACAATATTTCATTCTTTACTGGTAGCGTTACCTAACCGTCTTACTGACTGGTCAGGTAATCGTTATTTGCTTTGATTACGGACCCAGACGACGTGTCTTGTATGCCAGTAAGATGTTGCCTGGTATACCATAGCAACGTCCCCCGTGTGCTGTAGGAACGTTCCCCATACGCAGTGGCCACATGCTGTATGCTATGTGCTGTAACAGTGTAGCCACGTGCCCCATATGCTATATGCTGTAACAGTGTAGCCACGCGCCCTGCATGCTGTATGCTGTAACAGTGTAGCCACGTGCCCCATATGCTATATGCTGTAACAGTGTAGCCACGCGCCCCGCATGCTGTATGCTGTAACAGTGTAGCCACGTGCCCCGCATGCTGTGTGCTGTAACAGTGTAGCCACGTGCCCCGCATGCTGTATGCTGTAACAGTGTAGCCACGTGCCCCGCTTGCTGTATGCTGGAATGGTGTAGCCACGTTCCCCGCAAGCTGTATGATGTAATGGTGTAGCCACGTGCCACGTAAGCTGTATGCTGACAGTGTAGCCACGTGCCCTGTATGCTGTATGGTGTATCAGTGTAGCTACGTGCCCCGTATGCTGTATGCTGTAACAGTATAGCCACGTGCCCCGCATTCGGTATGCTGTAACAGTGTAGCAACGTGCCCCGTGTGCCGTAACAAATAAATTGTCACGTACACGTTATAGGGGTAAACCCGTTATAGGAACTATTTCCGTGTACTGCAACAACGTGTCCCGTATGATATAACAACGTTCCCCATATAAAATAAATGTTTTGTAAACATCGAAAAATATAACACATCTAGCATAATATTGAATATATTGTTCATGGCTCCAAGAATGGTTTATTGTAGTATATTTTAACTTACTTTGGAGCTTAATTGTTGAAGATGAGTATGACATTTCGACCCGTCATCTACGGGCCTTGTTCACGTACTGGTGTCACGTGTGTTGCCTCAGATCGAAATATGAGGTAACACACGTGACACCAGTACGTGAACAAGGCCCGTAGAAAACGGGTCGAAACGTCGTACTCATCTTCGACAATTAAGCTCCAAAGCAAGTTAAATTATACTACAATAAATCTAGCATAATGTTTCACATACAAAAACAGTGCCTTTCGTTTATTCATTCCAGAATGATATGCCTGTGAAATCCTTATCTACCATCGAGTCGCCAGAGAACACAGTGAAAGTTGAAGACAGTCCGAAGCCCGCCAGACAGCGATACACTCGCCGTTCAATTAGCGCCGGGAACACACTAAATTCCGTAAGTGGTTTTTTATTTACACATAAATTAATGACTATGATAGCCATGCATTATTTCTTTAACTGTTATAAATTTATCTTAGTCGCATAGTGTCCGATTTTATTTCTTATATATGGATTATTCTATAAATTGCAATTACATACACCATACATTAATTTATATTCTCTTCACACGTATTTGTTGTGTCAATTCGGAATAATAAAACATAATATTACATGAAACAGTTTCCACTTATGTCGTTATGCATATTAACCATTTAACGTATACGAATGTACAGCCCACTTAAAGTGAAAAAAAGGCAACAGTTTAGTGTTATGCACCTAAAAGAGTTTACACTAGCTAATCATTTGCATCTACAATCCAATTTTTCACCTTAGTGGTTACCTCAGAAAGTGGTCTTAAAGTGGGAAAATCTAGCTAAATCACCGACACCATGAACCGGCCCATCTTGGACCTTGCAACCAATCACAACCCAGCAGTTTAGAAAAGTAATACGTCAGAGAGTCGTCTGCTGGTTCAGCTGTCATAACAGAGAGCCAAGCGGTACGCTAAAAGTTGCCTTACGTCGGTTTACCACGAAATCACGACAGCAATATGCCACACTGTTCCTCATACGCTTATGGTAACAGTACAGTGAAAGACAGTCTCACTAAGATGTCTTCTTGTTAACCTTTGAATCGAGCAGAACTGAAACAGTGTTTCGGTGGATTCGTTGGGACAGTCACAGACACAGCGCCGATCCAAGACGACCCAATTTGATTGACCTAACCACCAAAACGACCACCAACAGCCGCCAAACTTATCCTAACGTATGTTACATACATATACATACACTACGTTATAAAATAAAATCACTTGCATTCCTCTAACGAAGAAAATCCATAAAACAAACGCGCTGATGTCAACGGCAATTTCGATGACCCCTGGCCGGTACCGTAAAATCGCAAAAATTAGCCTTAGTTAGTTAGCCTTACACAAAATGCCATTAGACGGCACGTTTGTGCGCGCGAATATTGATAAACTTTACCTACTGCATTCGCACGCGCAAAATAGTTTAATTAATTGTAAATAATATAGTAATAATTAATTATTATCATCACTATGATTTGCAGGAAATTATAAGTTTTATTATAATATAGTATTTTATTTATATAGCGTTACATCCATAATTGGTTGTGGCGCTTCACAACATACTGCTATTAAAAATACAATAAGAAGAATACTACCCACAGATAATATTTCAAAATAAATAATGAAAATATATGTGTCTATGTAATTAACTAAGTGACCTATCAGTATTAAAAAGAACCCATACAAATTCCATAACAACAATAGTGGTAAATTAATGTAAAGGTAATAAATAATTAAGATGGTAAAATAATTACGACGTAACAATAATTTTCATTCAGCACATACACATGGTATGCATAAGAAAATATTATTGAAGCTATACATTTTTCTACTCATTAATTATATTTTCACCACCAGATATGTAATAATAATTATTTTTGGACAAAACACTGTATTAATTATCGGGACAATAAATCACTGAAAGTTAAGCAGAATATGAATATAATATGGGAAATATATGGTGGTAGAAAAAGAAGGTTTTGGAGCATTCAAAAATAATAATATGTTATTGTTTCGTTATCATTGTTAAAAACATCGTTTATATAATATAAGCTTGCATGCTTGCAGTACACGCGGGATATTTATAGAAATATTCTGAAAATTAACAATGTGACATCATCGAACAACACGTAATTTTATGCAAACACATGCATTTTTTGATTTTTTTTAATATTACCTGTGGGTAGCATTCTTCTTATTGCATATATTTTAATAACATCATATTGTGAAGCGCCATAAACAATTATGGATTTGGCGCTATAAGAAAAAAAATATTATAATTATATTATAAGAAAACTTAACATTTTCTGAAGATCTTTGTAATGATAATAATTAATTATTACTTGATTAATTAAACTATTTCGCGCGTGCGAATGCAGTAAATAAAGTTTATAAATATTCGCGCGCACCACTGCGCCGCCTAACGTTATTTTGTGTAAATCTAACTTTTATAGCGATGTTACGGTAACCGAAGAGCCTGAGTTGCCGTCGGGATCTGCGATCGAGTTACTTTTGTGAATTTTCTTCGTTAGAGGAATGCAAGTGATTTTATTTTATAACATAGTGTATGTATTTGTATGTAAGACAAGTGATGAGAAGTGTGGCGGCTTCTGGCGGTCGTTTTCATGGTTAGGTCGGACAGTACATGTCATTGTTGACACCAGTCGATGCCGTGTCTGCCTCTGGACTGATTGTTTCTCTTCTCGTCATTTCAATTTCCCTTGGGTCTTCACTACCACGCACATCTGGTCTGTCTGACAACACAGGCCTTTGTCTTTGTGGCTGAAATCTATATCCAGCCACTTCTGAATCCGTGCTATTTCCGTCAGACGAAGAATAAGAAAATCCATGTTATTATTTACGCTCTTTTGTGAGCGCAAAGAAGTAGTACGACAACCACTGGCCTATCAGTGGCGGCGAGTCTCATACGTCACTGTTTTTCTAAAATGGCGTTTTCCATAGACTTTCTATAGATATATGTTCTACAATTTTTTTCTGCTAAACCGCTGACGTTAAAAATGTGATTGAGGTTGGAAATTGTTAGTTTTTCTTAGCTCTATTAGGCCCATATCACCAAACCGTTGCCTTTGTTTTCCCTTTAACATTAATGAATTACACGTTATTGAACGTGACAAGGAGCACCTACCAATATATTTTGTATGCCCGTAACTTGTAACATACCTAGTGTGCAATATCTATATGCCTTGTGCCCCGTATGCTGTAACAAGATTTAACAAGATTTAACAAGATTTAACAAGATTGCCACCTAGAGAATCAACTCTAGATGGCAGGTGGACAAGGAAGCCGTTCGGCTTATCGAGAGTCCAACCTATCTATCTAAGTATACCCTGCCCGTCTTAGGTATATGTCAATTTTATTTTTAAACATATTAACACTTCTAGCACCTACACAATCAGCTGATAATTTGTTCCATTCGTTTACTATTCTTTGGGAAAATGAAAATTTTCTAATATCTAGTCTACACTGCTTCTTTGCTAAAGCAACTCCATGTCCTCTAGTCCTTCTCTCTTCCTTGACCGTGAAAAAAATATTTCTGTCAATATTTTCATACCCATTCAATATTTTAAAAACCTCAATCTGATCTCCTCTCAATCTTCTGGTTTCTAGTGTTGTTAGACCACATTCTTTTAGACGCATTTCATAACTAATATTCCTGAGTTTTTGTATCATTTTTGTTGCTCTCCTTTGTACTCTTTCTAGCATATCAATATCCTTCTTGCGATATGGCCTCCATGCTTGTATACAATATTCTAAATGAGGCCTAACTATTGTTTTATAAAGCGGTATTATTAGTTCTTTTTCTTTGTATACTATATTTCGCCTAATTAATCCAAGAATTTGGTTTGCCTTCGCTGCTGCAATTCCACACTGCTCTGATACCTTCATGTCAGCACTAATGGTTAAACCTAAGTCCTTTTCCTTTACAGTAGTATTTAGTACAGTACCACCCATTGTATATTGTGCATTTTCATTCCCATGTCCTGTGTGGAGGCACTTACACTTTCCAAAGTTAAACAGCATTTGCCATTTCTCAGACCATTCTATCAACTTATTTAGATCATCTTGTAAATGCTGTCTATCTGCATCACTTTTTATTTTCCTAAACACTTTTGTGTCGTCCGCAAACTTCAACACCTTGCTTGTTATGTCATCATCCAAATCATTGATATATATTAAGAATAAAATAGGTCCCAATACTGATCCTTGCGGTACTCCACTCAAAACAGATTTCCAATTTGAAACCTCCCCATCAACTACTACTCTTTGTCTTCTATCAATAAGCCATTTTTCTATCCAGTTAATCATACTATTTCCTATGCCATGGGCCTTTAGTTTAAGTAGTAATCTTTGGTGTGGCACTTTGTCAAAGGCTTTTTTAAAATCTAAGTAGATTATATCTACTGGTGATCCCTCATCTACCCACTTTGTGACATCTTCCAAAAAACATAACATATTTGTTAAGCATGACCTCGCTTTTAAAAACCCATGT
Organism: Oasisia sp. SBJ-2009; assembly: GCA_964017155.1. Taxonomy (NCBI): domain Eukaryota; kingdom Metazoa; phylum Annelida; class Polychaeta; order Sabellida; family Siboglinidae; genus Oasisia; species Oasisia sp. SBJ-2009. The sequence goes on along the minus strand of OZ024862.1, from coordinate 40,726,111 downwards.
TGAGATGTGTTTATCAATTTATTTTTAACAAGAAAATCAACCAAGTGATCTTTAATTAGTCTTTCTAATAGTTTACAAATCACCGATGTTAAACTCACTGGTCTATAGTTCTCTGACTTGCTTCTTGATCCTTTTTTAAATAATGGTATGATGTTTGCTTCTTTCCATTCTACCGGAACCACTCCTTCCTCTAATGCCAAATTGAACACTGTTGCAAGTGGTATGCTAATTTGTTCTACAATTTCCAGTAGTAATTTGGGAGGAATCCCATCCACTCCTGGTGATTTATTATCCTTCATATCTCTTATTTTCATAGCTACCATTTTTGGGGTTACAGTTAGTTGTCCTAAATAGTCACACTCTCTCCATTCGAACTTAGTCTCTAGTACTGGTAATGTACTAATATCTTCCCTGGTAAACACCGAACTAAAGTATTCATTTAGGTTTTCTGCCATTAAGAATCCCTCCGTTATTATGTTTCCATCACTACCTTCTAGTGGCCCGACCTTATCTTGAACTTTCTGTTTACTTCGAACATACGCATAAAAACTCTTGCTGTCATGTTTTATGTTGAAAGCTATTTTTTGTTCATAGCTTCTCTTCGAATTTCGAATTTCAGCTGTAGCTTGATTAAGTGCTTCTTTATAAATGGCATAGTCTTCTTCACTTCCAGTATGTCTATATGTCTTCCACATCATTTGCTTGTACTTGATTTTTCTAATGGCTTCCTTCGATAAGTGTTTCTTCTTTGACCTTTTCCCCTGTTTTTTCAAGGGGACAAATTTGTCAACGACGCAGTCAATTTCCCTCTTTAAGATATTCCAGCATTCTGTTGCTGTCTTATTCTTCAGTGTGTTATTCCAGTCTATCTTCGCTAAATATTCCCTCATGTCCTTATATCTTCCTTTGTGAAAATTTTTCCTGTACCGTATTTTTCTGTTCCGTTCTCCTTTTACTTTGATGATAAAATGTATCTGGTTATGATCACTACATCCCAGTGGCTCACATATATTGACATTATCAACAAATTCCTTCTGTGAGCTCAAAACTATGTCCAACACGTTCTTGTCCCTGGTTGGTTCTAACACATGTTGAAAAAGGAAACTATCTTGTACTAAATTTAAAAACTCTTGATCCTCTCTCCCAGGACTCTGTAGAGATGTCCACTTTATATGCCCATGGTTAAAATCCCCCATAATAATACAGTCCCGTTTACTCACTTCTTTTATAGCGTTGTGCATTTTTTCATTCTCTTCTATGCTTATGTTTGGACTACGATAAACTAACCCAACAGTTAATGTTGAGTTTCCTGTAACTATGTTACACCAGACAGCTTCACATTCTGCTTCTTTTTCTAATTTTATTTCGTAAGCCTGGATGGATTCTTTAATATATAAAATAACTCCGCCTCCCCTTCTTCCTAATCTATCTTTCCTAAACATTACATATCCTGTCATTCCTAATTCGGCATCTGATATATCGGGGGTGGCCCAAGATTCAGTTATACCTATTATGTGAGGGTCAATATCTTCTACCATAATGTTTAGTTCATTTCTTTTGTTTACTATGCTCCTTGCATTTAAACAAACACATTTATAACCAAATTTCGTAGGGCTTTCCAGGCTGTTTTTTGCTGATTTCTTTTTGCTGTCTTTAGCTATGCCTCTAGTATTTGGGCTTCTCTGTGTATCCCCCTGCGAAACTAGTTTAAAAAATTGCAACCTGTTCCTCTGTCCATAGATTGAAGCAGGTTCTCGGAGAACACTGCTGCGCCCTTTCCGCTTAGATTGAGGCCATCTCTCACGTACATATCTTCCTTCCCAACAAAGTATCCCCACAAATCTACAAATCCAACTCCTTCTCCTTCACATGCCCCGTATTCTGTGACAACGTTTCCCGTATGTAGTAACAACATACCACATATGTAGTAACAACGTTTCCCGTACGTTGTAACAATGTGCCCCTATGTTCTAACAACATACAACGTATATTGTAACAACGTGCCCCGTAACAACGTTCAACGTGTGTTATAGCAACGTGCCCTTGTGCTCATATTGTGGAGGACTCCAGGGAAACTTCGCACATCTAACTACCTATAAAACAAACTAGTATTGGAATGTACATATTATTAATATTAAGTAAATTAATTGTAAACATTGACTAAAAAAATATTGTTTAAAAGAGCAACTTGGGTCTGTTCATTCCAGAATGATATGGCGATCAACAATGACGACACGTCTACGAAGGAATTGCCTGATAATACTCCGAACGTTGAAGATGATAGCGAGAAACACACCAGGCGGCGACACACTCGCCGTTCGGTTAGCGCCGGGAACACACTAAATTCCGTACGTGTTCATTTTTATTTACACACGAAATAATGACTACTTCATCAATGCATTGCTAAACTGTCCCAGATTCGTCTTACTCACATGTGTACACGATTGTATTCCGGAAAGCCATGGGAATGTGTCCCATACTCAGTAACAGTGTGCCCCGTATGCTGTGACAACGTGCCACATATATTGTAACAACGTGTCCCGTATATTGTAACAACGTGCACCGCTGCAATAATATGCCCCGTATGGTTTATGAAAGTGCCATTTATGCTGTGACAACGTGCCCCGTACGCCTTTATTATGGGCGGCTCCAGGGAAACGTAATACTACTACTAATAATAAACTAACTTCTATTGCGCCTAAATCTTTGGAAACTAAGCTCAATAGCGCATCAAGACAAAAGGGTTGATCAATCTCAGAGTCAATAGATATTCCAGTTGTCAACAGCTGGATAAATGTGTCAGGGAGCTATGGTGAGTAGACGAAGTTATACAGGTACAATTTTAAATGACGGCTGAATTGTGCAATCTTTTCATTTGATCTGACACTAAAAGAAATTCCATTGAGTAGGGGCAGCTATAGAAAAAACCTGATTTAACTAAGTACAAAATATAATATTATTCAAAAGTTCATGTTATTAATATTAAGTAAATTTGTTGTAAACATTGAAAAACGCAATCCATAATGTTTCACAAAAATGTATTTGAGTCTGTTAATTCCAGAATGACATGTCGATCAAACCCGATGACACGTCTACAGTGGATTTGCCAGAGAACACTACGAAAGTTGAAGATCACAGCGAGAAACACACCAGACGGCGACACAGTCGCCATTCGCTTAGTGCCGAGAACACACTAAATTCAACCGTACGTGTTTTTGTTTGTATATACAGTTTCCATTATACACACAAACTACAGTGACTAGGACGCCAGCGGTCGCTAAGCTCTCCTACTAGAGTTATCTGAGTGGCATACGTAGACGATTGCATTTCGGAATGCCATGGGCATGTGGTATCAACCAGGAGCTGTCTGTCCTGTGTGATACAACAACGTGCCTCCCATGCTGTCTGTCCTGTGTGATACAACAACGTGCCTCCCATGCTGCAGCAACGTGCTCCGTATGTTATAACAACGTGTTCCTATGCTTTAACAATGCACCCTGTTGAGTCGTTATAATATGTATCTGTATATTATGACAACGAGAACCTATGGTGTAGCTACCTGGACCGTGTGTCATAACAACGAGCCCCTATGGGGTAACAATGTGTTCCGTATCTCATAAGAACGAGTCCCTATGGTGTAGCCAAGTGTCCCGTATGTTGCAAAGATACGCCCATGCACTGCATGAAATTATACCGTGTACAGTACCAACGTGCTTTATATATTATATACTGTAGCAAAGTGCGCTGTTAACAATAACAACGAGCGCCGTATGCTGTCGCAACGTGCGATGCATACTGTAACAACGTGCCCCGCATATTGTAACAACGTGCCCCGCATACTGTAATCTCACTTAAAGGACAAAAAAGTTAACTGTTTCGTGGCATACACCTAATAGAGTTAATATAAAGTAAACATTTCCACATATACTCATTTTTTTAACGCCAGCGGTTTACCAGAAAAATAGTTTTAACACCCAGCCATCCAAATACTATGAGCTACCCCATCTTAGACGAAGAATGACGTCACGACGGTGAGGCGCTCCCCACGTAGATTCCCTGCATGGGGTTTGGCTGTTGTCATGAAATGGCTGCAACTGGGCAACGCGCGTAACATGCTGATGACGGTAAATATAAAGTTGTCTATTATTGTTATCGCTGAAATCATCCCATCAACTGATGATACATGTCTACTTCAAAGCATTTCTCCTCAAAATGGACCGAGTAAAGTGAACTGAACTTGGACTGGATGGATTCCAAACAGTACGCCCGCAAATCACCAATGTGAATCCATTGTTTCAATACCACCGGTTGTTTCAACTATTTTTGCAACCGTATGCCGAACAGTAAGGAATAATTACTAAGGTTTACCATAGATTTAACCACAGATTTAGATATACGTCTATAATCAGCTGCTAGATGTCACGCCAACTGAACGAACTGTCGAAGACTCGAAGTTGTTGACCCTTAACAACGTCGCAGGAAGCTGACCGGCTTCAGCAGAGGCATAGAATGCCGCGCGCTGAATGACCAAGCCAAGTTAACCCTTCACCTATGGCGGCGTCTAGACCATCGTGTCACATTCTGAGTAAACCGCTGACGTTAAAAAAATGAGTATATGTGGAAATTGTTACTTTGTATAAACTCTATTAGGTGTATGACGCGAAACCGTTGTCTTTTTTTGTCCTTTAACCGACTGTCGGTCGGCTGCGGAACTACGCCGAGAAGACAGTCTGGTACCATTTATGGCTTTTGTTTGGTATCCGCGTGATCTATACAATGCTGCCACCTCACGGAAACTGCTGTAATATATATTTTTTATAAACAACGGCAAATTTGTATTTCTATTTATTTTGTGTTAATATAAGTTTAATTCAGAATAGTTTTTATAATACAGCATTATTTGATAAAAAGGTATCCTTATTTAATCGGCATGCTATCCATGTGGGGCTAGACAATGCTGCCACCTCACGGATACTGGTTAATCCTGCGGTAATTCTTATTTTATAAACAACTGTAAATTTGAATATTTACTTACTTTTGTGTTAATATAAGTTCAATGTTGAATACTTTTCATATGATATTATTATCTTGTAAAAGTATATCGTTATTTTAATTTTTATTTCCTAGTTGGCCTGAGAGCCAATCAGCGTTTCTACCCTAATATGGGGTAAGGCTGCCCGGATGTAGAAACTTAAGCCCATTAATGTCCCAGGTAGTCTCGCTTAACCGACTGTCGTTCGGCTGCGGAACTACGCCGAGAACACAGTCTGGCTACATTAACGGCTTTTGTTTGGGTAGCAGCCGTGATCTATAAAATGCTGCCACCTCACGGACACTGCCGTAATATATATTTTTATAAACAACTGCAAATTTGTATTTCTATTTATTTTGTGTTAATATAAGTTAAATTTTTAATAGTTTTTATAATATAGCATTATTTGATCAAAAGGTTTCCTTATTTAATTTGTATGCTATCCGTGTCGAGCTAGACAATGCTGCCACCTCACGGATACTGGTTAATCCTGCCGTAATTCTTATTTTATAAACAACGGTAAATTTGAATTTTTACTTACTTTTGTGTTAATATAAGTTCAATGGTGAATACTTTTCATATGATATTATTATCTTGTAAAAGTATATCGTTATTTGAATTTTTATTTCATAGTTGGCCTGAGAGCCAATCAGCGTCTCTACCCTAATCTGGGGTAAGGCTGCCCGGGTGTAGAAACTTAAGCCCATATACTGTCCCAGGCGGAGTTGAGGGGGCTTAAAAGTGCTGCCACCTCACGGAGTCTGGGTAACCGAGGCTATGTCCCAGGCGGAGTTGAGGGGCTTAAAAGTGCTGCCACCTCACGGAGTCTGTGTAACCGAGGCTACGCATACTGTAACAACGTGCCTTTGATGCTGTAACAACGTGCCCAGTTCACTCTTACCGTGGCCGGCTTCTGGAAATATCACATAGGTATCTAATGACCTACAATACAGATTATTATTAGTTTTACTATTATTATTATTATTGGTATTAATAATATCTCTAATGCACTCTTTGAAAGGCATAAAAAATAAAACAGATAAATCTAATATATTATAACGTTCTACCCGTCTTTAAGACTGCCCTGAGCGCCTTACACCTAGCAAAGGTTTCGGTACTTTTGCAGTTTAGGCCCGCACCTCGAAAAAACAATCAAAATGTTCACCTACGATGACCAAATTTCGCATGGTGTATCTACTATACGTGTACTACGCGTATACACTTGTCACATGATCCATAAATAATTATTAATGCCTGAAATCTATCAAAATGTGTACGTAAATAACGCGCTTTCCTCGGCGCCACCTGACGGAGTTCACTGTGGCGGTAGTGACTCGACGAGGAAAGCGCATTATTTACGTACACATTTTGATCGATTTCAGGCCTTAATTATTATTTTTTGATCACGTGACAAGTGCATACGTGTAGTACAGGTGTAGTAGATACACCATGCGCAATTTGGTCATCGTAGGTGAACATTTTGATTGTTTTTTCGAGGTGCGGGCCTAAACTGCAAAAGTACCAAGGTTTCATACATAAATTTAGATTAACTTAACATGGCAACCACTTGTTTACTTACAACACTGCATGCGGCTTATGTTTGACGTTGGTGTGATCTGACGCCGTTCGACGCTACATACACGACGACGTGTCTGTCCATTCCAGAGCGCCATGGCCATAGACGAGGGCGATATCTCAACCACCGAATTGCAAGAGAATAACCCCCAGAGTGACGACCACAGCCAGACGTCCACGCGACGTTATCGCCGCTCAACGAACGCCACCAGTTCTCGATACCCACATTCACGCGTACGTATAGTCTCGCTTAACCGATTGCCGGTCGGCTGCTGAACTGGAGTCAGATCACATTTGCATTTTCCATTGGCGCCCATTATAGCGTTTCCTTAATTTCCTACTAATCTTGATGAGATCTGTTATTGACAATTTCACAGCATATTTATCCTCCATAGACAGAGGTTCAGTGAAGAATTCGTGAACTTTTAATACCTCAGGCTCCCACAATCTCCTTTCAAACCTTACACCCCTCCATTTCTGCTTGAACCACCCACGGATTGTCCCTGATTACATCACCAAGCAAAATGACAACTGTATTAATATGCAGATATGCACCGACTGACAGCTGTCATAATTTGACAGAGCTCTCTAATGCCACAGTGCACAAAACATCATTTCTACTCACTCCACACTACACGTGTGCTCACAGAAATTCAGACAACCTCCATAATGCTGTTTTTTTATAGGGTACTATTTTGGTAATGGCGGTTGAACACCTTATTGTGGTCTTACATCAACTACGCCAAGAAGACAGTCTGGTGACTTTGCCGGCTTTTGAATATTATCCGTGTGGGGCTAAACAATGCTGCCACCTCACGGGTACTGTTTAATCCTGCCGTAATTCATATTTGATAAACAACTGGAAATTTGTATTTCTATTTATTTTTGTGTTCGTATAAGTTTAATTTTGAATCGTTTTTATAATATAGCATTATTTGATAAAATTAACTATCGTTATTTAATTTGTTATTTCAAATTCGCCCTGAGAACCAATCAGCGCCTCTACCCTAATCTGGGGTAAGGCCGCACTGGCGGTTACAACTGCAGCCCATTAATTCCCCAGGCAGAGTTGAGGGATTTAAAGTACTGCCACCTCAGGGAGCCTGGGTAACCGAGGCTAGCGTACGTATCGTTTCTTGACGGGCCGTTGCGCATGTGTCGTCGACCCGGACAAGAATGGGTTGCTTGCATCGCGTGTTAACGCCTCCCAGGTGCTGTCTGTTATCCGACGATGCACTGGAAAAAGACACTCACCCGTGCTATAAAGGTGTTTTGAAATTTGCTGTGCTGGAGTTCCGTCCACAACTTTGGCAGAATTATTGTTCTAGTTGAGTTGACCGGCTTTGCACTGGAGATAAAGAAATTGTCCAGTTAATATTGCGTCTATGCCCGTGATCATTATCTATAAATTATTCTTAGGTAGCGCTTTCAGAATTACGTGGACTGGAAGGTGACCAAACCACAAATTATTTGCCCTGAAAGTATAAGGGACCAAAGATCTTTAACCTTTCCCAAAAGACCTTTTAATTAAATTATAGCAATTGGTATTCCCGTGGACCAACTTAGTTTGGTACCACGCCCTACCGTTCGTTGGACTAGAGCCAAGGTTCGTCATCTATGATAACGTAGGCCTACATTTTCCAGGTTGTTAGGAAAACGTGTTTCATATCCATAAGCAACTCAGATGTATATCATTACATTAAAGGTATTGAAAATAGTCATGGTAAATATAAACGCATGAGGTTTTTGCAATAAAAATGTAATATCACGTCAAAGCCCAACATTACGCAATAGCCTTTCTCAGACTGACAATTAATTATTTATTGTTCGAGTGTATACCTGCCTAATCATGAAATCATTACTTTTGTGTGCGTTTTCTACAGTGACCGAACATTGTTTTTCCTTTCACATCATCCCATACACAAAACAGTCAACTTGTGACTAATTCTTAGCCATGTTCTATAGATCTACCATGCTGTTTTCGTTGACACAGAAACCACATACTAGCTCTGCTGAATCCGCAAGAGGGCACCATGGACACAGAAGAAAACATCACAGGGGGCGCAGTAGTCGCAGTTCTGGAGAAGGCGACGAAATACTGACGCAGGCAGATGCGTTAAGAACTATATGACGGACATAATGTGTTCGCACGTGCAAGTGTTCACACAAACACACTTCTTTTGGAGTTCACAGTGAGCAGCCGTACAGCTATGTTATACTCATTGCAGATACGAATGTCAGTATACTCAAACAAAGCTCTTATATAACAGAACCCAAATAGGGTGATGTTGTGGAGCTGAAAGTAAAATATTACAGTCATGTCTAAGGTAAGGTTATGCTTCATGGCGGAATATAGCGTTAACTACTAGCACAAGGTTTCTTTAATCATAATACGTAGTGTTCATTGTGTATCTACCTATATCGATAAATATAGCCTTGTATGGAACACCGTGCGTTGACCTTTCCAAAATTAATAACCAATTCATACGATGACATCAATATTATATTAGAGCTTGGACAAGTTCAACGTTTGATCAGCTGCCAACCGTCCTTGGTGGTTGATGTCTAAACCGTGGCATTCGAAGCAGGCAATACGTTTTGTGAGGATTTGGGTAATTTTTGAACCAAGATGGAATATGCGGGAAGGGCGTGGCGTGTTGAAACCGGACCATTCACACCGAATCTATATTTACGTCCACTCTTTAGTACGGCGTAGTGTGTACGACTGCACTGGTCGGTGATAGCGAAGGTTATAGTATCCGCCTATTAATATGCTCTGTTCCGTGCGTGTGATTTCATAAGTGGCCCGCATACCTGGCGACGAGAGTGAATATTCCCGCGTAGCTTTGACCTTTGCTCGACTGCGGCTTGTGGCAGTAATTGTTATGTGTATATTAGCGGCACTGGCGGGCACATTTAGCAAACAATCCAAGTGTTGTGAGTGGCGACGTTAAACGGGTTTGCGAGATGATTTGTTTTCTGATATTAAGAGTGACATGTTTGTACTGTAATGTGACGAAACTCGAGTAGCGTAGGTCAGCATTACGAGAAAATACACGGGATGTTATTATCAATTTACATACGCACGCACACAAACACGAAGCGCGCGAACCAAACACACATCGCACGCGCATACACGCGCGCACACACACACACACACACATCGCACGCGCATGCACGCGCGCAGACACACACACAAACACGCGCGCATACACGCGCGCACACACACGCGCACACACACACACACACACACATCGCACGCGCATACACGCGCGCGCGCACACACACACACACGCGCGCGCGCACACACGCACACACATACACACACACATACACACACTCGAACACAGCATAAGTGATCGGACAACCTGATCTAGTGACCCTAATCAGGCTACAGTGTCGCCGCCTGGTGGTGCCGCAGTGAGTGCAAGACGTAGAAAGCGATTGCAGTTAGCATCAGAAGAGATGAACGGAACCCGTTTAAACGGCGTCATGGTGACGCATTCTCAGACTGGGAATGACGACAGTAGACCTTTCTGCTACTCGACGTGACACGGGAGCAGTTCTGGCGGAGTGGCCTACTCAGTGCGGAGAACGTCGACCGTGCCGCGGTAAGATTTCGGTCGTCCCCGTTTACCGACATGTACGACTGATAATGGTTGCATAACCGGCGCCACGATGAGTAGGCGCGATAGCATTTCAACATTCATTGAAATGTGGGTTGGATCACTCAGCAAAGTTGACGCTGCCGAGTTTCTGCGTTGTTTATCGTGATACGGGGTATCGGGTGACGCTTGATAAGGGGTAATTTGTCTGTGCCAACAATTCGGCATTGCGACGCGGGTTCTATAATTGATTCGGGAATGTTCCATCCTAATAAACAAACACTAGAGTCGCTGGCGTGACTGGGAGTGCGAGAGGAAGCGAATACACCGCTCAATAAAGTCATTTACGATGCCGGATAATCGATTCATATATCAAACCAACGCAGTTGTGCTCAAAATAAATATACACATTTATTGATGTTTTGAAAAAACAACACATTACACGTGACATACATATAGCATACATATACATATTTTATAATGGCTTATGTGTTGCTGATATTTAATTTGCTATACGGGCGGTACAAACCGGTGCGAGAGACCTCGTACTTTCACCCGATCCCATTAGTACGATAATTTTGAATTCTATAGATATCAGCATTACATAACCTGCTTAGACTGCACACAGCCGCGTTACGACGTGTCGTTGGCATTTCGGGGTCGGCACGCAAGATTCCTTAAAAGCGTATTTTTTCCAGCCATAAGCATACTGTGAGGTATCGAGTTGTATAACCAGAAAAAGGGCGAATAGTTGGGCTTTGTCTCGAGTGTATGGCACTATGGCGGGCACGGCAACGTCATGCTGACGTCACGGCGTTTCTTTACAACGGATACAGTTCATTGAGTTACCGCTAGATCGTACATAACACGACGGATATTTACAAACATTTACATCGTAATAACCAATATAAATAGACATGTTACAGTATAACAAGCGACTATGAACAATATTACCCGTTCTCTTAAGAACACGTGACACCGTTCGACCAATGGCGATCGTCCGGCGTAGAAATACATCGTGTCGAAGACGTACTGCGGCGTGTGTGTAACTGCAGAGTACGTCTCTCGTAGAAGTACTTTGCCTGGATGAGGTACCGCGACGTATGACGTAGGGGTACTTTATTAAAGTACCATTTGAGGTACTACGAAGGCGTAGAGGTAATACTGTCTTATGATTGGGTTAATGAGATTGCCGCGGTCTGGTGTGATCGGTTCTCGTTAGGATGATGATGAGTAAATATCTACATGATAGTACAATTACCATCTGAGCCACTGTGTAGACGATACAAGGGTGAATCGTTTGGTGTGCACGTAATACAATTAAGTAATACAATTAAGCCATTTCGATATGTTATGTGAAGCAATTTGAGAACGAGGGACTGTCAAAGTAAACATACTATTGAATATTTGCGGTGTCTTGCGTTAGCTCCCATTTAAAATGTCACCATCACCGAATCCTGATTAATAATTCTATTCTAATATATATTCAGATGTTTTCCGTTGGTGTTTTTCACCAACGGAAAACATCCCAGACATTACGAATTTCGGCCGTACAATAACGATAATCTATTATTAGGGTGAGTATATCATAATCATGTCCTATGCTATAAAGGCAAAAGAGATATATTCACATGCACGTGATCGGAGTAATTTAGTTTGTACGCCATAAATAGTACACCACGAACATGATGAGAATGCCGCGTCGTCTGCTCGGAGCTGTGCCAAAGTTGACGACGTCACATGCAGTCCGTTGACGCTCATCCTCCGGCCCGGCATGCATTGCGCGTTGTAATGACGTCACGGGCCGGTCACGTGACGAGTTGGAGACACGTGGTCACACGCCCATTATTGCACATTGTTGTCGGCCCCAAGGCCACTGTCCCCACACAACGGCGCCAGCCCTCGCCATGCGACACGCGCATGCGCGGAAGGGCCACCCCCGAAAACACTCAGTTTGTCGTGTCCAGCGCAATCTGGTCACGCGAGATTGCAACTGCGTTCTCGCCTCCGAAATCGGTGGCGCCAGCATGCGGCGGCGACGGAACGAAATCTATCGGCGGCGGCGTCGCAGCGGAAGTAGAAAGTCTGTCTGCGAAGGCAACCGGAAGTCCACTCAGCGGTCGATCATGCGCAGCGGTAGGTGCGGACCTGCCGTTAGTAGAGTTCGCAGCGTCGGTTTTAGCTGCATCCCTGGGTACGGCTCTAGCTTGAAGTTCTGGGACATCTGAAAAAAACACGTCGGCGTTATTTATTTTTGTCTGCTACGGTTATAATAGAGGCCTATATTAAGCCGCGAAAATATTTGAATATCTTCTTCTTCTTATGGTTAGCTCATCACTCTATGTTAGTCACGTGTTTGTGACTGTTGTCCCTCTCTAGAATTAGTGACTCCATTACAGGTTACACATTTACTCCATGTGTGTGATGTTTTACTTTCCCTGGCATAGACAACAGATAGAAGGTACTACCGGCTTTTGGTGTCTCTTCCGAAAGACACAGGAAATGTGAGGTGAACGAAATTGCCTAAATTTCGAAACGTTGGTAGGTAGGATTGAACCACCGTCCCCTCGATTGACAGTCCGGCGCTCTTTCGCGCGACACCGCTACAATATGTTTGAATATATTAAACTGTGTGAATGTGTGAACATGTTTTGCGTGTAAAAGTGCACATGTATTATTTTGGGAGAATATTAGTTGTTATTGTTCAGAGTGAGCGGGGCTATAACGAAGATGATGGTGTGAAACACCGATGAAGTGCTCACCTTTGACAATGCCAGATGTAGCTCAAGTGTCGCAATACGCTTTCCTGTAAACAAATAAAGAAGCCTGTTGATATGCGGTATACTCCAATATGTATCGCTCGCTATGAACTTAAAACACCATAAAACCCTACCAACTAACCACTGCGTATTCCTTAACATCATAGCATCCATAAAGAGCAAGTTACAAAAATTGTTACGAACGTTTCTTAACTCCAGTCGTCCGTCATATATTTTAAGAGCAAAATCGGGCTCATGTGCTCTTAACAACGTTAATGAGAAGGGCCCTAGTTCTAACAACGTAAATGAAAACGGCCCAAGGTCTAACAACGTTAATGAGAAGGGCCCCTGGTTTATACATTGGCCTCTTGGTGCACAGAAGAGTGGATTTGAACGGGGAACCAAGTGACCATTAACTTACCGAGACAAGCTCTGGTACCAAAGCCGAAAGGGAGCGAAGCGAAAGGTTTCTTGGTGTGAGGGTGGACGGAGCGATCCCATCTCTCCGGTATGAATTCGTCTGCTTTCTCGAACAGCTGTTCGTTCCTGCACGCCGCGTAGTGGTTCATCACGTACATCGTCTGTAACGACAAGTATAACGTCATGGTTCATCACGTACATCGAATGTAACAACGTCGCGGTTCTTAACGTACATCGGATGTAACAACATACACAACCTTGGGGGTTCGTGACGTACATTGATTGATTGTAACAACAAACACAACATCAGTGGTTATTATAGTGTTGCTTTATAATCAACGTAGTCAGCATGATGACGCTATTGAATCAAAGTAGTCATCAGTAGTTGTCGTCGTCGCGTCAATCTGTTATTGCCGTTGGTAATTGTTGTCTTATTAACGGAATGGTCATGGTTTACGTAGCTGTGGTCATCTAGACCGCAGATACACCCTCACTGGCCATCCATTCACCTCTGCAGTTGAAGATAACACAACAGACACATATACCATGTCCCACGGCGACGGTAACGCTCATTGACGCCATTCTGACGTTCATTTCCACACGTTATAATAAACGATTTATATTCCCCGCTAACGCCCCATCTCCTGCCGTTTCCGCCGGCATTCCACTCGGAGCATAGCGGGACGGCGGCTGTCAGGTGAAACCGGGTCGACGCTCGACGCGAACGGAAGCGAAACCCGACGCGACTCGGGGCGCACGCACGCCGAGCAGTAGATGCCACTTTTATTGTTTCGTGTCAAGACCGGTCATAAGTAATTCCATTATGTGCGTGCCACATACCAGAGCTCCCCAACGTGCGCGCGTCTGTCAACCGGACGAGCCATCGACACCCGCCGGTGGTTGGCTGAGACTGAGAGGTCGGCTAATGACGCCATCGACTCGTGCTATTACTTACTTACCTGTTTTTGTCACGAATACATCTATATTCTGACCTAGCGAATACCTCAACAATGGGTCGGATAGTCTCTAGTCACGCCCGTAATTACTATAACTATGCACGAGCAATTTTATAAACTGGAACATAATCGGCTATCTTATTAAGAAATCTTCGTAATGAGAATGAACTTTCCAACGTCAGCACAACGCTGCCATTATTGTTGGCCAAACGGGGACATGGTCCTGTTCTCGACACGCCGGCGACACCAGGCGCTTGTTCTTGCTGTGAACTCGCGGCACTGCGGTTGTCTTATCTCGAACGGAGAAGACAATGGCTGCGACCGTCTTGCTGTCTTCGTGGTGTGACTAAATGATTCAACCGCGACGCAAGGCATACGGGTGTTATCAAAAAAAAAAAAAAAAAATCATATCCCTACGTAATATATCGGAACCTGAATTATTCGATTGACGCAATTGTGGTTTGTACACCACAACGCGTCTGTGGTAGCGTACAGGTAATCTGACGTCATCCCGACAAGAAGCACTGGATGCTCCTCTTGTTCCGCCACGCGGGGACAACCAGATGGCGAGATGCTGGGAGATATTTACGGACGACGTGGGCAGCAGCGATCGTGCCGAAAACAACGAAGGAACACGCCTCCGTCGACGCTACGCTACACTCGGAGGTACTCGGTGCTCTTCTGTTTCCGCACTCGAGGACAGCCAGGTGGCAAGACGCTGCGAGATATTTACGACGACGTAGGCAGCAATCGGGCGGAAAACAACGCATAGACCTACGTCGACGCTCCGGTGCTTAACCCGTCCAGCCCGGGAGCTCATCCATAAGGACAACCGTGCCAACGACCACTGCTGTTGATGGGTGCATGGTGCTCTCAACTAAGAAAATCCCGGTTCGAATCCTGTGCTGCCATGTCAAACCTTCGCCAAGTTATGTCACTCTACATTGCTCCAGTTCATTCAGTTGTATGATTGAATGAGTACCTGGCTATAGATAGTGGTGGATATTTTGTACCGATAATCTTCGCGCATTAATTGCAGCGTGGCTGGATGTTTCCCAGAGAAATTGAGAAGATGTTCGATTCGATTGAACAGGTCTGCCAGGGAGTAAAGTGTAAAGCGCTTTCAGAAATCCTAAGAAATGGATACTGCGCTATGTAAGAAAGTATGTTTTTGCCTTTATAGTAAAGTTTGTATTGGTGGTGATCATTCAGAGAAGGGGAGCTTTTAGCACTGGTGACATTGGCACTGTCACATGCTATGACATCAAATACAACAGCCACAATGTTATCCAGTTACAGTGAACACGTATGAGTGGCCATTGCAGAGTAGACCTGATTGACCAACTCGACTACTGGACGTTGTTTCAACTGTCCGAGTGGTCATGGACGCTACATGACCGGTGGCATCCGTTTGAAGTCGTTGTGTCCACTGTCGTCAACCGTCACACCCAACAGTCCGTCAACCGGTCTTCAAACCGACCAAAGAATGTACATGAGTATTCAAAATGCGATCAATTTTCGTGAAATGAAAGCACCCTTGGACGTAGCAATGTAGATCGGTAAGACGTCGACGGGAGAAAAGGGAGGGGGGGGCGTGGTAGTGACCGGCGCTGTGGTCAATGATACAGCCACAAGAGATGAGAATTGGACACAACATACCTTCTTTGGAATTCGGTAGCCATCAATCACGAGGTCTTCGTCCAACACCCGCACGTTCATTGTGACGACAGGGTAAAGTCTGAAAACAAGATAACCTTGGTAACAACTGTGATCTAAACGTCCAACGTAAACTGCCTTAATTCCTAGCATAAAAGTGAGCGCAAACTTTATCTAAAATACCAGATAACTGTAGTTAACACATTTATTTATAGACTGATGATTTTACCTTTATACACTTCTAATTTGTATAACCTTTGTTATGTGAACTTCAAAATACGTTGTCGACGAAGCAAGCCACATCTGCTGAACGAAATAATAATTGTGACAGCCAAGTTGTTCCACGGTCACCAAGTAGTAGCAATTTCACTTATCCGGTGGCAAATCCGGTTGTCGCGTGCTAGCAGACAAGCGTGCTTCGAGCCGTGAATATTATACACTTTGTGGTAACGAATCGACGTGTCCGAGTCTCACCTGAGCGCCTCTTTAAGGATGCACTTGAGGTACGACATCTGCTCCATGCTCTCGGGCGTCGGCGTCCCTTGGCCCAGCACTCGGCTCACCTCCGCGTGAAGCTTCTCTTGTACCTCGGGATGAGTCGACAGCAGATGCAGTGTGAACGCCAACGTGTTCGACGTCTGAAAGACGAACCCATCTGGTCAGTAGGCGATGCGGTGCGGTACGATACGACACGGTGGTAGACGACGGAAGTATCGGGTTAGTAGGTGGTCGGAGACAGTGGGCGTTGATGAACGCATACGGTTAGTAGGTGATACGACGTGGTGGGTTTGAAGACGCGTCTAGTTAGCATGTGATACTCCACATTGTGAGATAAGGAACGCATCTGGTTAGTAGGTGATACGATATGGTGGGAGTTAAAGAACGCATCTGGCTAGTAGGTGATACGCAACAGACGAAGTTGAATGCCATGAGACCACAACGCATTCGTATATCGCGAGTCACACGTGAATCTCTCACATTTTTTAAAAACACAAGTCGGGTAAAGAGTATCAGAACATTTCGTATTTTCAGTTATTCAATTTACTCCTTTTTATTGCGTAAAAATACGTAAAAAGCCCGCGGCTGTTCCACCTACCGTGTCAACTCCCGACAGAAGCAATTCTGTGACGTTGGCGTAGATTTGGCGCATGCTGAGGTTCTGACTGGAGAGGAGATGTGTGAGGAACTTGCCTCCCTCCTCCTCGGCGATGTCCCGTCCTTCCACCATCGCCTTCTCGAGGTCGTCCAGTTTCTCGTCGATGTACGATTTGCCTGGAACCCACAACACACCGTTGTTGACTCCACGAGAAATTTTACATTTCAAGACGATCCCTTTAGGCCACTAGAGCGACACAATACCACACGAATGCATTGCTAATATACTCGCCCGTCCCTTCTGTTCATTGTGTTTGCTCCCAGTGGGCCTATAATCAGGACCCTACATAAAGATATTTATACTGTGCTTGTTCAACCATACATTGTCCAATGTTATGCCTATACATTTATCTTGCTTTACTTCATACATTTAGTGAAAGTTGCTAAATCATATACAGAAAATGCAACCCTACCACAAAACTTGATTGCTAACTAAACAATTTCATATATGACGGTGGAAACTTTCTTTTTGCAAATGCATAACATTTATCAAGTACGTTTAGAAAGCATCAGTTGCATCGTAAACTTGAAATTATCCGGCGGAATCCATTTTGAATGTTTTTAATAACCGTTGGGGAGGTTTTGTTGTGACGACGCCGCTGATTGGGTACTTGCCTATGTCAAAGATGGCGTCCCACGCGGCCTCGTGACGTCGCCAGAAGCGTGTGTTCAACGCCCGGTGGATCTCTTCGCCAATCATCACCTGCAGTGATGACTGCATCATCTGCGAGATGGAATTTATGAAGGCCTGTACTCTCTCGGGCATGTCCGGCTTCAGACATCCCATCCGGGTCTCGAACAGCACGGAGCCAATGGCTGTAGAGAAAACAACGGGTGACGTCATCGCAGGCACGGTGGCAGCTTATACAACTGACAAGTGATAATTTCTGACAAGGCGGGGGAAGAGACAAGGGAGAATGAGCAATAGACAAACATACGTCTTAATGACATCATTCTTACCGCAGACAGTGACTCAATGCACCAACTGTAGGTCGAGTTTTATTATTAGAACATGGGTTTTACGGCAATACGAGAGAAGCATCCCCGCGTTGCTGATAACGGTTTGAAATTGTCAACTATCCTGTCAGTGTGTCGTGCGTCCGGTGACCCACGTGGCAGCATACAGTGTCGAGAGGCAATGGACTTGGACAACGAGATAGTTGTAAGTGAAAGATAAGTGAATACACGACAGTTGGGGAATAAATATCGCTCTCTTCTCGGCTGTCAACGCAAGCTGCAGCTTACCGCTTTATTTCTATACCATCTACTTTCTATAATACACATCAGATGTGCTTAGTGAACGTTGTACACCCGTGACAGCGTGAAATAACTATGTAATTCAATAGTAGTGTTAACTAGTGTAAAATAACGATAATAATGGGATATACATTATCCAAAAAATCAACGGTCACCCGTGAAACGTCCAATCTACCAATCTACACAGACCTAAAGGAGATCGATTGTATCGGATGTACACTTACATTCCATCGACCACTTGTACAGTTCGTTCGGGATGCTGGTCGTGAGAGCCTCGGCACCCTGTGTGTCCCGGATGTAGCGCAGCTTCTCGACGAGGTCTGACGTCACTTCACTCAGCACGCCCGTGAACTCTGCGACTTTCTTCGGCGGGAGCATCTTCTTGTTGAGCACGGCGCGCGCACTGTGCCACTCCTCGCCCGTACTGTAGAACACGACGAGACGTCAACTCACTCCCTCACGTCAACACGCGCACACGTCAACACGCACACGTCAGCATGCACATACGTCAACACCCGAACATCTGATATTAAAACTCTTACTTAGATTTTCTGTAAATGCACAACTTCCGCACGTGTCAACGTAACGTGGACCTCACCTCGCTCGCTCACGTGTACACGTCAACACATAAGTCAACACGCACACGTCAACACGCACATACGTCAACACACGCAACAGTTTCAACATTAACAATAAAATATCGCATATTTAAAGTCTTAAGCGTATTTTCTTGATGAAATCCACGTTCAGACGACACGCCCTAGGTATTAGACATCACATGTAGAACTCAGACGTCATAACTGAGTCACAGATAACAGAAGTAATACGTCGGTGACGTCATCCATGTGCAGCCACCTACCCCGTGACGATGCCGCACGACTTGCCCGTCACCCGGCGGTACAGTTTCCACGAGTTGAAGGCGGGCCGGTCCGGGTACTTCCCTTGCGCTCGCATCACCTGTTCGAAGAGCCGAGGGTCCGCCAGATGGACCTGCTTCTGCGGACCGAGCTTGCCCTTGAACATGGCTCCGTACTTCTTGTGCTGATCTGCCTGCAAATGTAATGGTGGTTTAGTGCAACAATAGTGTCAAGATGTCATTTAACGGAAGTTAGCAATCATCAGTAAGTACACAATGTTAATCTTCCACTAATCGACCCTATGACTTCGACGCAACATGTTGACGAATGTTGCGTTCCGTGCAGCGCGTGTGTTATCACTGGCAACTTGATTGGCGTGATTAGATGAAACATCGCGGACAAGAAGTTCCTGTCGATAGCGCACTTCTCGTCACGAAACCGAAGTTGTGGGTGCATACGTCAAGTTAGCCAGGTGTGGTCGTAAGACAGACCAACCTCTGTCCATCACCGCTTCTGTCGGGCTGACGTCCCGGCCCGCGGTAAGTGGACATGCAAACTGCGGCCGGCGACGTCATCAATCAACCGACTCGTCAAACAATGCAGCGTAAAACAACCACCGGGCGACCATTCGCGGGGCTCGTGCACGTGCGCGCGCGCCGCACACGTGTTTCCGGTTATCGGTGCGCGTAAAGTAGATATACGCGGCGATTACCGTGCAGCGTGGCGCCCGTTTGACCTTCTGGCTCGCCCCGGCCACGTTTGTTTACCGACCACCGTTCGTCCCAATGCGCTGGCGCGTTCGCTCACTCGCTCCAGGTATCCGATTGCGAGTGCGATTTTAATTTCGTCGGAGCCATTGTTGGCTGGCACGGCGGACGGGTGAGGGGTGCGCGCGTGCACGCGATATCGACTGACACACGCGCGCCGAGGGGCCGGGCGTACGGAAGAAATGAACACCCCCTGGGCAACCTCCGCGTGTCGGGGTATACGGAAAGGTTTCCCACTACCCAAGTACCTTATTGTGTGAAATGTTGACGCAGGCCTATTTACTAACGATATATCGTCACCGGATGACAGCCCTACTACGGGTTGGCCATTCATCCCCACTTGACGCGCTGTTTGACTAAACAATGCACAATACAGCGACTGATGCGACGGGGAGATGACTAACTGTCTTGCGGTATGTTCGCTGCGTAGGGCATTGTCTCCCGATCGGTCGCTATAACTGACGTCACACCGCAAACCACTGACACCCTCTGCAATCGCGTACGTGTAACCGGGCAATATCGATATTACGACAAACCACAACAAGTTACGAGTGCACCCTATCTAGGAGGTGTGCCGATATCGTCAAATTCGCTCGTTCGTTTCGTTGCACGTAACATACGACATTGCGTACGTACGCCCGCTACGCTGTTTATCCGGCGCGCTGGTGTCAGCGGGTACGCGCAGACAAACGACGTCGGGCCACAATAATAGCCAATAGAGGTCTGTGCGTCGGAACAATGCCCCGCGATAGGCTTCGTCAACGTCCACTTAGTCCCGATAAAGCGCGCCCCTTGTACAACACCATTAAGGTGCTATCGAGTTTCGCCGCGTATGCGGTCCTCACAGCTGGAAACACCGCCTTCTCTCTCGGGCATGCGGGCCAGCCCATACCCACTCACTGCCCGCCCGGTTCCGAGATCTGTCACCCGAAGTGACAACAGTTTACAAATATGTCTTTCCAGCAACGAATTTCCCTCCTTCATTTTGTGTACAGATCGATTTCGCTGCTGATTATTTGATGGCCCCTATAGTTTTCCAAGAAAGTCCGCCTCGTCACGTTCTGTTTATGAAGTGATAGAGTCAACACGCTGAGCACCTTCGCATTGTGCGACCATCTCAAACACATCGGAACAACCGAAATGTCTTGTGATGTGTTTACATTTATTCGAGTACATCTATATATGTAGTGCAACATCGCAGTGAAAGTCCATAACAGCTATTTGCGAAGAGATATTAATGGTTCTTGTTTGTCGAGTTAACAATCGTTTTTTGACGGTTTATCTAATCGTTTTGGTACTTGGCACACGCTGTCGGTTCGATTGGACACGGTCGTGTGTTTGGACATTGGTCGTGTGGGCCTGGTATGTCGTCGCAAGTCCCCACAAGACGTAACACTCTTGTGCATAAGAAAGAACTAGTTTGCTACAGAGATAAACAACACAGCCGTTAGTGTGAATACGTCGGTATAAACACCATACACGAAGGGGGGACACGGCCATTCAGAAACGAGCGCATTCCTCGCGACCTTTTCTTGCGCCATCGATATGTCGACCCCATAAGTCGCGAGCACCTCATTTAATCGTTGACTTCTGACATTCGACATTCATTGCGCATTGATTTCACGCGCGATGGAACCAGGTGTCGTAACTCCGTTCTCTTCGCGCATCATTTCACTTATTTACCCCTGTCTCGTGCCCCTCCTGCACTCCGGGTGCGATGCGCCTACTCCTTCCCAATTCGTCCAACCACAGACGCTCTATTCACCCCCAGTTCGGCACTAAATATAACCCCGCTCCCACGCACAATGTGTTTGTCACCGACGACTGACGTTTATCCGTCCATCAGTGGCGTATCTGCGGCCCCGTTCCGTCGTTAGTCACCCCGGTTCGGGGTATATCTTTTTAAACAGTTTACCCCGCAGGCGTTCGACTTCGCAAACCGCAGACGCCTTGTCCCCCATAGGCAGCGGTAATGAAGAGGTCAGGCAACTTCTCAACCCGCTATGCTCATTGATAACTAACTATATGCTGTGTTGTTATATCCGTGTCAAAGGCTGCGCCGTCTTGTACTAGTTGGGTAACTTTGTAAATCGTTGTGTCGTCACGGATTAGTTGCGTCGCCGTCTCATATGTTTATCGTATTGTACTATAGTTGTGCTTAGTAGTGTCAACTGTAGTGTCGTTTTGGCGTCGTGTCGTACGTGACTGCGTCACTGGATTAAACAAAAGAACTTTTTAACTGTATTCCCGAATTTTAAGACGAGTCTGAAGTTAGCCGCTGTCGATTTCGCCGACGATAAGAAAGCGATGAGTATTAGTTTGAAGAGTAACCACTTCTGCGTGCCATGCTATGTTTATTGGCCGAAGAACACAACTCGATTGTTAACATAGGCAATTGCCAAGAGCGTTCGCGAAACCTATACCGTTATCCATTGTTTAAACAAATGGATTTTGTAACTGTTCTTTTGACAATTCTAGTATCAGCCCCGGATGTCTTAATTTCTTAAGTGTGCAGTACTTCTTATTAACCAACTGTTTGATGTTGTTAAGGTTCTTTTTTTAATTAAAATCGCCTTGTCATTCACAACTTTATCTTTATTAATATATGTTTACTTAAAATAGCAATATTAATTCCGACGGTTTCATTAATTATGGTGCGCATTCCATCGTGTCACACTGACCGCTGATTCGGACATTTGACCAGTCAAACGATCTATCAACTGTCAGCGCGCGTGTTCACAAACAACACGAGACTGCGGCTCGGCGCTGAGAGTGGTATGTCGGGATCGACGGACAGTCGGCGAAAACACGGGGAAAATAAATGGAAAAGACGCAAATTACACTTTTGTGGTGTCGGCGGCGTCTTGCTGAACCGATCGAGTAAGGCAAGCGAGACTGGCGTGAAATGAACCGCGGCCGATCATCACAACGTACCACGGGGAGATAGGGACAGACGGGGATTGTGTCAGCACGAATTTGCGGGTCTCAGGCAAGATATGTGTATCTGTTTCATCGCGCTACTGTTGTCAATGGGTGTCTAGTAGCGGGGCCAGGGAGTGCAGCCTAAACACGCGCCGTGCACGCATACAACGGCCAGACGCAATCGACACGCGCATGTATCTGTACGACAAAACCGTCGCTTACAATACATTACGACAAACAATAGCAATACGACCGCGTTGTGGTCTGCACTCATTAAACCGGTGCGATACTGGACGCAGTCGGCTCCACAATACTTAATGTGCGGGCATTGGTCGGCGACGCGCGCCACTCGCCGTTTGATGCGACCATTCGAAGGCGAAGGCTTCGGCCGCGTCGCATAAAACACAACGGTCAAGCGAGGGTTATCGAGAGCAGATGACAGTTACACACTTTGACTGTCTTTGCCCAGCCAGAGGGGCAGCTCTGATAAGACCGCAAGTGCCTAAATAAATATCAAAAGTCCATACGGCCGTTGCGTGGCATCGGACGTACGCGTCGGACAAATGGCTTTTATGACTTCGGTTCTGTGTAGCAGCATAAACGTCATTAGCAATGACACATACCATCGGGTTCGCCGACATAAAACTGACCTTAATGCTCACTGATATTACTTCCATGTTGTTTGCAAAGCGGCAGAAACTGATACGCCATCTTTTTCGAAAGTCCATTCCGTAATTACAAACGGCGACCGCTGCGACAGTTAGAAACTTGCGATAGTCATCATCACTGGGAGCTTCTGGTAATTTAGTTGATATCTCACCGGGTTGACAGCAGATTACAATGGTCGCAGCTATGTCTAGGACGCGTACGTGCGCGCGTGCATGCGTGCGTGTGTGCATGCGTGCATGCGTGCGTGCGTGCGTGCGTGCGTGCGTGCATGCGTGCGTGCGTGCGTGCGTGCGTGCATGTGGAGAGAACGTCGGAGGCCGGAACGCCTGGTATGCTCCGCAGCATATTTAGCGTGTGGAGAAACACGTGTTTGGAATAGCACGTAAGGAGAAGAAAGTCGACCGCAAACTAACTTCGACTGCAATTAACGACCGCCACCTTGGAAGGTGTTGTTTGGCCGACATGAAAAACATGCCAGAGTACGAGAGGTACTTCCGGTTGGGAGCTATGTAATCGCGCGCCGTGCACGGGTGGCGAATTAAGCGCAGGTATTTAAATGTCTGACGAGGAATGGCGTAGGAAGAATGGAAGAGAAACCCGAGCTTAACGAGTACGCGGGCTGATCGTATGTGGCGTCTCAAGCAACCAGGTTCCGCCCGGCTCCCACGGATGGTATGTTAGTTGATCACGCGTGGAGAACCACAGGTGGCCATCGTGTTGCTTCTTATCACCTGTACAGGTGTGAGGTCAGGTGTAGGGGCGCCAAACCACCCGTTTCGTTCTTTGTCGACAGCCCCCCATCTCTCTGTCTCTGTCCCTCTCCCGTCTCCGCTCTCCGCTGCCCCCTTTCCCCTCACCCCTTCTCATCCCCTCTCCCCCCTCTCTCTTTCTCTTTCTCTGTCCCTCTCCTCTCTCCCCGCTCCCCTCCCCTACCCCTCTCTCTCCATCTTCCACCCTTCCTAAATCGTTTCCTCTCCCTTCTCACACAGTCCTCCCATATCAGCCGAGTCCCTTCCCCTTCTCACGTGTTCTCGGTATTGCTCCACCTCTGCCATGTTTGCAAGTTTGCGTGCCCCCGTCCTTTCCAAACAACCTGTCTATCTGGACCATCTCCCATTAATCTCGTTAAACCAGATACTTTGTCATCAATGAGACGTTGACCACCACGCGGTAACTACCTCTGCGGAAGTCGGAACCGTTGCAGAGGCGCGGGTGGTTTAGGGCGGAAGTAGATCATTGCGTCTATACGGCCGGACGAAAGACGTCATCTCCGTCGGCCGCGTGCCTCATTCACATCGCCGGTAACATATCGTCGCCTCAGACGGCAGCAATCAGTGGCTGCGGTGCCGCTGACGACACCGTTAACGCTCCCCGTGTGGCCGCCCGCTTCCGTGAATCGTGAGCACACGCACTCAGCCGCACATCAAACGCCGAGAACGTCTCAATGATCTCGTTGAACGCGTTCCAGGTTGCTGATGTGGCGTTTGATGTTGTAGATGTACCTGTGTTTGAGTTTGATGGCTTTAATTGTCTCCGGTAGGCGTGTGGTACTTGACATGCACGGTACTCGACTAGCGGTACTCGACGTGCGATAGTTTACGTGTGGTACTCTCTACCTACGTGTGGTACTCAGCGGACGGGACTCTATGTGCTGTACTCGACGTGCGGTACTCTATGTTCGGTACTCAATGCGCGGTACGCGATGTGCAGTCAGTACTTGACGTGCGATATTCTATATGTGGTACTCGACGTGCGGTACTCGATATGGTACTCGACGTGCGGTACTCGATATGGTACTCGACGTGCGGTACTCCACGGTACCCCGAGCCGCGACACGCCCCTCGCCGACACCGGATAAAACACGGCGTTACTTCCGGCAAGTAGCCGTGCATTTTTACGATTTCAATTTACGAGCGCTCATTAGGGGATCCACCTTTGCTCGGGGTGGGGTGGGTTGGCGTTTGCGGCTACCGTCGACATAAACAACAACGTCGCATGCTCGGCCGGCGACTGTTTACCGCAACATTGCAGTATTCCCTCGCGACGTAACCGCTTCAATTAATTTAACCGCAAACTTGGCGCTTGGGCGCACTAAATCGCCGACTAGCGCCAGATGCGTTTAACCCGCCTAGAAAGATTACGCTACACGGTACACGATACAACCAACACACGTGACGTCGAATTACGGAAGTCTTAGGCGGTGGCTGAAGCCTTCTACTCATGACAGCTCCTGTCAAGCGAGACAACTATATATAAGATGGTTACGTCTGAGCAGCCCGCCTCCGGGCAATAACATTATACGCGTACATTTTGCTGATCCTCCGTGTCGATAGGTGGGACTTGACACTGATACACGGATGTCGCGAGTTGTGCGTGTAACTCGATACGTGTGGGATGGGACAGGCCTAGCGCTGGAGACCACCTGGTTCCAAGAGAGATACCTGCCTGGTAGAGGCGGTTTATCGGTTGCCAGATGCCAGGATAAGGGGCCTAATCTGACACACGACCTGACGCGGCAGCAGAGTTTGGTCGCCGCCCGCCAAAGGCGCGATTGAGACATTGGTTGATTTCTGGCGCTTTCGCTTCTTGATGTCATCACGGATATATGGTCTTTCTTGCAATGTGCATTTTCTGCACTTTCACATTCAATCTTGTCAAAACTATGGCGTGTCCGCTGTTCATGTCTCGTTGATGGTGGATTTGAAACGTCGGGGAATTAACATGTGGTCAATCCGATTGCTATTCACCCAATCCAATCCGTGGTATGATAGTTTCTGTGGATGCATCGTTTATATTGAGTTGCCTGCTTATAAGTTCAAGATGTCTCACGTATAATTTATCGAAATATTATTTATTTAAAAATAATGATCGAAACCATCGTGGTGAATATTAAAGGACGTCTTTACGAAGAGGCTGAGGGTCGTGACTCGTTGAGAGCGATCATATAGCTGCCACCTGCTCAACCGAGCACGCAGATCAGTGCGCGATGACCTCGTCCCGGACCGCCAGGGTGCATCGAGATTACAACGAGATTACAACGAGATTATAGCGAGATTACACGAAGGCAAACGCTGGCTGCGTCCTATTGCGCCACATGGGGTATCTATCTGGAGTGAATGCGGCAAGTCAGGCGAGTAATTGTTTGTTCAGTGACAATGCCATTCAACCCGTACGATGCGACGGGTGTTTACCAGCTCTGTGCCTCGCTGCGCCACCGAACAATTGCGACAAGTTCAACCGGAAACGCGCAAATAAATAAAATTAACACGATTCGCATACTGCACTACAGATCGGCTAAAAAGTGCGATTTCCGCGTACTAACTGATGTCTGTTTAGATAAAGTAAGTAAGCGCTTGTACAAACCTAAATAAACAAACCATATTGAGTATCAAAACAAAATAATCTTCTTGCCAAATTATACAGGTAAACATCGACATAATCAAATGGATATCAAGGGCATGTCCCCTGCGGCGCGCGCGTGTCTGTGTGTGTGCGTGCAACCGTGCGTGGGCGCGTGCGTGCGTGTGTATGCATGCGTGTGTATTGCAGGTGCGTATGTACGTATGTACGTATTTCGGTATAAGAAACGCTACCCGGAACGTACGTATGTACGTATTCCGGTATAAGAAACGCTACCCGGAACGAACGACGTAAACCTAGCGTTTACGTAACTCTCCGTTCGTTTTTACACTCGCTCGTCCCTCCCGGCAGGCCGCAAGATGTGTGCGTAGGTCGGTAACCCCAAACCCGACAACATTCACTCGTAAAACGGCGTCGGGTTGCTCCCTACGCGGGTTTCCAGCCCATACGGACAGCGCGGACTCCCTGCTCTCACGCCCCCAGCCTAGCGGGAACAAGTGGCCGCAGCCAAAACCAATATCCCGGGGCAGTGGATGGATGGAGCGGTGGGCGGACAGGTTGCCGGCGCTCCCGGTCGCATCGGAGGCACGCGAGCCCCGGCCGTGTGGCTGCGTGGACCGCAGGGCGGGGCGGGGCAGTCGGCGTGGCTAACCAGAGACGGCTCGAGCCCGGCGACAGCGGCTGTGAGGATGACGCAGACGAGCAAAAAGAAGACACACGTGGAAAACACACGGCGCCCGACACGTGGGGGCTGACGGGAGACAATGGACAGTGACCGAGACAGGTCGACAACTCATCTCGACTCTCGCTCGACACGTCATCATACTCGGCAAGTTCGTCGAGCGAAGTTGCGAAATTCGGGCGTGAATGATTTATGTTTCAACTAAGCCCACCGATATTTATATTTAGTTTGTCCGATTCAACACTTTTATTGTAACAATTTCAAATCTTGCACGCACAGGTTCTTATGGTTATGTTCAAACTCAGCAAAAATGTGCATAGGACATGTTCCATAGAGACATTTCAATAAAACGACCTTGATAAGAAACGTGAATATAATAAAATAATAATTATTATTATAATAAATATAAATAGTAATAACAAACAACAACAACAAAACTAACAATAATAATAATAATAAATAACAATAAAACAATAATATGTATTTTTGCATTAATATAATATAATAATATAATAATAACTACGCGAACTACTTTTACGTGGATGACAGTCACAACACTGAAGGGTGATAGCGGTAGAGGGGGGGGGGGGGGGCAGTGAGAGAGGGGAGTTGACCGCGAGAGGCGACCGGTGGACATCGCATGAGCGAGAACATCGCGCGAGTTACGTATGTGTATTTTGGGTGGCGTTCTTTTTATAGTATCACTTTTGCGCACCGAGAGCCGGATATAGGAAGCCTGCTCGGCTCCCGACGGGAGCGGGCGACCCGAACGAGCGAATGATCGCGAAACAACAACAACACAACGCCCGAGGCCGACAAACGAGTGCCCGGAAGACCGCCGGTGTGGAAGGAACAAGTATGTATTGCTGATATATGCATTCCGTTCTTGAAATGCTGGCCGCCCGCCCAGGCGCTCTCTGTCAAGTCCGTCCCCGCCGCCGTCGCGCTGTGCGGTCCGGCCCGGTGCCGTCCGGCGCGGCCGCAGATTGCGCGATGTAACGCCAAGTGGCCGACGGGGATTTGGCAAAAATAATATCACCGATGCGATCAGTCCGACCCTAACGCAATTTCGGCGCGCTGATATTATTACTGCCGGAGAGACGACACTCCCTGGCCGACCAGGCACAGACGGCGCCGACTGGCCGGACCGAGCCGGGCCGGACCGGGCCGTGGCGAGACACGAGCAACTCCGTCCGCGCGACACGCAACGGTGACGACACACAACCAAAAATGACAACAACAACAACAACAACGACGACATGTAATAGCGATTTCGACGACGACAACAACTAAAAACAACAAAAACGACGACGACAACAACGACAACGACAATAGCACCTACATTGACAACAACCAATAACAACAACAACGACGACGACGACAACACCTACAACGACAACAACCAATAACAACGACGACGAAAAATTCGCTACATGGCGTATTTAGCTATAAATAAAATATACGTCTTATGGGTAGTTTCGAAAGATAAAAAATATTGACTGCCCCAAGGGTCGTATGTCTTTCACTGGTTCATCATCGATTCGACTTAACCGATTTGACATAAATTCAGCCAAATAAAACCAGCCCAGTTTATGCAGTACCGCACACACGGTACTCAGGACTGTCTATTCAGCGCACACGATTTGTTTACGAATATTCATGCAGTGCACGCTGTCTCTAAACCTGCCTATGCAGTGCACACATTTTCTACGGCTGCTTCGCAATCGGCTGACGTCGCTTAGCGCATTTGCGAGTGGAATTTAATGAAGACACTTGCGATAACCGACCTGGCTTCGCAGCACACGGCACACGATCAAAGACGTCGCACTGAGTGTAGCGGGGTATCTCTGGTAGTGGATATCTCGCTGTACATCTCACAGAGTTGTCAATGCCGATACAATGGACGTGATGTGTTTACTAAACCTGTGTCACTACCGGCGGGGGGCGACGCTCAACCAGAGCGAAGAAGCGACGATGCAAGTATCCACGTCAAGTCAAGTGCGTCCGAGTTTCGTGGCCAGTGCGGGCGTATTATGAGAGTGCGCGTTCACTTAAGACGTCGGAACAATTCGGTCTAAATGCGGAATTACTGTTTGGAACGGATGATTAGAGTGAACTGGTAGATAGCGGGGAGTAACTCCAAGTAGGAGGGTACGGAGACAATGGGAGGAGGAGAGGGTAGTAAATACGGGATGCTGAGATAACTTCGATTATTCACAAATCCAAGAAAAAGAACAAAACATGTCACCATCAGTAATTAGATCGGACAGCCTCTGATGACGTAATTGAACACACTCGAAGAATACGAGGGAAGGAGGCACGTGATAGGTGTGTCTACGTGTATGCCTCATCTTTACGTTGACGCCACCATAAGCTATTGTTAAAACATAAATAACAACAGAGAACTGCTACAGATGTAGATACGCGTTGTCAACATCAACGTTCGCGAGAAAGCGGGGGTCTGTGTCACTATTGCTAAAAACGGCCAGTTAACAGTGAATCACACTCAACATGCGGAATTGATCGACGTTGATACAGGTATTGTTTCTACAGTTTATTTCTTCTAAAGTCGACCGGAGTTCACCGCGGCAACGCATGCACGGCTAGGCAGTGATTGTTATGACACCGCGCAGAAAGAACGACGAACAAACACCCGGAGACTGCGCGGCTAGCCAGGTGATGACTGACAGGCGTCGTAATGCGACGTCGCCGTTATCTGCCGCTGGGGTCGACAACACGGTTCGAGTAGGTGCATCTGTTTTCCGCCGCTCGGTTCGCTGCATCCATCTTATCATCTGTCAATGCGCCCCCTTTCAGCTCGAACAGAAGTCTACTTAATAAAAAGATTTATATTTCATTAGGCGCCCTCCATCATCACGGCCCGACACTCGGTGGCTGAGGGCGACTGTGGCAACGACTCTCCGTAGGGGCACACGTGCAACATAATTAATGACGACATCTATCGCGGGCATGACGACCACCCACGTCGCCACGTCGCCAGAAGGTTACTATGACGTTTTGACGAAACGTTTCCACCGATGCCGCAGCATACTGTTGACGTTGATTTAGAATATATCTGGTTTGGGCGCGCGGCGCAGCGCTACCAGGTGAGGCCGTTCACAAAACGACTCCCAGCTCGGTTCGTCTTCACCGGGAATCCGAGATTCCGGTGAAAAGGGGTCATAGAATTGCAACGTAACGTCGTGTACAAGAGCCGTGTGAATGCTACACCGTTCGATAAGATAGTGGCTTAATCTGGTCACATCTAATCTGATAACAGGCTTGGCTTATTGTGTGACCGGGTTAAGCTTGCGTTGTATACGGACGCATTCAGCGGGCGACGGCGCAACGCACAACCATACACCGTTGTACGGGACATGGCAGCAGGCCAACTCAGATAGCAACACGGCGTACAAGTGAAGACAGTTATCCGTTGACTAGTGGCATTTTCGAGATATTATTGTGACAGTCGTGTGCTAGACGCGTAATTATAACGCAGATATGAGAAACATTCGCCCCGCTAACGATTAAATGAAATGCCAGTACGTTCGGGTGAGAGTCGGGCGAGCTCAACTCGAGTTGATTTCTATTTCTCGCCGCGCTCTTGTTACGATACGGATATCTGCAGGCTAAATGTTGCCGAAAAGTTATGACTGGCCCGGTGAGCGGGCTAGGCGTGTACGGCACGCAATACTACGACTTCCGATGACGTCAGTGTGAAAGAATGGGAGGAGATAGCCGCATCCCTCTTCTCCTCCGCAGGGAAGATAAGGAGACGGTGACGTCAGAGGATGACGTCGTTGAATTACTAATTAATTGCCGTCGATGCCTGGGCTGGGCCGTGGTCGCATTGTCTGCGGTGCTTCTGAGGGAGTTGGGGAAACAAAACTATATAATTTTTTATGCAGAGAAAACAGGGCGATCGCATGATTTTTATGTGTGAAATTACGAAAAGAAGATCGTATATATATATATATATATATATATATATATATATATATATATATATATATAATATAATATATAATATATAATATATATATATATATAATATATATATATATATAATATATATTGTATTATATATTATATATATATATATATATATATATATATATATATATATATATAATATATATAACACAATATAATAACGATATTATCACACCGCAGTGTAAAGTATTACGGACGCTGACAGGCAGCAGTGTAACGTACAATGGAAGGTTAACGTACATTGGAAAGCTGACAGTCCGTAGTGTAACGTACATTGGAAAGCTGACAGTATACAGTGTAACGTACATTGGAAGGATGACAGTCCGCAATGTAACGTACTGCGGAAAGCTGACAGTCCGCAGTATAACGTACGTACAGTGGAATGCTCACAGCCTGTACATTGCTAACGTACGCCGCACGG
The DNA here is from genome assembly GCA_964017155.1 of Oasisia sp. SBJ-2009. Classification (NCBI taxonomy): domain Eukaryota; kingdom Metazoa; phylum Annelida; class Polychaeta; order Sabellida; family Siboglinidae; genus Oasisia; species Oasisia sp. SBJ-2009. The sequence continues at coordinate 40,694,025 of OZ024862.1, read as the reverse complement.
CCGACATCCCGCAGTGTAAAGATAGCGCGGACGACGCCGGCAACTATTCGTCAGATCGAGTTGTACCTGCGAGATGTCGGTGTCGAGTGGTTCCCGTGCAAGCCAGGTCGCACCGTAAAAAGCGCATCTAGGCCGCGACGCACACATTGCGTGAGCTTGGCGCGCGCCCCGACATAGTTCGCTTAATTTTCTCCGCCGACCGAATTCAACGCAACGCAACCGCCCCTCCCCCTCTCGGTGTCTCCCGGACCACGACAAAGCCGGGTGCGACCGGCTGTCGTGACGGAATTGTAGCCGGCGATTTCAATTCATCGCCGGCACAACGGGGCTTTGTACGCGCGAGATAACGTCGGACGTCTTCCGCGCGCGTCGCAGATAGCGGCTCATCTCACCGAGACACGGCGTGTCCCATTCACCTGCGGCCCCTACACCGAGCGCACATGGCTGCCGGTGCGTCGCTAACCCAGCGCACGCCGGTCGCATTCCATCGATGTAAACATTGACACAAGAAACTGTCGGCGCACCGTCAGTTGCATGTTTTTGAACAGATTCTTTAACGAAATTAGTTCTAAAAGTTTGTTAAAATACTACTGTAAAAAACTTGTTACTTGTCACGATCTGCAATTTCGTTAGAATCTTACCTTACCCTACTCTTTATGTTACATGATAAAACTTGAAAAGTATATTTTGTGGAGACGCGGAGAGCCATGTATGCTAGTTAGCGTTCGTTCGGTCATTTGTGTACATTGAGAAATGTTTATCATAACCAATTTAAAACAGAATCATTAATGTTTTCGTTCTGGCGTTGCCGATGCATGGAACAAGACGTTAACGAAATGACGCAAACTTTCCGACCATAAAACGCCGCTAAGTGACAATGGGAAAAACCCAACAAAAGTCGACAACGCTATGCCAAAGTAACAATGCCACTGACACGGCGAGACAACGGAACTACGAGACTGTAAGAAAGTTCTGAAACAAGCAAAACGTCAATTCAAGAACATCACATACATAGCAAAGACTTACCATCGCTTCGTGGAGGCGTCCTCTGTTTTCCTTCTTGATGTACAGCCAGAAGTTTCCGACGACAGGCCAGGAAGGCGGCCCGCTCAAGTCGTCGATGGTCTTCGGCTTGGCCGTTGTCGTCGGAGCAGGTACCGGTGCCGGTGCCGATGCCGTGGTCGCGGCCGATGCCGATACCGCGGCTGTCGTATCGTGCAGCGCATCGGCGATCCGCCGAACGCGTTGAGTCGAGTCGACGGCGGACGCCAGCGGCTTCAGTAGTCGTCTGCTCGCTGCCATGCTTGTTCGAGGAGCGCTCTCGTTGCTCTACGGGACTGATCGGCGCGCTCAACTATTTAATATTGCATGCCGGGGTCAGCGCGTACTATAAACACGAGACGCTCGCGCCCCGGGTCACCTGGTGCAAGCCGCTCTCTGGCGGCGGCTATGTACATACATACATACGTACATACAGCCGACACCGCCGCCACCGTCGTTCGAGGAATCCCCGTTCAGAAGACGTGACACGTTCGTGATTGGCCGACGCGGCGCCCAATCAGCGACGTCGCCGGCGCCGCTTGGCGGGAGCGGGGCGTGCCGACTCGGCAGGAGGCGGTTCCGTCGACACATTCGCAGCGGCACTTCCTCGTTGGGACTGCGGCGACTCGAGTGTGCCGGCGTCCCTCCGCCAACACGCACACACGCACACGCACGGGACCGTCGCTCCGGGCTAGTTCCCCGGCGAGAGTCCCGGTTTAGATGGCGCGGCTTTTTTCGGGGAAAATAAACACGGTTTCCTTTCCCGAAATAACCGCTGTTTACGCGTACCTGAGCGCTTTTGTAAGAACACGTTCATGCGGCGAATTCCTGACGCCGGCTCCACGCTGGGGGAACACCGGAACTTAAGGACAAGATGCAGCGCGGAAGAGAGTACACAGGAGAGAACGCACAGACCCCCGACAGAGCGACGACCCGCAAGTGGTGCCTGCAGTCGGTAGTAAAAGAGACCGTCGTGTCTAACCTAGAATGATAGGGTTATCGTAGTTAACGCGTCGTTACTGACCGGACAATGTTTTAAGACGCACCTGCCGTGAAGACATTCACTTATTAGTACGCCTGTTCAACACTGCAAAATCAGGGCAGTATACAGCAATTAACTTATAAATACCCAAGGGACACTTTGTTTTAATGCTGGAATTCTGCTAGGGACCTGCTGTTTCCATTTTAGACCAATTTACCATGGAACCAATATACGCTATTCCCCCGGATTCACAAGCTAGATACATTTGAGTAATGTTGCGGGAAGATAAGCTTAATTTGACATTGCTGTAAAATTTGTGTGCCACAGCAAGGCTAGTTGAAAGCGGAAAACTGAAAGTGCAAACGAAAGATAATGCACGCCTCTTCCATATCAAATTATGTTTAAAATGTCCAAAGCTATTGACCCTGTAATGAGTTAGTTGAGTTAAAAAAGTAGTTTTTTTTATCAAGAGTTCATATGGAAAATGCACCATTAAAGAGAATCCATCGCTGAATTTAAGAAGCTTTTTTCGAAAATGCAAAACGCCTCCGCAGCATTCCTATTTCCAACTAAAATGTCCCGACTGCGTGTTCTGGTGTTGACGATTACTGTTACATGTGCACGGGTGAGATCTCCATGCAGTCAAATGTTTCGAATTTCAATTCAGGCCAGGGGATCAGTTAGTTAGCAAATTCATGAGCTTATATGCATTATTTTGCTCTATAAAATTTATTATCTCCTTACCAGTGATCTTATATAAAACATAAAAAAATTTCACCACCAGGATTGATGCACAGTTCGTCACGAAAATAGCTTCCTCTATGATACTGCGGCGGATTTTTTCATTTTGAAAAAGCTCCTTAAATTTTGAATGGATGGGTTAATGACGCGTTTCCTTAACGAGGTCATTATCTTAGTGACGCTGTCTTCGGGTCCATTTCCCTACTTCCAAGTTTACCTATACTACTCAATGGTAGAATAATACGTTGGGTTGAATCACGTGACAACACCAACAATTCCTCGTACATTTTAAATGTTACTTGGTAATAAACGGTCGGAACTGAAAATTAGAGTAATTGCTCTTGATGCTGGGAAGAGATTTGTCCGAGTATAGTGACACGAATCTCACGGCACACAAATCTTCATTTGGCGGTGTGTGTGTGTGTGTGTGTGTGTGTGTGTGTGTGTGTGTGTGTGTGTGTGTGTGTGTGTGTGTGTGTGTGCGTGCGTGTGTGTGTGTGTGTGTGTGTGTGTGTGTGTGTGTGTGTGTGTGTGTGTGTGTGTGTGTGTGTGTGTGTGTGTGTGTGTGTGTGTGTGTGTGTGTGTGTGTGTGTGTGTGTGTGTGTGTGTGTGACTGGCGTAGTTGATATAGTTCCTTCCTGTCAAAATGAACAGCACACGGCTATTTTTGAAGGCGCTACATCACAGTCTAAACCGATTTGTCTTGGAGTCCATCAGAAGCGAATCCCTGGTCCTGGGGCCTTTCTGATATCCCCCAGTGACGTGATCGGCACCTGTGTGCTGTCAACTCCACACTCCACGCTGTCGTTTGGAATATACGCTTGTCAAATCACTTGGGTGTCACCTCATAAACATAGTCTAAGTCGGGTATAAAAATACTATATGTTTTAATTAATGTATAATATATACTTTTTTTTACACAATAACAGTTATAATGAAGACGTTAACATTGACGTGAAGTCCGGCAGCGAATGTACAGTTAAGTCATCATGCTAATTATTATCATTATTATTACAAATTTATTCAACCTCCGGTGCCGGAGAAGAAACATTAAATATTATACATATACATTCATACATAGATTCACACAGAAAAGACACACCGTGAAGAATAACATGTCTAATAAAATACACAGCAATGTTAATGTTATTTAGGAGGAATTCGACAGTTATTAAGATTGTATAACCATTGCATAACCATAATTGTTTTACACGGATTACTTTACACACATCAACAAGTTCTGCCAACAGAAATGTAAACGTTTCGTCAACACGCAACGGACATTCACGATCTCCAACATTTACCAACCCATCCCGCGCACCGGCCATTCTCAATCTCCAACGTTCAATAAACGCCATCCCGACAACGTCTGACACTGTTCTTGGACTTAATTACGGCGCTCGTTGACCTTGTTCGCGTGACATCTGACGTGCGACGTACGCTTGGGATGAGTGACATATGTGCTACAGTTAAGAGACATTAGTGGCATTCTCCGCTCCACATAACGAGGTCGTGCGGTACAGTACAGCAAGGTGTTAATGTGTACAAGATCGTCAACGGCATAGTTTGGAAAGCAGCATGTGTCATTATGCTAGAGACCTAACCATGGTTCAGATTGATTACAATTTATGTAGTTAGACTTTTGTACTGAATTTTATATTTACTCTGCGTACTTTTATTTCGAAGTAATTAAAACGTTTATGATCTGCAAAGATAGCCTTACTTTATGTGTTGTACAGGCGTGACTTTGCCATAGTTAATTCAGACAGAAGAAGGATGAGAGACGGATGCGAGAAGAACGTGAGAATAACGGTAGAAGGGCGACAGAAGAGCTAGGGACGGACAGGAGAAGGACGAGAGACGGACACGAGAAGGGCGAGATACGGAGAGGAGAAGGGCGGCAGACGGACAGGAGGAGGGCGAGAGACGGACAGGAGGAGGGCGGGAGACGGACAGGAGGAGGGCGGGAGACGGAGAGGAGAAGGGCGAGATACGGAGAGGAGAAGGGCGGGAGACGGACAGGAGGAGGGCGGGAGACGGACAGGAGGAGGGCGAGAGACGGACAGGAGGAGGGCGGGAGACGGACAGGAGGAGGGCGGGAGACGGAGAGGAGAAGGGCGAGAGACGGACAGCAGAAGGGCGAGATACGGACAGGAGAAGGGCGGGAGACGGACAGGAGGAGGGCGAGATACGGAGAGGAGAAGGGCGAGAGACGGACAGCAGAAGGGCGAGATACGGACAGGAGAAGGGCGGGAGACGGACAGGAGAAGGGCGAGATACGGACAGGAGAAGGGCGAGATACGGACAGGAGAAGGGCGAGATACGGACAGGAGAAGGGCGAGATACGGACAGGAGAAGGGCGAGATACGGACAGGAGAAGGGCGGGAGACGGACAGGAGAAGGGCGAGATACGGACAGGAGAAGGGCGAGATACGGACAGGAGAAGGGCGAGATACGGACAGGAGAAGGGCGAGATACGGACAGGAGAAGGGCGAGATACGGACAGGAGAAGGGCGACAGACGGACAGGAGAAGGGCGAGATACGGACAGGAGGAGGGCGAGAGACGGAGAGGAGAAGGGCGAGATATGGACAGGAGAAGGGCGGGAGACGAAGAGGAGAAGGGCGAGATACGGACAGGAGAAGGGCGGGAGACGGAAAGGAGAAGGGCGTGAGACGGAGAGGAGAAGGGCGAGATACGGACAGGAGAAGGGCGGGAGACGAAGAGGAGAAGGGCGAGATACGGACAGGAGAAGGGCCGGAGACGAAGAGGAGAAGGGCGAGATACGGAGAGGAGAAGGGCGGGAGACGGACAGGAGGAGGGCGGGAGACGGAGAGGAGAAGGGCGAGATACGGACAGGAGAAGGGCGAGAGACGGAGAGGAGAAGGGCGAGATACGGAGAGGAGAAGGGCGAGATACGGAGAGGAGAAGGGCGAGAGACGGAGAGGAGAAGGGCGAGATACGGAGAGGAGAAGGGCGAGATACGGAGAGGAGAAGGGCGAGAGACGGAGAGGAGAAGGGCGAGATACGGAGAGGAGAAGGGCGAGATACGGAGAGGAGAAGGGCGAGATACGGACAGGAGAAGGGCGAGAGACGGAGAGGAGAAGGGCGAGATACGGACAGGAGAAGGGCGAGAGACGGAGAGGAGAAGGGCGAGATACGGAGAGGAGAAGGGCGAGATACGGAGAGGGACAGGAGAAGGGCGAGAGAGGGACAGGAGAAGGGCGAGAGAGGGACAGGACACGGACAGGAGACGTGCAGGAGATGGAAGGGAGACGGACTGAGAACTGACATGAGACGAACGGGAAAAGGGCGGGAGACGGACGGGAGACAGAAAAGAGGCGGACGGGAGACGTGCGGGAGTCGAAGTATAGCTGTAAGCAAGCACGTCCGGCCTTTGTATAGTAACACTGCGTTGAGCTGCCGCCCCCAGTATGCGGCTCATATAGCCTTGGTCCTTAATGCCCGGTCAATAGGTGCAGCCTTTGCTAAAGATGGAAGACATCTTGTACATTGGTTGCTCGTCTCTCTCATTTGCTGTCAAAATTCATGAGTCGGGTGACACGCGAATATGCAACAGAAAAAACCGCGCTATTTTCAGAAATATTTTCTATTGACACCTACTTAGCACACATATACTGTAGCAATTCTAAAGAATAACAGAAACGTACGTAGTTTATCCTATAATATAGCATGACATAATATCGGTGTGTATAAATAAGCAAGTGCGCACACACACATACACACACATGCATGTACGCTCACAAATGCACGCGCAAACACATGCATAGACACGCAGCCGCACACACACACACACACACACACACACACACACACACACACACACACACACACACACACACACACACACACACACACACACACGCACGCACGCACGCACGCACGCACGCACGTACGCACACACACACGCACGTACGCACACACACACGCACGCACGCACACATCACATACGCACGCACGCACGTACGCACACGCACGCACGCACGTACGTACGCACACACACACACACACACACACACACACACAAACACACACACACACACGCTCACAAATGCACGCACACACATGTACAGACACGCAATCGCACACACACACACACACGCACTCGCACACGCACACGCATGCACGCACGCACGTATGCACACCCGAACGCACACACACACACACACACACACACACACACACACACACACACACACACACACACACAATTATACATGTTGCTGCGGCCAAAATAAACGTTAAGATAATGTCACAATTTATGTGATACGAAGACGCTGTGTTGAAGTAGTCGGTGAAGAATGCGAGCACAATATAACTCACAACGCCTCCTCTAGAGTGTCATGGTGTAGTAAACAAACATGGCACGTAAACGTGTGAATGCAAACAGTTTGGTAACTAGCGAATGCCGCTTTTCCTGCATACACTTTCCTGGAAATATACCTTAATATCTGTTTGAGAATCCTAGAATAAAACCTGTCTGGGCCGAGCTAAGGTTTTATGTATGTGCGTAAAATTCAGTTTTATCATACTGGTTTTACTTGATATGTTGTCTACAGTAACCAATGTCATTCTGTGCCAGTCTACACAGAAAAACCATACTTCCTTCTTCTGCAATTATAAACTAATTCTTAAAAGAAAAGAACTGGTTTATCTTCCAACAATACATTGGCCTGCATTGTATATAATACTCTCAGCTTTCAACTTAGTTCGTGACAACTAGATTTACAACCGGACAAGTAAATTGTTTATTTTAGTATGATTTACTTACTTAAGTAAATTGTTGTATTTCTTGTCCGAGTGACACCTTTACCGTTTTTAACAGGTAGAACCTTAAGAAAAATTACAAAGAAGTAGTTTTTTTAATTCAGTTGTTCGTGAAAATAAGTGAGTGACTTGTGGTACTCACAAGAGAACTTTGGTTCTACTTGTCAACCGGATATGCAAGTATAGATAGCGTGACGAATTTCACACCCTGCATATCATAAATTAATTAGCAGGTATGCTAACACTATTTTACTATGTATAGTGGTATCCGTTTTACCCACAACTGTCAATTAACCTCCGAGTATTTCGGGGCAGGAAGACATTCATCATAATTTTATGGGCACATACTATGCACAAATAGTCGACGTGCGATTAGAAATCATGTTGTTACGAGTTGCAAGTATGGCACGCACATACATAACGTCTCATCGGTCGACAGCTGGCCTGTGTCTATCCACCTAATATTTTCTACCATATCCTCCACTGCCCCGCGACAATCACCGAGTCGTCATTTTTCTCACATAAACCCCTATTTTGTGCCGTTGTCTGCCGTCTTCATGAAGGCGCCACTGAAAGCATAACAACGTTATTTGCGAGAACATCGCATTGTGATCGTGGCGCCCTGAACCCACCGAACGTACCAGGCAATCTAAACTATTTTATGTTAAAAAAGCGAACACCACCCATAGACTACTGTCAATTACTGTCAGAGGTATACACATATGGAACGGTCTAGCAAATGACATAACACAGTTGCCGAATTTGCAACAATTTAAGAAAAGATTAAAGTCGACGTTACTTTCTTCGTATTTATGAACAGTTAGGCTAACACAATGAAAAAAACATTATTATTGCTTTGTATTCAACCTTGTAACTTTTACTATAACTACTACGTATTGTAGTTGAAAAGGGCATAGCGCCTTACAAGTCGTATAACTTCTGCTATGTCCCTCTAACAACAGCAGCGATTCACCAATCATGGAATTGTATTATATTGTATTGTCGTTAGCATTGTGTGTTGTATTATTTTCCCCATGCTATGTTGTATATTCCTGTGTTGTTGTTGTTGTTGTTGTAGTAGTAGTTGTTGTTGTTGTTAAATAAACTTTCATTCAACGTGGCTTGGAAACTTGTAAAAGTGCACATATTGTGCGTTCCGGGTGTCATGATGAAGCTAACTCGTCGCTGGAGAGCAGTGGCTATGAGGCGCAGTGACCCAGCGGTTAGAACATAGGACATTCGGCTTAGACAACCCGGATTCGAATCATATGCTGGCGTGTCAAAGCCTGTTTCACTGTACATTGATCCGTTTCACTGAGTTCCACGAAGGAGTGCCTGGCTATAGGCAATAGTGGATGTTTCTGTATGTGCAGTCATCGTGGATTAATGGCAGCGTCGCTGGATGCTTCCCAGATAAGCTGAGGTTTTCGATATGAAATGTACGTGTCAATCGGACGATATCAACAAATATTTTCTCTAAGTTTGAGTAAGACAATCCATTATTTATGGCAAGATCACATGTATTTCAAGCTGTTTCTTTATCGAACTGTTCAATATATACCAGAACGTTGTGTCCTAGAATATATCATATCCTAGAACGTTGTGTCTTAGGCTATGTCATATCCTAGAATGTGTATCTAAATTAGTTCATCACCCAGAACGTTGGATTAAGGGTACGCGTCATATCCTAGAGACCCAGAACGTTGTATCATGAATACGCCAAGTCAAAAGAACGTTGTGTGTAGAAAACGCCAAGTCCAAAGAACGTTGTATCTAGAATACGCCAAGTCCAAAGAACGTTGTGTGTAGAATACGTCATGTCCTAAGAACGTTGTGTGTAGAATACGTCATGTCCTAAGAACGTTGTGAGAAGAATACGTCATGTCCTAAGAACGTTGTGAGTAGAATACGTCATGTCCTAAGAACGTTGTGAGTAGAATACGTCGTGTCCCTGAATGTTGTGTAGAATACGTCATGTTACAGAACGTTTATCTAGATTACGTCGTGTCCAAAAATGTGGATCTACTAATATTCTCAAGATTCAATTCAAAAGATTCAAAAAACTTTGTTATCCGTTTAAAAACATATTAAAAACTGAAAATTTTCTTTAGTCACAGATAAAATGACAGTAATAAAAACATTGGTGAATCATAATCACCATTTAATAAAACTGTCAGAACTGTGTGACTAGGGTCTGTAACAGAGTCGCGCCCCCGTGTCTTTGAACAGTTTGTACAGACTACGTTATATCACATACTAGACACAACATTTAATGTTGTGTCTAGTATGTTTTATTTCCCAGATCACAGTGTCTAGTATATTCATGTCCCAGAACACTGTGTCCAGCACACGCGACGTGCCAGAACACTGTGTCCAGCACACGCCACGTGCCAGAACACTGCCCCAGTATACGTCGTGTCCAGAGATTGCGTCTTTCAAAGAGCCGCCAGCCACGAGCGACATTCGTGCAACTCTTCAGTGGTAATTTTCCGGTCGCTTCGACGCTTCCAATTTGACGCTATTTCCAGTTTCCTAAAACGTCTTCGAGAACAATGGGCCAAATTGTGAGCGAGAGTTTACACACCGCTAGCGGCAAACGTACCGGTTCAACGAAACACGATACACGCGGCGCCGAGATACGGACCGGCCAAGTGAAACAACGCGTAAATACAATCGATATGTCAACAAACATGAAGAAGAAGAACAATCGAACGTTTAAAGCATTGTAATATAACCTCTTTGACACAAGCTGTTGATGCATTCAGTACAGTCATCCACCACATGGATCAATTACACCCGTGTAGTACACGCATTCACTAGACGCTTACATCACACGTATCCCCCTACACGCATCCACTCACTACATGTTTCCACTACACGCATCCACTTACTACACGCTTCCACTACACGCATCCACTCACTACACGCTTCCACTACACGCATCCACTCATCACACGCGTCCACTACACGTATCCACTCACTACACGCTTCCACTACACGCATCCACTCACTACACGCTTCCACTACACGCATCCACTCACTACACGCTTCCACTACACGCATCCACTCACTACACGCTTCCACTACACGCATCCACTCACTACACGCTTCCACTACACGCATCCACTCACTACACGCTTCCACTACACGCATCCACTCACTACACGCTTCCACTACACGCATCCACTCACTACACGCTTCCACTACACGCATCCACTCACTACACGCTTCCACTACACGCATCCACTCACTACACGCTTCCACTACACGCTTCCACTACACGCATCCACTACACGCATCCACTACACGCATCCACTCACTACACGCTTTCACTACACGCATCCACTCACTACACGCTTCCACTACACGCATCCACTCACTACACCCTTCCACTACACGCATCCACTCACTACACGCTTCCACTACACGTATCCACTCACTACACGCATCCACTACACGCATCCACTACACGCATCCACTACACGCATCCACTCACTACACGCTTCCACTACACGCATCCACTACATATATTCAGCACACGCTTCCATTGCACACAACTACTACATAATATAATAATTGTTATTATTGTTGTTACAATATCAATAATAAATGCATAAATCCTTGAAATCCAAGCTCATAGGCGAATTAAGACAACTGGGTTTGTCACCCTCAAACTCGATAAGAAATATATTACATTAATGAACATATTGATGGGTATCCCAGGGAGCTATGGTGGATAGGAAAACGTGTCGTTTTACGACGGCGGGATTGTTTAACAGTTTCAACTGATCTAACATTCAGGTGGAGCTTTTTCTAGAGAAGAGGTGCAGCTACAAAGAACTCTAGTTCCAATGTTAGTTTTAAATCAGATGGAGCGTGTTGTAGATAATGGGTGCAGCTACAAACAGCTTTAGTTCCAATGATAGTTTTAACTCTAAAATAAAAACTAAATAAGAAAAGGATGATCTTAAATGGATACACTTTCTTAGAGTTATAAACAATGCATGTAAATGCTACTGTTATGTACACGAAAGTCCTTGCAATGTAATGGATTGATCTGAAACATGATACGATATCGGACAGGAACAGGAAGGTAGCGCAAAAAATAAGGAGTAACTTACAGAGTTAGAAACACGCGGATACATCGTCACAACCATCTCTGAAGATGTTTTGTAATATCACTACTGGTAATGAGGTCCGTTGAAGTAGTTTTATCAGCACAACGAGACAAATGCAGAATGTTATAAAAACAGCTCCGACAAATCAGATAGATGTGTTCGGAGAAATTGAAGTTGTCATAAAAAAATCTCCTACATTTCACATCGAAAGTGCCGGCGTAACACATTGGCTAAGTAAAGTTGCGTGAGGAAAGTACTTCCATGCTGCCCCCCTCGCGCTGATAAGATGAAACTGTTTTATCATCATTTAACTTTATTTTCAGTCATCTAATTGAATATGCCATTTTGACAGTTTGTAAATTTATTCAAGGAGTGATTAATATCACCGACATGATCAATACTCACACCCAACGCACAAGTCCACTACACACACATCCACTACACACTTCGACTACACACACCCACTACACATATCCACTACACACACTCGTTACCTCCATTAGAAACATCCACTACACACATCCACTACACATATCCACTACACACAACCACTACACACATCCACTACACATACCCACTACACACAACCACAACACACATCCACTACACACATCCACTACACTATACATAAATCCACAACATACATCCATTACACCCATCCACTACACATATCCACTATACACCCACTATACACACTCACTACATACATCCACTACACACATCGACTACACACCTACTACACACACCGAGTACACACATCCACTATATACATCTACTACACAATACACACATCCACTACACACATCCATTACACACATCCACTACACACATCCATTACACATCTATACATCTATACATATTTACAATGTGTGTGTGTGTGTGTGTGTGTGTGTGTGTGTGTGTGTGTGTGTGTGTGTGTGTGTGTGTGTAACACTGAGAAAGAACCACAGCTTCACTTAACACCTGAATTCTCACTGAGAAAAACTCTAATATGTGTACAGATTTTTACTTATTTTGACCTTTAACTTTTGAATATGAATAAATATTCCATTACACTATATCAACTGATGATACCGTTATTTAAATATGTGTCATAGACTTCTGATTTACCCCTTTCAAACATTGTATATAATTATGCTAATTTGCGCTATTATAGGTACATTTGCGTGTTTGTACTGTATTTATTGTTGACAATATTCTGAATAATCATTCATTCATTCATTCATTCATTCATTCATTCATTCATTCATTCATTCATTCATTCATTCATTCATTCATTCATTCATTCATTCATTCATTCATTCATTCATTCATTCATTCATTCATTCATTCATTCATTCATTCATTCATTCATTCATTCATTCATTCATTCATTCATTCATTCATTCATTCATTCATTCATTCATTCATTCATTCATTCATCCATTCATCCATTCATCCATTCATCCATTCATCCATTCATCCATTCATCCATTCATCCATTCATCCATTCATCCATTCATCCATTCATCCATTCATCCATTCATCCATTCATCCATTCATCCATCCATCCATCCATCCATCCATTCATCCATTCATCCATCCATCCATTCATTCATTCATTCATTCATTCATTCATTCATTCATTCATTCATTCATTCATTCATTCATTCATTCATTCATTCATTCATTCATTCATTCATTCATTCCCCAAAAATCGTTGCACGATTGTATTGCTTTTACTTAATCAGCACATGTGTTCGTTATGATCAGTTAGATGCGTGGGATATGCGGGCTAATATAGACAAGAGACTTAATATTAGACAGTTGCTCCCACGCCCCTAAATCCCCGCCCCCTACGTCTCCGCCCCCGGTCTCCTTTCGTAACCAATGTTATGTAATCACAACCACTCGTGAACCGGCGCTAACGAGACACTGGCGGGACACAAATAGAGAGCTCAAATAGAGAGCTCTTGGCAGGGGTCAACGCATCAGTTGTAATAGTATTGTACGAGTTGCAGCGGGGTCAGTGAATCAACCGCCATAGTCCTATAGGGGTTTCACCATGGATCAATGAATCAGTTGTGAAAGTCACACACGATGTTTAATGAATCAGTCGTTCAGTCGTCAAGTCACCCACGGGACTGATAATCACACACGAGGTCTTGTCGGGGTCAGTGAATCTTTTGTAACCGTCTTACACGACGTTTCCTCGTGGGTTGGGTGAATCCGTGAAGCGTTGACCAACATATGCGTATTTATACCCGACGGTGGTGACCCGCCCCCGGCCAACGAGAGCGTGTAATCGCAACGCATCTGTTTACGCCGGCCGAACAATCTGCTCGAGCGCTCGCTCGTCCGACAACCCGATAACGACGATAAAAATACCCCGATTACCAGCTTGAGAAAATTGTCGGCTTTTGTTGTGCGGTTTGCGGCCGATCAAACAGGTATACTACGATCGCCTGGGGCTACTTGCGTAGGGTGTAGAAGCGCACCCACTGACCGGCCGTATCGTTAGTCAAAGGGGCGCTCCATAGGTGGTATCGTGCCGCGGACGAGGACATTGAACGTGGTCAGAGAGACCGGCAAAAGATATGTCCAGGCCGAGCGGTCAAATGGTCTCTATCCTGCTAAAAAGCAAATATAAACTCAGTCCAAGAGAACAGAAGCTACCCGACTAAAAGCAGATATAACCCCCGTCCAACCGATTAATTAGACGCTACCCGACTAAAAGCAGATATAACACCCGTCAAACCGGTTAAATAGAAGGTACCCGACTGAAAGCAGATATAACCCCCGTCCAACCAGTTAAATATAACGTACCCGACTAAAAGCAGATATAACCCCCGTCCAACCGGTCAAATAGAAGCTACCCGACTAAAAGCAGATATAACCCCCATCCAATCGATTAAATATAACGTACCCGACGAAAAGCAGATATAACCCTGTCCGACCGGTCAAATAGAAGCTACCCTACTAAAAGCAGATATAACTCCCCATCCAATCGATCAAATAGAAGCTACCCGACTAAAAAGAGAAATAAGTCATAGTCTACTTACAGTCTTACACCCTGTAGAACATAAGTATTTACTGGTGTCTGTAATTTTCTCTGTAAACAATAGAAAAATCGTTTCAATAAAAACGTGAATAAACACTGCCAAGGGGTATTTAGATTATAAATGTCAACCATATATTTAATATAGTGTGTACAAACACATTGTTTGAATAGCAGGTCTGAACTGTTTTCCCATCCGAAGATGTGCATCTGAGGTAGTTAGTATAATCACTACTTAGTCTGGGATCAAGGTGAACATTTGACCACATAATTATTGAAAATAGACTCGCTTCAGGCAAAGTAAATATTGAGCAATTTATCTATGAAAGGGCAGTACAGAAGGTCACGCGATAAGATCATTAGTAGAACGAGAGACCACGAGAGCGTTCAAAATAGCTAAATGGTTTAATGAGTTGAATGTCGATACAGTGTGTGTGTGTGTGTGTGTGTGTGTGTGCGTGCGCGTGCGCTTGCGCGTGCGCGTGCGCGTGCGCGTGCGCGTGCGCGTGCGCGTGCGCGTGCGCTTGCGCGTGCGCGTGCGCGTGCGCGTGCGCGTGCGCGTGCGCGTGCGCGTGCGCGTGCGCGTGCGCGTGCGCGTGCGCGTGCGCGTGCGCGTGCGCGTGCGCGTGCGCGTGCGCGTGCGCGTGCGCGTGCGCGTGCGCGTGCGCGTGCGCGTGCGCGTGCGCGTGCGCGTGCGCGTGCGCGTGCGCGTGTGCGTGTGCGTGTGCGTGTGCGTGTGCGTGTGCGTGTGCGTGTGCGTGTGCGTGCGCGTGCGCGTGCGCGTGCGTGTGTTGTGTGTGTGTGTGTGTGTGTGTTGTGTGTGTGTGTGTGTGTGTGTGTGTGTGTGTGTGCGTGTGTATGTAAACGTGTGCGCGCGCGTGTTTGTGTCCATGTCTCTTTGTGTATGCGTGTGTGTATGTGCGTGTGTATGTGAATGTGTGCGCGTGTGTGTACAGGATGGACATACATTGGAATGACGATGCATATAGCAACTAGACGTTTAAGTCTCTTGGCAAATTACAGCGATTGATCAGCGGTGTCAGTGGCTTGTGTTTCGTCCAATAATTAAATCAATGGATTCGAATATAGTTTAATAGTTGGTGGTCGATTTATGTGCCGCTGTAACCTAATGATCTGTTTCCAGCCCACCACCTTTTCAGGTCTATGTAACTCACCCCGTTCACCGACACATTTTCAGTTACATAAAATCATGTTTACCTTGAAGATTTTATCTTTCTTTCATAAATCACTTGATAAAAACCATCGAACCGGAAAGAACTTCACGGATGAATAACTTCACGAGCTAAATAGATTACTTATTTGAAGTAAATTTGAAGATTCAGTGGCATGAAAACACATTCACCTGGACGACTTTTGCGCAATCATTGCATTCGAGTTTATTATATTTCTTTTATGTTCCCATACTACGGATATGTATTGTAATTTGTATTGTGAGCATGGTATGCCACGCTGCATTTAGTTTGGTAGATTGCATCACAAAAAGGCAGGCACATTACAAAAGGTATTGTTTACCTTGTCACACGCGTCGTCAATTGCGTCGTCAATTGTTGCACTATTTTGAGTCGTTCCGTTCTCAAGACTATTAATTTGTGGGCGTTTCTGTTGGCGACAGACAACCCCTCTTTCAAGAACGACGCACCTTTGTAATCGAAGTCTAGCCATAAAACGCACGCTTCGGGCGTCGCTATATTTGTCTTCCCATTTTAAGTTTGCCTGGTCATATTCAATGAGATGTCTCTGGTAATCTGTCTGTGTTAGACAGCGTCGGTCTCTGTTCATCGGACTCGTCGAAGCATCTCAAGTTACCGTTCGGTACATTGGTTGCTGACCACATCACAGAGAGTACAACTTTTTGCTGCCGGAGGTTCCCAGACACATCCCAGTTATTGGTTGGAAGAGAGGAATGGCGCGACGGAAGGAGAGAGGGAGGGTGGAGAGGAGTGGAGTGGAGTGGAGTGGAGTGGATTTGGGTGGGGGTGGGGGTGGGGGGTGGGGGTGGGGTGGGGTGGGGGTGGGGTGGGGTGGGGGTGGGGGTGGGGGTGGGGTGGGGGTGGGGGTGGGGGGGGGGTGGGCGGGGCGGGGCGGGGGCGGGGGCGGGGGCGGGGGCGGGGGCGGGGGCGGGGGCGGGGGCGGGCGGGGCGGGGCGGGGCGGGGCGGGCGGGGCGGGGCGGGGCGGGGCGGGGCGGGGCGGGGCGGGGCGGGGCGGGGCGGGGCGGGGCGGGGGCGGGGCGGGGGCGGGGCGGGGCGGGGCGGGGCGGGGCGGGGCGGGGCGGGGCGGGGCGGGGCGGGGCGGGGCGGGGCGGGGCGGGGCGGGGCGGGGCGGGGCGGGGCGGGGGCGGGGCGGGGCGGGGCGGGGCGGGGCGGGGCGGGGCGGGGCGGGGCGGGGCGGGGCGGGGCGGGGCGGAGCGGGGCGGAGCGGAGCGGAGCGGAGCGGAGCGGAGCGGAGCGGAGCGGAGCGGAGCGGAGTGGATTAAGTTTATGTGGTGCAATAAAACAAATAATGCGGGTACTTTAGTCCAACAATCAGACTCTTTGTTATCGAAGTGTATTTCTCTATTTCTCTACGATACTACTACTGCTACTATTACTACTGCCCCTGCCCCTGCCCCTGCCCCTGCCCCTGCCCCTGCCCCTGCCCCTGCCCCTGCCCCTGCCCCTGCCCCTGCCCCTGCCCCTGCCCCTGCCCCTGCCCCTGCCCCTGCCCCTGCCCCTGCCCCTGCCCCTGCCCCTGCCCCTGCCCCTGCCCCTGCCCCTGCCCCTGCCCCTGCCCCTGCCCCTGCCCCTGCCCCTGCCCCTGCCCCTGCCCCTGCCCCTGCCCCTGCCCCTGCCCCTGCCCCTGCCCCTGCCCCTGCCCCTGCCCCTGCCCCTGCCCCTGCCCCTGCCCCTGCCCCTGCCCCTGCCCCTGCCCCTGCCCCTGCCCCTGCCCCTGCCCCTGCCCCTGCCCCTGCCCCTGCCCCTGCCCCTGCCCCTGCCCCTGCCCCTGCCCCTGCCCCTGCCCCTGCCCCTGCCCCTGCCCCTGCCCCTGCCCCTGCCCCTGCCCCTGCCCCCTGCCCCTGCCCCTGCCCCTGCCCCTGCCCCTGCCCCTGCCCCTGCCCCTGCCCCTGCCCCTGCCCCTGCCCCTGCCCCTGCCCCTGCCCCTGCCCCTGCCCCTGCCCCTGCCCCTGCCCCTGCCCCTGCCCCTGCCCCTGCCCCTGCCCCTGCCCCTGCCCCTGCCCCTGCCCCTGCCCCTGCCCCTGCCCCTGCCCCTAATAATAATAATAATAATAATAATAATAATAATAATAATAATAATAATAATAATAATAATAATAATAATAATAATAATAATAATAATGTGCGTGCCTGTGTGTGTGCGTGTGTGTGTGCGTGTGTGCGTGCGTGCGTGTGTGTGTGTGTTTTGTTTGTGTGTATGTGTGGTTGTGTGCAAAACGTGTATGTGTGCGAGTGTACGCGTGCGCGCGCTAGTGTGTATGACATAAGACGTTCGCGTATAACACACCAGCTACCTCAAATCTGGTAGCCAGGTTATGTTCTTACTGCCGTAGTTATATTCTTGTCTTGGAATGAACGTCTAGGCCCGTGTGATATTACTGTACACTGTTTGCGGATCGGATTCTGCAGTGGGGCACTTCACACTGTTCGATGCTTTGGGGTAGAGGCTATTATTGAAATAGACGCGTTACCCAGCGATCTTTGCGAGGGAATGCAGTCACACGCGCAAAATCCCTTGACAATTCCGTTTCACTGTCGCAGTATGTGCCAGAAATAATAGCGTTCTAATACGCCAGACGCAGCAACACGTCCAGGTGTGGCACACAGAGTTACTGCAGTGTTACGCTTTCGCAATTGTCAAACGTCAATAACCTTGTAACGTATGTAAACGTCTTCATACACCCAGTGACACATTTGTAGAAGGCACAATTAAATTTAAGATAATATAGAAAAAGATGTAATTCTGAATCTGGAACTTCACGTACAAAACATTGAAATACTGAGAGCCGCCAGGTACGAATCCGGAACGAACTTTGAAAACGTCAACAACGAACCAACCATTTGGGTAGGCTCGATCATGTGCACAGTTCCAGCCCGATACACGTAAAACTGACGGAGCTATAGGTCAACACAGAGAGAAAGAACGACCTGTTTTATAATACAGACACTGACCCGATCAAAATGTTCGGATTCACGTGACTCTCGATAAGGAAACCGCTCGTGGGTTTGTTTTTGTTTTGTTTTTAATGTTAAATGTGTTTCCTACTTCTATTAAAATTATAATCGCCACAGCTTGCAGTTTAACGAGCTTGATAACCGAAATATTGAAATAGCCCACGGGACATGTCTGACTTACACGGACTAAAATAAAGTAGGACGTATACGTCCTTGGGGTAGATCTATAGTAGGACACCCCTATCGGGGTTGCGTCTGTGTCAGGATCCACATGACGGGGTCTGAATGATTACAACAATGTCGTAGTGGGCTTATTTTATAGAAGAATAGATAGCGTCACAATGTGTAGATGTCACTTAAATAGTGTCCAGGATAGCAGAAACAAACTCTTTACGAGTGTCTACAAAACGGGGTTTTTGTCTTCTCTAAATACAATGTTTGGAGTGTAGAGAGATAACTATAAGCAACATTTGTCTCGCATCAGAAAAGTGTGCGGATCATATATTTATAATTTCCAGTTTAAGCTATAGATATAGTTTACTCTGAAAATCGTGTTATTATATGCTGGGTCAAATATACATTTTCCGATCGCGATCCAAATTTTATGGCCGGGTGAAATATGGGTTGGCCGGTAAAATAAACTGATATATTGCATTTTCGAAATCTGCTTAGCTGGAACATTTTATACGCACTATACTTGTAAATGCATCTACTTACATTCTGCCCGTATCTCACGTGGCTCCGGGAATCATGTTTAGTCACGTGTAGCTGCATTTTGCGACAATGTATTCGACGCGGTTGTTATCGGGCTGGGTCAAATTGCGTCATGAATACCCACTGTCTAGCTTGTCGTAGCGATGTATGCCGTAATCAGCTTAACTATATCTGACCGTACAACTATCACTGTAGAACTGTCTGTATTGTCTATATTTCATACACCTATACCAGTCGATCTATCCAAAGATGCCTGGAGAAAAAGGGCAGTCACCCGCGTAAAACGTTTGAAACTTGAAATTATTTCAGTGTATCCCAAAAATATGTTGCGCGCTCACGCACAGGACGCAGTAAATGCTAGAATGATATATCCCACGTGCAGCCTTTTCTTTTGATAAACTGACCCCCCACGTTCTCCAACCTTCGGCTGAATAATAAAAAATATAAATCTACGAACCATCCAGATAGGCTCCACATACATACGTACATATGTATGCATTCATGCATATATACAAAGAAACACTGTTTCATAATACAAATATATATATATATAGAAACGTGTATCTTTTACATATCTTCAGATAATCGCAGGACACTTTTATCAGATTCAAAGAAACACTTTCTACATGTCTAGACCGATGGACCATTGATTAGATACAGAAAACAGAAAAGTATATAGACACTAATCCGTATTTGGCCTCCGAAACCAAACATTGTTGGTCATTTGCCACGTGCCTGCTTGCCGCCCACGAAGACTCTACGAAAAGGTTTGCTCGACCTTGTTGGGTCATTCAGTGATCCAATTGAAGTCTACCGTATCGACGTGAACCAACCAAGGACAAGCCTTGCAGCGAAGGAACCGAAACGGCAGATAATACTGTCTTTGGTGATACGATCCCTAATGCCAATGTTTCATATTCGATAAAAAAAGAGTGGAACGTGCGCCACATTAGGCTGTGTTCAACAAAATAGTGCCTCACTTGGTAACGTAACTGAGTATAATATAAATCTGATTATTCCTACGGTCACAAAGCGTTCCGATTTCCGGCGCTTCTCATTGGCTGGAGCAGGAGTGTGTGCTATGACAGCCCCGCGCTATTTTAGCCAATGAGAAGAAGGCTTATTAAAGATTATTTCGCATATCCGGTTGTAATGCAGAAGTGCAATCGTGTAGTAATGTTGTTGAATAACAACATATTTATAAAGGTGGGAAGGAAGAAAACGTTCACGTGTTAATGTGCCGTTATATAACGGAAATAATACCCTGTGTGTTGGCTTCACCCGCGTGTTATCAGCCAGATAACAGTAACTCGTGCCTTCGGGTATCGTGACTGATAACAGGCGAATGACACCAACAAACAGTGTAGTATTCCCTAAATCTACCTCGGCGACATGACGCAACTAGCGAACACTCTCCCGCTATGTACTCAGTGGCCGGGCGATGTAATGAGTTCAAATCAAATCACCCGACGTAAGCGCTTCCGGCGATCTTGTGACTTCCCTCCACCTCAAGACCAGAGTCTATACAGCGGCACTACTCATCTAGCGAACTTTTGCACATTCCGTAGGGTGTTTGTCAGGGGTAATGTAGTCAGCTACCAACTGACGGACCGCCGTCGGACCGTCAATGATCAATCACCAAGAGATCGCTGACAGATGATCACCAGTCGGCGGACCACTGACGGACTGTTGATTGACTGTCGACGGACTTTCGAAGGACTGCCGATTGACTGTTGACGACATGCGTCGTAGCGATGTTGAGACAGTGTCCCCCTATACAAAGTACGAGGGATGCTGTCTCTGTATTACACGCACGCTGTACATGGGACACTGACTCAGCATCACTCGCACGTTGTACATGGGGCACTGTCTCAACATCATTCGCACTTTGTTATTCAGAAGCACAGAACACGCACTCTGGGTAATATGCCAGTTGTCCTGTGAGTAAAATTACATTTTCAGTTGCTTGTTTGCCGCATGCAGGCGTATGTGAGAGACGGACGGATCTCTGAGAACAGACAAGGGTCTAACCCAGTCTGTTGGGACGACATCTTCCACGTTGATATTTATTCGGAACAAACGTTGGGCATCGAACCAAATCACTGTAAAACGACAGCCGTGAATTGCATGCCAGGCAGAGTGTTATACATTCTGGAGTGGGCAGTTTGCCCTTTGCTCGTGTGCACGGGAATCCAGTTAACGCAGTCTATCGGTGTTGTATTCTCGTGAAGGTTCACACGTATGGTCAGCTAAGAGCGAAGGTTAAGGTGTGGCGCTGTGACGTCTCAGAACAATCCACTTGTTACCCCGTGGCTTGTCCGTCAAGGAAGCAGCACCCTTGTAGCTGTCAGTGGCCCGTGGGAAATTGATGGCGGTGTGAGCGGGTGCACGGGCCGGGAGATGGGAATCCGTGTGATGCCTGTCACTATGCCAGTCTCGCGCATGCCGCTAACGAACAGTGTATAAACAAGTCAAGTATCGGGTTAATAGCCGACGTAAACGTCCGATTAATAGACGAAGCACTCGTCACACGGCGGTGACTGCCAGCCGGGGCGTGTGAGGAACGCCGTCGGCTCTCGGCGGCAGCCCTCGGCCAGCTGCACGGAGGGTGGCACGGGCGTGCAGGGGTGACTGCGTGTAGGGGATAGAGTGGCATGGGTGACATGGGTGGCAGGGCGAATGTGAGATACTGAATGCGGCAGGGAATTGGAGAGAATGCAGTGGATGGCAGATTGGGTGCAGTTGGTTTTATCGGTAGTAAGTGTTGGTAGGGGATGAACAGTTTAGCAGGAGTGACACCGACCGCGTGGCATGGGTGGCACGATATTATACTGTCTGACCGTAGTTTGCGGATAACTCGTTTTACCCTACAGGATGTGTTTTTGGATATAACACATTGCACAGATTTTGTTGGTAAAGCCACGCAACAGCAATGAATAGAAGTAACCTGCTGCAAATGATATGCCATAGACACGGTTCCTTGTGAGCATTGTCCCCCCACCCAAGGCCTAAGAGATTAGTCCCCGATGCCTAGAATCTAACGTACATTAAAACATTGCAACATGGTTTTTATTTTAAATACTATTTAGATTATTTTTAAACCATTTGCCAAGCTTATGCAACAACATACGCAAGATTTAATTTATTTACATTTGCCGACGGACCCATATACGGTAACACGGCGAAACAGTCTTTTCTTCTACCTGTCAGTTGTTGTCCCTTAAAATATTGTGCCGAATCACATAACAGATACGTCATCACTCCGACGAAATGGGTTATCATTTATCCACCTGATTTATCTGCATAACAAATTTGATAACATTCGTGTCATGCGAATGTTTCTCCATGTAAATTCAGAAAAATTTATTTAACTACAAACTAATTCGCCAGATACATTTTTGTAACAAGTTTAATTAATTAAGTAATAGTAGTTAAGTAATAGTAATTACATTCATTCCATACGCCAAACGTATCGTCAGATATTTGTGAAAACACCGTAGTCCACTTACGCCCTGTAGAAACACAAGTGAAGTATATTCACTGGTGTTTGTGTAAAGTTCACTGTAAACTTTGTATTTATTCATTGGTGTTTCTCAATTTCACTGTAAACGATAGGAAAACCGTTTCAACAGAAATTTGGACAAACTCTCCCATGGAATTCTCATATTCTAAATCTCCATCACACGTTTAATTTTTATTTATGCCGACATTATTATTTACGCCATGTAAAAAATATTAGTAACACTATCAGTATATAAACCAAATTGACCGTCATTGTAATCAGAATGTTCCTTTTACCTTACTTACTTTGCTTACTTTGGCTTTTGAGTTCATTTCAACAAAACGCAATACGGTGGTTCACCAAAATTGACTGGCATAACTATAATTATAATTATTTCGGCTGTTGGACCTTTCGAAGAATGAGCCATTAGCTGCTGTTTTTTAATTGCCATGTGTATAAATCACAGCGTTGTGTAGGTTTCTTCAATAATATTTATTCGTTTCGCATTTCAAATTCAGTTACGGAAAAATAGACATAATATAAACCAATTATGACTTGTTAGTTGTTTTGTGCAACTTATAAGTAATTTCTTAGTTATTATTATCAATGTCTGCGCATGTCAATAATTTTGTTCGAATTTGCAGCTAAGTAGGCCTACATAAATTTGCAGCTTAGTAAGCCTACATAAATGTGCAGCTAAGTAAGCCTACAGAAAGTAAGCCTACCGATCAGCCATGAGCCCAAAGGCAACCAAATACGACGTATAAACTCTAAACTGGCAATGACATTGTGTTGTGGCAACTATGTCCTAGCCACAGGACTATTGTTCACAAACAAAAAGCCACGATAACAACGTTGTGTAC
This sequence comes from Oasisia sp. SBJ-2009, assembly GCA_964017155.1. Taxonomy (NCBI): domain Eukaryota; kingdom Metazoa; phylum Annelida; class Polychaeta; order Sabellida; family Siboglinidae; genus Oasisia; species Oasisia sp. SBJ-2009. The sequence continues at coordinate 40,670,052 of OZ024862.1, read as the reverse complement.
GTTTGAAAGAGCCGCACTAGCCGCCGATGCGACACACTGACGGAGGTAATGCGCGTGTTGTCTACACTCGCATAGTCTGCGTCGGTATCCGTCTAAGTGGCGAGCAATAAAACTGATGTTGTTGATTGTGTATCGTTTAGCGCATGTTGCTTCGTTGGCAATAAAGCTATAACGCATTTGCGTCATTCCTGGATGGATAAAGTCGGTGCACGCGGTGCATCGAGCGACCTAAGGCACACCAAGGCCCCTGCGAGACTGGGTGCACGACTCCGTCTCGAAGCACGAAAGCTTTTATGCCAGCATGGCGATCGCCCGTGTTCCGGCCTCCGAGGAAAGCCGAGCGAAACCGCTCGAGACCATCAGTGTTTACCGACCGCGACCGTTTATGCCGTGCACTCGTTCCTCCCGGCGGTAATGACCTGGCGTGACGTATGTACGCTCCCTGGGTATGTGCACCTCGAGTATATATTCTCTGGAACTGTAATAATCAAATAGCTCGTCGGTACCTGGACGTTTATTGGCGCTGTCGAGGCAGCAGACGGCCGATAGCATTTGACAGAAGCTCGCTGAGCTGTTGGAATATTTCATCAGGAACCGTATCTAGATGCCAGGGTATATCCCCTGGGTGATTTATCGCCAGCCCTTTTCCTAATGGAAATATAATACACAACATAATTGGAAGGTCCTAGTATCGAGCCAAGTTCGGCTAAACTTGTTTACTTAGAATATGACGGCAGTAGACATATTTATTCGATTGACATATAAACGGACGGTAATCATATTGGAAAAATCTATAAACTCCAGCTGATGACCCAGACACGTTGGCTGGGGACAGGTGCGAAGAGAGAACAGCATTAACATGTGGGCTTAGGAGGACAGTTTGAGGTTTTGTTTTGGGAGCATCCAATCGCAAATTGATAAATGGAACCCCAAAACAAATGTTCTCTGGATATGTAAAAATTAAGATAAGTTTCCGTTAATCAACACGGGATATGTACGGGCAAGAAGCCAGCTGCGTATTTTAAAAACGTAGATGATATTTTTGTCTGATTAAATATTTGCAGAAACGCTGAGATGTTTTTTTGCGACAGAAACCTTACGGAGCATCCTGTGCAAGGTTAAAATAACCCATTAACAGCGGGGGAGGCAGTAACACGTTTATAGACATCAAACTTCACAGGAATGCATGTACAATTCGACTTTGCTCAAAGGGGTTTCTGTCCGTATGTTTCTTCTAACTCTTGGCGTGCTTTTTTCAAAAGCTATATTGCTTACGGCATGGCTTACACAAAGAGACAAGATCGCCAGTTGCAGGTTGTAGGTAATTTTCATTGTGGATGCTGTCAGCGGCTTTTTTCGAGTTATTTTCGAGTCATTGTTCACATTGAAAGCGTTTGTTCGGCCGTACTTTGGTTTGTGTTGAGTCGTTAAGTCGTTACCTGTCCCTGGCTGTCTTCCAGGTCCAGTCTGTTGTCATTATATGACCTCATTCTGTCTTCTCTCAGCTTTCCACGCGTTCTCTCGCAGTCCTCTTGCTACTGTTACGTAATCACTTTGTAGGCAATCTTATCACCAAGAAAGCTGGACGATTGAGCCCGTGTATCACTTTCAAAAGGTGTTTTCTGTAGTATCCTAATAAAACAAATCTACTAGTGTTTCTGATTGTCAAGGAAGAAGGACTTCACAACGTGGTTTGACGGACAAAGACATCTCGCAGATTTTTCACTATTAATAGAGAACACAGTTCGCATGACAGGTTTTCGGCATTCGTTGTCAGTGAATAATAAATAATAAATAAAATAAACTTATATAGCGCCAAATCTAGCTTAAAAACTATTCAGGGCGCTTTACATGTACATGATAACATGTTCTTAAAACGAATTACCCAAATGTATAACTAAAACAAAATTAACTGTATATTATATAAAAGTGCATAAAGACAGACTAATAAAAACATTATAAATAAATAAATAAATAAATATAGAAAGGCTAAAAAAAAAAAAAAAAAAAAAAAAAAAAAAAAAAAACGTGAGGTATATACAGCTTACCCAGTTGACAGGGCTGACATACAATAACATCTTCGCTGTAGTCAGAGTTCACAGATTCGCACGCGGAAAGGAACACACATTTAACAGTGAAGTGCATGTCCTTCGAGATAATGAAATCAGATTTCAGACGATGACAAGAAAGTTCTTGTCAATATCTAAAATCTGATTTTGTTATCGCCCTGAACCATTAAACGTTTCCCCCGGAAAAAATATTTTCCATTCTACGTCACTAACGTCACTGGCCCGAACGGCCGCCTCTAAGCCGTCGATCGGTCAGTTTTATCAACGTTGTTCACATCATCTATTATTGGCAATTTCACACAGTGTTGCAGTGTTTACAACACTTGTCAGATAGCTATGTACTCACTTACTACTACTTTCCAAGAAGACGTTATGAAACGAGTTGAGGGTCCTTCACTTTCGAAGTTAAGATGCACCGTTTGGCCCCAAAGGGCGAACATCGAACGTGTCGTATATAGCGCGTGTGATGTTATGCGCACACATATCTGTTAGATTCGCACCGTTTAACCTCGGCTTGATACAACCTGTTATGGTTCCGTAAATGCGCTCCCCTTCATTATGTCGAGTGCTTTCGAGCTTTCCACTTCGCAGGTGCGAATCTGTAGTGCGGATCACAATTCAGAAGGGCTTTTCAAAGAGTGCACGTGTTTATACCGCTTGAAGTACATGCTTGGGCAATCCACTCACGAGTGATGCCAAACTATTCCTGCCACAGGTACGTAACACCATTGAGTGATTAGCAACTATTTTTGTAATGGCTATGTGCTACTGTTAGGTAAGTAATAACGTCATAAGTGATTGATCTGCTTAAGGTACTTTTCCATTCTTGTGACTCCCGAAACCTAACGTACTTGGGAGGCTTCTGTAACGTACTTGGGAGGCTTATATTGCCTCCTGCCGACAGTACTCACTTTATCGTCAATGTCGAGGAAGCGGTCCACGGCCAGACACTAACATAACGATGCATATATGAGGCATATACTCTCAATCAAGATGTTGCTGTACAAGGGCAAGTTTGAATATATTATTTTCGTTGGTATACCTAACGTGAATTAGAACATTTCACAACCAGAATTAACGAAAATTATGCGTAAATCTTTCATTCATCAATACGGAATGTTTTGCTATATTTTGTCGTTCCGACCCATCGAATATGAAAAATGCTTCTTCTTCTTCACTGTCAAATGCAGTCACTATATATGAAGTACGAAGTGTCTAGTATGGTGCACAGCGGTGTGCCAGGAATGATGCACTGCGGATTGTCTAGTTCAGTGCAGAGTGAGTGTTAAGTATGATGCATATAGGAAGTATCAGAAACAGTGCAATAAAGAGTACCAAGTACAGTGCATTGTTTAGTGTCAAACCCAATGCATTGTGGAGTTTCATATGCAAGGAGACGAAATCTCCGGGGATGACATGGGATAAGGAATGGCGAGACGGGACAGAGTCCTATGGAAAGAACGGACGGACAGCGCAATACCCGGGGATGACATGGAATAGAGAATGGCGGCAAGGGGCCAGAGTACTGGGGAAAGAACGGACGGCCAGCGTGATCCAGCAGTGTTCGGACTGACTCTCACCCGTGTGTAACAGTAACAGGGATCAAGGAGGAGAACAAAGACATTGTAGAACTTCAAGTGCAGTGCCCTGTGATGTTTCGAGTGCGGTACACCGCAGAGTGTCGCCTGCAGTGTTCCAAGGAAGGCGACATTCTTTTCTTGACCCATAATTACGCTACTTAAATAGCAATCGAAATATCGTTACATCTAGGGTACGATTATTTGTTGATGAGATTATAATAGCCCCCTGCCCCTTCGCCCGCCCAGGGAATGTAGGAATAACGCGAATATGACACGACATGGAAATGACGTCCTTCCAAGATTAAATATATCGGTGTCGTAAGTACAGGACTTTGGAGGTCTACTTTTATAAACACCATTGCACGAAAAACGTGCATGATTATTACAAAAACTCAGTCAAAGACTTGAAAGTGCCATCCATCAAAACAGAAACCACTATGCTTCCTTCGCCGTTGCTATAAATTCAGAAGATGAATAATATTATATTTGGATCCAAAGACGACACCGCTATTTCTGGATGTCGTGTTTGTCGCAGGCGGTGGCTATCATGACCCTACAAACCACAAGGTCGCTTGTTGCTCGTATCGCGTTCCTTCCAAATCGTTTTGACAGACTAGCTGTTATTTTTATTCGCTGGCGTCCTCTTGATATTTTCCCTTCGATCTTTCCAGTTGTTACTAGATATTGTAACATTTTTTTCCCAATGATGTGCCCTATCTCTAATTTTGTGAATCATATTTCTTTTCCAATTGGCTGTTTTAAGGACCTCTTCATTAGTTTTTTGTTTTGGTCTACGGAATTCTCATCATTCTTCTTAAGAAACACATTGCAGTGGCTTCGGTTGTGAGTTGTGTGCGTTTATTTAATGTTTAGGATTTACACCCATGAAGGCACTGTAGACGTGTCTTATAACGATGACAATTATAAGCCGCTGTTGGCCGTTGCCAACATTACATTTGGAAGAGGAAGGCGTACTCGTCAAATGTGCACGGTGACCCTTTGCAGTTAAACCGGACACCCCCCCGCTTAAGGAAGTTTGTTACGAATCTGGTTTGTTGTATTCAAATTATATATTTATAATGTTATAGAATAGTAATTTGATATTCGGTTTGGTTATACTGCATATTTTGACCACAACAACCGTTGTTCAGATTCGGAGGATAATACGTTGCATTTAACAATAAATCTAACTATGATTCGTCATAGAAGATTTGGACCAACAGCGTTGAACTCTCTCACCTTAAATAGGGTAAGTAATTTGTTCAGAACGTGAAACGCAATACGCGCGTAAATCGTAATATAACACTCGCAGGAACCACGCGCGCGCGTCAACTACTTCGGGAAAACGGCCCGTGCGTCACTGACTTGACAATATGAAGTAAATGCTGACATTTAAATTATTATACTTATGTCCCCCTCATGTCAATAGCATAGCAATATGAACATTATTTGACAGTTTTACACAATCACGACTAGGACGTCAGTGTCACATTATCTCCGATATTCGTCATGTCGACCTTTTGTTTTTTTGCAAATAGTTCATGTGTAGGCAAAGTGTTGTGCAGTTATCTCTCTGCGGAACAAAGCTTTTAGCTAGGTAAGACATAAAATATTTTAGTTAAGTGTTCACAGAAAAAACACATCCAAAGAGCACGTGAATCACACTGTTTAAACATGAAGTAAACAACGCGTCTAAAAAGGTGATGTTCGCTATTATTGAGGCTATGAGCAAACACACACACACACACACACACACACACACACACACACACACACACACACACACACACACACACACACACACACACACACACACACACACACACACACACACACACACACACACACACACACACACACACACACACACACACACACACACACACACACACACACACACACACACACACACGACCATTTTCAAACTATATCGAAATTGTTCTTGGTGTGATTCGTCGTTGGGAATTCCAATGTTCACCGCGTTGGTGGCTTTTTTTAGACCGTCGTCAACCAACCTAATAGCTCTCGACAGTTGTAACAAATTGCGCCACGATACTTCCATTGTTTATATATTGCACAGATATAAACACAGTAGCCAAACACGCGATGGGCAAACCTCCAGAAGAAACCGCATTCAGTCAGTATTCGGCGAATTTGGTTACATATATGAACACAAATAAACACCGTATAGCAAACGTATAGGTCTACACCAGACATACTCCGACAAATAGGAGGCCTTAAAATATATATATATATATATATATATATATATATATATATATATATATATATATATATATATATATATATATATATCAATGACGTGAGACATTGTGGTCATTGACGACAGTTATTCCTGATGTTTGCTATAGGACATGCACACGAACTATGACCGCGAAGAGAGCGAGGACTGATGAGACAGTGTTCTCCACGACGCTCTGCCTCGGCGGCGGACTCCGTCAACAACAGCGTGTGTTTGTGCCTAGGGTCACTCCGGGTTCCCGGAAACGGCCGAGGCCGCTTCCCAAGACACAACCAAATTAAGATACGGTCGTGCGAGCTTCCGAAAACGTCATTGTTATAAACAACGACTTAGCTATATTGTTAGAGTGCACGCGCAACACGGTCAAAAACAATTCTACATAATCAGATATCACAACTTAGCTAAACACGGTGAAAATGCAACCCGATCGGAAAAGCAACCTAGATGTATAGCGTATACACACAACACGATCGAAAACAACAACCTAGATGTATAGCGTGTACCCACAATGCGATCGGAAACATCAGCGTATTCAGCGTGTACACGCAACACGATCAAAAGAACAACTTAGCTCTACAGCATGTACATGCAAAACGATTGGAAACAACAACCTAGCTACACAGCGTGTACACTCAACACAATAGGAAACAACTTAGATACACAGCGTGTACACTCAACACACTAGGAAACAACTTAGCTACACAGCGTGTGCACGCAAGACGTTCTATCTTTGAATTTGTTTTCGGGTGAGTTACATCAGACGTGTTTCACATAAGTTGGCGTCTCTGACCAGTGATCTTTGAACTACAAGGTGATCTTTAAGCCTTTGACCAGTGACCTTTTGAGCTGCGATCTTTATCAAGTAGGTTTGAATAGATTTTGCAATACAGTTTTTTGTTTTACGATATCTGGCGTTATAAATGGAAATGTACTATGACTTTGATACGGGTAAGTAGCCTATGATACATAATTATTACATATTGAGTTCAAATCAGAACAACGCGTTGATGGAGACGTGTTTTCCCATGATAAATGAAAAAACAGATCCGAAATCTTGGAACTAATTCCTGATGAAACAGGACACTTAAGTATCGCTTGCAATGCCAATAAATAATAGTAAAAACTGCAGTGAATATCTTGGCATATATATGTGTATGACTAATCGTAATCTCTTGTCCAATACACCTGTTAGACAGTCTTCAGTGAGCCGAGTAGACATAATGTACACAATGTCAATGTAGGCTCTACAAGTACGATAGTTATTTTATCGACACTCCACACATCTCTATTTGTTTCAAAACAAAATGTGCGGTTATTCAGTTATCGGTGGTGTTTCAAAATACCTGCGTCACTAGGGTATTCGCGCGTTGTTTTAGCTAGTTCACGATGTCGGTACCCTAACAGCGTGTGTTTTGTGTACCCCTGTATGCCGTCTGCTGAGTGACGCCTACTCAAAGCGACAAGTTGTACTTGATATCCATCAATGTCACATTTAAACGAAATACGCATACTTCTCGTGAACAAAATACGTATAATTGATTTCGCTGGGCGTAAAAAGAAGAACGGAGGCGCTTTTAGGGTGATGAAACGGGTCATTGTGTTTGTAGCTCAGCCAGCCCCCGGTAAGGGTTCTTACTAATCACTTGACCCAATTTGTAAGCGGCGTTTCGGCGGAGTTAATGACGTGTTTACAATGACCGTTGAGTTCGGTGCAAACCGCTCTCGACGCTGCTGGCAGAGTGGCGGAGTCTACGGTTTCATGTGACATAGTACTCTGGCATGTACGTCTGCCAAGAGGCGAAACACTTAAGTCGCATTTGGCGCAGTGTCAGCGAGTCTACACCCGCCACTACACAAATATTTGATATCGGTCTTCGGTGCAACTTATAGCTACGCAGTAATTGTGTTTATCGGAGATTTATTTGCAAATTGGTGTGTGTCATTACACGCGTCGCGTGGGTTAACCTTGACCCAGGCACAAACGGTTTTAGTACCTTTAGTTTAGGTTAGCTGTTCTCTCTCTCTCTCTCTCTCTCTCTCTCTCTCTCTCTCTCTCTCTCTCTCTCTCTCTCTCTCTGTCTCTCTCTCTCTCTCTCTTGTGTGTGTGTGTGTGTGTGTGTGTGTGCGTGCGTGCGGGCGTGCGGGCGTGCGTGCGTGCGTGCGTGTGTGTATGTGTGTGCTTGCGTGCGTGCGTGCGTGCGTGCGTGCGTTCATATGCGTAAACATGCATGTTCACTTGTATTATACATGTGTTTATGTATAAACGAGATTGACAGTATATAAAAAATTATATATATATATATATATAATATATATATATATATATATATATAATATATATATATATATATATATATATATATATATATATATATATACATATATATATATATATATATATATATATATATATATATATATATATATATATATATATATATATATATACGCCACGCATAGCAAACAGCCCAAGTTCTTTATAATGGCATAACTGTACATACCTACAAGTTTAAAATCAAAATATTATAGTAACAATAGATGACGCTATTGGTCTGTCGCTCCTAGTTGAGTGGCTAAGAGCTGGTACACGCTATATGGGTTCTTAATATATGTATTTAGTTTAACCATTATAGTTTCCCTGTAACAAATCGGCATTAAGGACGAGAAATACCGTTTTGTCACAATTTAAAATGGCGTTATACTTTGTATATGTCAGTAAAATACTCCTGTTTGGCAGTTGTTGTTTATTGTGGTATCTTCGTTTTTAAATGAGCAACACAATTAAATTATGTTCGCCTTCAAAATCCCAACTTTAGTTTTCCGTATAATTTGTGGAAAATAATGTTCACACTTTTACATTCCGTGATCGTGCCTTGATATAGACCTGGCGGGCGGCAAACACAACACAACTTTCATTTTGATGATTAAAATTACATTTACACTTCGCCGAGGGTTATCTGTATAATTATGAATAACCGAGCTGGCGTGTGTGTTATCTCCGGTAGCCCCCTACACGTGGACACCACTCGCTGTGTCACCCCCGCCTGATATCCGCCCACGCATGTGGGATAACCACTCAAATGTGTCCGGCTTACAAGCATTTACTTCCAGCGCAGGTCTGTTGCAGCAATGGTGGCGTCAAGCTATTATGCCGCCAACGAAATTGAATACGTGAAGCAACAGATGCGACCATGGACTCACATGCACAAGTTCGCGATGCGACAGATGACAGCACCGGGGTTAACGGCCACTGAAGCGGCGAACTCGGCGAGTGACAGATGCCGAGCCGTATTCACTTACCCGATAGCGATAGTCGTCTAATCCCGGCTCCACGCTTCGGCGGATCTCCAAGAACTCACCATTTAATACTGTAATATCTGTTCTATCGACTGACAAATACTACCCACGATATTCGTGTAATCAGCGACCATTAACCGGCAACTTCGTGTGATATTTGCTCTGGATTGCGCTGGTCGATTCATGGGCATTGACGCTTAACGCGACATGGCTTGATTGATTACGGACTGGAGATCGCTGATACACTAATCGTGTTTAGAATGATCACGTCATATAATAAATAATATAGCGTTTTAAGATGATAAGATACAACGACATGTGATACAACGAATTACTGTAGGCTGGGTGTACGGTATAGGCAACAAATACTGATCATGTCTCGTTTATTGGTTTTTCTGTGGTAATCTGTATATGCTTTCCGCACATCGTTTTGGGGAATAAACAGTCCGGAATGATATGGTTAACTTTAACAGAACACCGGCTTGTTCGGTTGTGTGCCTTAGAGCCTGAATTGTCTGGAATCCTAAAAGCTCTGTCAGTTGGTGTCGTTAGAACAGTGAATGGGTCAGTTTGTAGCTTGTATGTTTAACTTGAAATGTCATTGAAGTATCTTAAAAACTCCTATTTAAAGAAGTTTTGGTGCTCGAAAGTTGTACTGGTCACCACTTGTTTCTGCAAGTGTTTTCATGTCGTTTCCAACATGACAAAGATACCCAAATGTCGCGTCTGCAGTTATTGAGCAATATCCGGGATCGAGCTAATAAAAAGTGTTTTCTTGTGTTCATTTGAATGTCAGAATTATGAATGTAACCTTTAAATACGCACGCACACGCACGCACAGACGCATCTACGCATAGACTCACACATGGAGCACAACCGATATGTATAATTATGTAGATTGAAGTCGCGACGACTGCTCCAAAAATAGTGCGTTTGTGTCCGTCTGGCCGTCGTGTTTACACACCCTGCGCCTTCACCGTTTTGATCACGTGCATGTTGATGTTTACGCTCGCTGGCCGAATTAGGCGCGTCTCCTAAACGCACTTCTTGTAAACAGACCTTGAGATACAGGTCTCAAGAGGTGTCCCGTGTCATACGGTCGCGGGCAGGGTACAGCGGCGATGTCGTCGTCATTGACGTTCCTGTCTAAATAACGCGCAGACGATCTTGTCTCTGTTTACGCGTGTGATTACTTTTCACCGTCTTCGGGGTCAGCGAGTGCTCCGTTCACCAGCAATGCTGACGCGACGGAAAGTGTTCCGTACGACAGCGGCCAGACGGGTGCAGCGTTCGCGTGCAACTGCCGCGAACACCACTTGTAGTGACGTCATCAGCGGCGCTGTTCCGCTACAGACACAACCCAGCTTTCGGTTTTGTTATCTCTTAGTGTGTTTTTCTGCATCTAATTTATTGACAATTTTTTACAAATTGTATTTTTGCCATGTATTCTAAAGATTAGAATGCTAAATTTTAAACGTATTCTTAGCGTAACATTCTTCTAAATTCAGACGGAGTGCTAATATAGACGCATATTCCGTGCACAGGGTGTTTATGCCCCGTCTTTTTTATTACACCATACCGTTTGATAGGCTATTTGGCTACCTGAGCCGTCGGTTCATTCCGTACAACAAACGAGCCATTATTACGCAGATAAAAACCAAACCGGAACAAGGAAATTGCGTTGTTGACCATTGTTTGATGCAGATGGCGCAATGTTTTTCAGACTATAAGATGTCGTGTCATTTTTTATATAACATGTTGTTCCCACTGTTGACCATCCAGACATTCACCCGAACAACCACAAATGCCTAGTTCAATCGGTACAAATTTTAGTCGTCCAATCAGCGCAGGCGTTGTGACGATAATCACGTGAGAACATAATCCGCCAATCGGCGTTGGCAGACGTGCGTCGATAAACGGCGAATTACGTCTTAAATTGTGCACCGCTCCAGTGCGGGAACTTAACACCGAAACCGGACAACCCGAGTAATTGGCCGGTCACTGATGCGTTACGGTCAACGGGTTACTGTGTTAGAATCGATACGATAGACGTATAAAAAGTGTAAAACCTCACGCACGGTCATTTCGCGAGTTATCAAGTTATCAAGTCGTCATTTGCCTCGGTGATATTCACCAGATATCATCTCCCGGACAAAGCTCGATTAAGCCCAATTGGAAACGCGTCGTTGATAACCTTTGCGGCTAGTTTTTAATAGTAATATGTTTATAATTACGACCACGATCAAAATCATCACCCGTAATGACTGGTTCATTGTAAAACTTCCTCAAAGTTCACGTTATTTTGAGTAATCTCTCGATCTAGTAAGGTGAGAATTTCACAACGCCAATGTTGATAAGACCGCAACGTGCCGGTTTACCACGGCCGGGAACGGGGCGGGTAAAGGGGACAGACGCCCCCGGGAATTTCGCTGTGGGAGATATATAGATTTCGCCATTAAATTGGAACTGGCATTGGATATTTGGTGACCCATAGTAGGGCTGCGTGTGATTGGAGGTTTCAATACTGAGTGTCAAACAACGTTACCTTTGTACCGAAAAATATTCAACAGCACCCCTTTGATAAGACAGGGGAATGGTGTTAAAACATTGGCCTAGTCGACCGAATATTAATTTCGTATCCACGACAACGCTTGTGATCGCATTACTTGACTTCAAATAGTAATACTAGACAGTTGTGGATAGTTAGTATGCAAATAGTCTTCGCGTATTAATTGCAGCGTGGCTGGATGCTTCCCATAGAAGCCGAGACAATGTTCGATTGAACTGGTCTGCCAGTGAAGTGTAGTCTCCAGATGTCGGCAGGATACTGCGCTATATCAGAACTTTAATAATTATCCAATCAATAACGCAATCTTCAGAGCTATTCGGTGTTGAAAAAAAAATATATATATATATATATACACAACGGTCTTAACTGTTGCCGTCATCGATTTTTGCAAATAATTAATGTCATTGTAATTGAATTAATGATTTATCACAAACCGTATAATTTATGTTATGCGTTACGTAACATTAACACAGCGTTAACTCAGTCAAACGGTTCCCATCTCAAGTATGTGTTAATTCCAGGGGTCTTACCGCATGATCGCACTTCTGAGAAATCACACTTAAGAAAGATTTGTGTTTAAGTAATGTTACATTAACATAAATGTGGCAGAGATTTAATCATACGTATTTATGCAATTAATCTCTGGACATAATTGACAATTTTATTTTTATTTTTTATTTTACCCACGCAGATTACGTGTGCTCACTAAAACAAGTCGTGAAGGCCAAATTATAATAAAATTATGATTTTACAATAGTGCTATAAAGGATGGCAGATAAAAGATGAACAAGCGCGGATTTTTGCACACGATGCAGTGAGGCCGGCGTTCTTTTTATGCCGACCATCGATTTAAAAACATGTAAATACTTTCATAAATAATTGACTATGTATCATCATAAAATGTATTAGTACATAAAAACGGTAATTTGTTTATGTGAAACCGTGTGCATCGGTGGATGTGACGACAGTCGCAGTTGGCACGGCTCGCGATACCGCCCGCCCGCCTTTTCATCGTTTCGATATGAACGACTCGTTGGCGACGACAGAGCGCTGAGCGGGGCATCATTAATAACCCCGTCTTGTCGCTTTGTTGGCGCGCGACAAGACCTATCATAACGAGGCCGCCGCGAGGGTAATTGACGAAGACAGGAGCGGGTGTCAATGACGGACGACGGTGAACGCCAGGCGGCGGGTTCGGCGCGGACGAATGCATCAATCCCGCTCGCCGTAAAGCTGTCACCGTCACGACCCCGTGAACCGCGGCCGACCTAGGTACGGCCGGCGCGCGCCGGTGACTGACCGCTGGTGACTGACCGCTGCTTTGTCGGCATGCGATTCTAGTTTGTTTTCCCGAAAATCACGCTTCCTTGAATGGTTCAATTTTTTTAATGGTTCACATTTGTTTTTAAATTGAATTGAATTTTATTCAACAAACAACAAACGTAATTATAATACAAGGTGAATTCCCAAGTAACACATAAACAATGAATATAAGCACATATAGACTGTATACCCTAATAAATACAATGTATAGTGTGTTGAAAGGAAGTACAGTGCATTCCCTGGTAAGTTCCTAAACTCATTTAGAATATTACATAAACACTTTGATGAGTAGAATTACGCACACTTTGCTTTGTATTTTAGATACATATTAATACATCACCCTACACTTTATATATATATATATATATATATATATATATATATATATATATATATATATATATATATATATATATATATATATATATATAGACATACATAAGTAATAATCAGATTGATAATTGTCATTACTAACAATGTTACTACACACTTTCATATTTCTGTAGAATAATTCTTTTAAAATAATTTTTAGACTGATAAACCGTATTGAATATTGCACTGTTGTGTTCATTTCGCTATGTATCGCGATGATATTGACATAAAAGAGCTCAACTAAAATTATATTATTAATGCAATGGATGTAAACGAGCTGATGTACCGAGGAAGAATGCCGATGTGATTTCCACCCTGGATATCCAGGTAGGCGCCGAAGTGAGTAACACTGCTACACCGTACAGCCGTTGCTAGGCAACTGGTCATTCCAAAAAACAACAGTACAACACCGTTGTCAATGAATTTGTAGGATCAATATTCTCCCGACGAAATGTGATATTCTGGTCTATCGGTTTTCCCCATTGTATGTCCTAGGTACACACATAAAGTGCAATTCCCAAAATTGCGATACTTTTAAACAGTATTAACCTGCAGGTGTTAAGTAGACAAATATTAAATACAACTTCCACAATAACTCACGATGCCTAAATAATGCATTTACTTCCAATACATATTAACGTTTGTGTCATTTTAACGTTTATGTAATTGTTTTATGTAAACAAAATCACGCATCTCTGAGTTAGCAGGAAATAGTACACAAGTGGCCAGTACTTCAGTTATATGTCGTCGCATTGGAGCCATGGTCACGCATGAATGAATTACGTGACACGAATTATCGTGCGTTGTTATTGTTGTTACTATAATATATTTGCTGATAGAATTATTAATGGCCTACGTCTGCGTCTGTCATAAGCATTCGCACTTTTCGGCAGAGTTCACGGTCGCTTCGTGAAGGCCGAGGTACAAATTACCTGCGCCGCTTGTGACGAGGGATTCCCAGACGCACGCACTTCAAAGGAATGCACCAACAATGCAAATGCATTAATAAAAAGTCAACAGTGGCAATTACCGCTGGCACCCGACAACAATGCGCGTTGGATACCTGCCATTCGGCAAGCGGCCAGTCGATCGTATCAGTTTCATTCATGTCGAGGAGTTGCACGGCGCGAGTGAGTTGGGACCGAATGTTCTGAGAAATGACGTCACGACGGAACACGCCGAAGAATGAGACAATGGTGGCTTCATTTTTTGACTTTTGACGATTGCGTGACAGTCGATGATGGTGATCGTAGTTCTGGATAGATAAGCCGTGAATGGAGGCCAGCGCTGGTCCCGGCCGGCGGTTACACCCGACACAGGCTGCGGTTACCCGCAAAACATCAACAAGCGATATTTGGACGGCCGCGTCAGACAATCGAATGTTACAGACACTGCAGTGAACGCATTTCAATGGAGCATGTTCTCGTATCGATAGGGTCGCCGTAGCGCAGTGGTTAGCATAAAAACAGCACGCTCAATGAGATTTCGGGTTTGAATAATGTTGCGGTCATTTCGAAATTTACTCCAGGTCGTTCACGCCGGGTTGACCTTGTTCAGTCTGCTGGCTAAATAGAAATGCTGTAAATAAGTGCCTGGCTATAGATAGATAGTCATGACGTACATTCTGAAGTGTTCTGAAGGATTTGATACTGCGGTATCTAGCTTTAACAGTCAAATATTACACTGATACATGCACGATCACGTCCACGCACGCATATATACATACACATATACGCATACGCATGCACACACTTCAATATTCAAAGGACAACAACACAATACACGCACACAAACAACAGCGGGTAATTTGTGTGACGATTTGCTGCAATTGCTTTATATCGACTACGACAAGCGAACATTGCGGCCGCTGCGGTTAGATTGTCGTTGTTTGTTGGGTCTGTTTACTCGTCTAGAAAAATGAGTACCTGACCTATAAATTAATGAGTAGTCTACACGCAGTAATTGCGTGGTTATATCACGACTGTCGTTTCTCAGAGAAGTCGCGTTCTGGAACGGATATGTGAGATGCAGTGTAACTGCTTTGCGTGTTCCGAGAACTTGATCTCGTGTTTTCACCCTAATGAACTAGGGGCTTGAGACCGGTTCAAGCAAGGCAGGGTGATAGTTGACTACACTGACATCTGATTAACACAACACACTGCTGAAACGTCTGTACTTTGCCCCATTTATTGTTTTCGTCACGTGATTCCAGGAACGAGGTCGACTGATTAGAACACTTCACGAAAGGGCCTATTATTCTTCGCTCAACCAAGACGCTAGGTAGACGACTGATACCTGGCAATTACCCCCAACACGACGATACCTAAAACGCAATAAGACAATTGGAAAGAGCTCACAGCGATAAATCCAAATTTTGTTAGGCCTACGTCCACACGCCAGGGGCAGTGACGCGACGTTGAGTATAGTCAGCAGCTCGAGCGGTTTGTATCGTTTGTATGGTTGTTTTTATCGAGAACAAATTAATTTTAGACAATCGCTCAGCGAGGTGAAACAAATATCAATTTTTTTAATTTTTAGCCAATGCAATTCTAGTTAGCTGAACTTACCTATAGTGGTTCGTCGTGCTTGTTCAGGAATAGACTACGAATCAATACAAGATTACTGTTTGTTTGTACATTATAGATGCACGCGAGTTGTTAGAAGCGAGTGCTGCAATGTTATTGGGTCCAATAACACGTGCAACTGCATGACACAGGTTCAGCTAAGCATTGTCTAGATGTAGCTGAAACTACGGCCATCTAGCTACAGCGTCCACAAAACGCATGATGTATGTCAGCATTTGTGAGGTCTTTTAACTCTTCTTATCAATATATCCAGTTGAATGTATGTGCATAAAGCCTTGTTACGGATATATATATATATATATATATGTGTGTGTGTGTGTGTGTGTGTGTGTGTGTGTGTGTGTGTGTGTGTGTGTGTGTTTGTGTGGCGTGGCGTGGCGTGGCGTGGCGTGGCGTGGCGTGGCGTGGCGTGGCGTGGCGTGGCGTGGCGTGGCGTGGCGTGGCGTGGCGTGGCGTGGCGTGGCGTGGCGTGGCGTGGCGTGGCGTGGCGTGGCGTGGCGTGGCGTGGCGTGGCGTGGCGTGGCGTGGCGTGGCGTGGCGTGGCGTGGCGTGGCGTGGCGTGGCGTGGCGTGGCGTGGCGTGGCGTGGCGTGGCGTGGCGTGGCGTGGCGTGGCGTGGCGTGGCGTGGCGTGGCGTGGCGTGGCGTGGCGTGGCGTGGCGTGGCGTGGCGTGGCGTGGCGTGGCGTGGCGTGGCGTGGCGTGGCGTGGCGTGGCGTGGCGTGGCGTGGCGTGGCGTGGCGTGGCGTGGCGTGGCGTGGCGTGGCGTGGCGTGGCGTGGCGTGGCGTGGCGTGGCGTGGCGTGGCGTGGCGTGGCGTGGCGTGGCGTGGCGTGGCGTGGCGTGGCGTGGCGTGGCGTGGCGTGGCGTGGCGTGGCGTGGCGTGGCGTGGCGTGGCGTGGCGTGGCGTGGCGTGGCGTGGCGTGGCGTGGCGTGGCGTGGCGTGGCGTGGCGTGGCGTGGCGTGGCGTGGCGTGGCGTGGCGTGGCGTGGCGTGGCGTGGCGTGGCGTGGCGTGGCGTGGCGTGGCGTGGCGTGGCGTGGCGTGGCGTGGCGTGGCGTGGCGTGGCGTGGCGTGGCGTGGCGTGGCGTGGCGTGGCGTGGCGTGGCGTGTATAAGTATGTATATATAGTGGTGCTTTGATACTGGTTCGGCCGCTGTGTCGAATAGAAACTTGTAGGAAATTTCGTTAACTCTACGTTGCCTTATCTTTCGAAAGAGACGCTATAAGCCGTTTCTCCCTGCTATCCGGTGGTAAACCATCCCTCGTAAAGAAATGGAAGAAACCGCTCATGAAATCACTCAGCGTGGGGTGGACTCATTGTAAGAATGTACACGAAGAATTATCAACAAATGATTGTAGTTGTGTAACAGAGTGCGTGTTTGAGGAGAATCACACATGCACTATATCTGCCGTGACCCACTGTTCTGTCGACGAGCGTTATATCCTTTCCACGCCTCCTCCAAGACAGCCTGGCCAAGACATGTTTAGTATGACGTATGACTGCCCCAGCATTATATGAGACATATTTTATGATGTGCCTGACATACAAAATATGAATTGGCGTATGCTATCCATCACACGCAGGATAAGTGCATACCGGTTTTTCATTTGAAAATGCCAACGGGTGCAGAGTAGATTATGCGCCACATACTTATATGTATTTGTGTGTACGTAGAAAATGAAATAAGTACGTAAGAAAATGTTATTATTTATATATTTTGAACAATTTAATATGCTTCTTTGTAATGGTTATTTGGTGCAGCAATTCATAACTTTTATTGACTGCTGAGATAAGATCGCGTGACTTACTTCACTTGGCAATACGTGCTTTCAAACAGTTAACTTGTATAAAATGTAATAAAATAAATTAGCAAACATAAACATGATAAACGAGAACATTAATTGTTATCAAACGAGCTTCCTGGACATGGAAGAAGCATCATTTGAATCAACGGGGCGTTTTCGGTGTCGTCAAGCGGAGTATGATTTTGCAGTTACGCAGATGCAAGCGAGACGCGCAATTTAGGTTAAATGTCCCGTGAATTCGAAATGCCACGGGATAATAAATATCACGTGGCGTTTCAAATTCATGAAACAGCATTTGATATAAATTGTTCGTCGCGCAAACAACTGGTAACGGGCACAGACAGGCGCTGCAAATCGGGAAAGGTCACATGTCTCTTGGTGACCCACCCAAAATAGTATGGCGACCCAATTTCGGGTTGTGACCGATGGATTAAAACGGCTGGTTTGGTAAATAATAGTGTCTTCCTGAATGGACGAGCCATAAGTAGTCTGAAACAGCCCATTGTAATTGTAAACCCGTTGAACTCAGGGGGGCGCTGTTTAATGAATTTCCAAATATGTGAATTGTTCGCCTCACGACCAACTGGTACAGACAGACACGGAAAATAAGAAGGTTCAATAGACTCTTGGTGAATCATCGAAAATAGCTTCACGACCCAATTTTGGGTTGTTATCTATAGGGATTAAAACGGCTTGTTTTGTAATTTTCCTGAATGGATGACCCTTAATTGGTCTACGGTGGGCGTTGTCTGTATACGTGTAAACTTGTTGAACCCTAGAGACCGCTTTCAAGGTCATGAAACATTTCGTAAATAATGAATTGTTCGTCTCGCAATCAACTGGCACACGCTGACACGAAAAACAGAAACGTTCAGAAGATTTTTGGTGTACCATCGAAAATAGCATGACGACACAATGTTGGGTTGTTATCTATGGATTAAAACTGGTTAAATGTTTTTCTAAAGGGATGACCCGTCACCCGTACATATATTCGTTGTCACTGCTAACCGGTTTGAATCGTGCGTGAACGCTGGGCGAAATACACATTGACTTAAATCTGCGGGTGGCCCGCTACCTGGCAGTGGCTTGCGTGTGGCCTGCTAATGGCCTGCGAGAGGCCAGAAGCACAAAGAAGTGGTGCATCAACGGTGAAGTGAAAGTATTTTCATAGAAAAATTCTTGAAAGCTCAGACTGTGTTGATATAGAGGTAGGTGTTTGCGTTAGTTCTCACGACGGTCCCGACAGAGCAGACGACAGAGCAGATGTGACGCTTGAAGCCAGCGATCTCCGGCAGATACCAATCGAGCGCATTTCCGGTAGATAAGCTGCGCGCGTAACCACGAAACTAATCACATACACATTATACCTGTATGCGCACAACAGGAATAGCTATTGTGTATGAAAAAGTGCTACTAAAATCGCACACGTTATTACTGCGACTTTCCTTAATCCGTAACAATTTCGCCAGAACTATATCGGACGATTTATTGCCGTGAACTTAATGCCTACCTAAGCAAAGCGTCGTTTCTTTCCGAGCGTTACTGCTTCGAGCGCCACCTGGCGTTGCACCCGATCACACCGGTTTCTTATGAGCCTGGCGCTACTTGTAAATCTATTCCCGTAGATAAACGACTCTTTAGGTGGACATAAAAAGATCGAGCTTAGATAAACGAGTTCGCACCGGTTGTGCCGACTGCCGTCTATTGTGGCTCTAGTGGAACGTGGCGTTTAGACGCACGGCCTTCTTCGATTCCTCGCGAGGATGTCGTCACCTCCAACTGTGTCATTAATAAGCATTTCTTTTCACGCGACTCTCTAATTATACAAGTTTTCTGTAGTCGACCGTGAGCGCCTACAGCGGAATCCCGTCAGTAGGGCGTTCACCTGGATTGTTCACCGATATAAAACTTAAATATATCGTTTCGTTGTAGTACAGCGGGTTGCGCGAATAGCCGAATACCGTCTGAATAATATTACGTGGCAGTGTCGGGTGTCGTCATAACTTAGCGACACTGCTACTGTGAAAGGTAACACATTTGGAGTGGTCGTACGCTGGTTAACTGCATTTGGAGTGCGACAGGCAGCCGCCATACACTTCGCTTTGAATGGGTTTATATATTAGACCTAATGGTAGTAGTATACAACCCGAGAAACCCGGCGTCGCTCGACACAGCGACAGTGGCGTTAGGGCGGGCGTTAGGGCGCTAACAGCGTTACGGCAGACGGACGGACGGACGGACGGTCGGGCGGGCGGGCGGGCGGGCGGGCGGGCGGGCGGGCGGGCGGGCGGGCGGGCGGGCGGGCGGGCGGGCGGGCGGGCGGGCGGGCGGACGGACGCACGGACGGACGGACGGGCGGGCGGGCGGGCGGGCGGGCGGGCGGGCGGGCGGGCGGGCGGGCGGGCGGGCGGACGGACGGACGGACGGACGGACGGACGGACGGACGGACGGACGGGCGGGCGGGCGGGCGGGCGGGCGGGCGGGCGGGCGGACGGACGGACGGACGGACGGACGGACGGACGGACGGACGGACGGACGGACGGACGGACGGGCGGGCGGGCGGGCGGGCGGGCGGGCGGACGGACGGACGGACGGACGGACGGACGGACGGACGGACGGACGGACGGACGGACGGACGGACGGACGGACGGACGGACGGACGGACGGACGGACGGACGGACGGACGGACGGACGGACGGACGGACGGACGGACGGACGGACGGACGGACGGACGGACGGACGGACGGACGGACGGACGGACGGACGGACGGACGGACGGACGGACGGACGGACGGACGGACGGACGGACGGACGGACGGACGGACGGACGGACGGACGGACGGACGGACGGACGGACGGACGGACGGACGGACGGACGGACGGACGGACGGACGGACGGACGGACGGACGGACGGACGGACGGACGGACGGACGGACGGACGGACGGACGGACGGACGGACGGACGGACGGACGGACGGACGGACGGACGGACGGACGGACGGACGGACGGACGGACGGACGGACATTAGCGGACACTCGGGCACGGAGAGAACCGTACTGTTTTATAACACAGATAAGGAGACCTGTACACAAGGGGATCACGCACTGGTTACCCGTAGCTTACATGCTTATCAGTTGTATTTTTAAGGATTATAATGTATTATGCTGACCGTCGTCGTTATTTATAGGGATTACATATTGATCTTCTGTATTGATATCACGGATTACATACATTCTGGCTGCCTGTTTTGATAGGAATAGCATACTGAGTGCCTGTATATTCATAGGAAAGATATGGTGCCTGTCTATGTTAGTTGGAATGACACATTAACTGCCTATATTGGTAGGAAAGTCATGCTGTCTGCCTGCATTTGTAGGAATGACATACTGACTGCCTGTCTATGCATAGGAAATACATGCATGCTGAGTGTGTTAGTTGGACTGACGCATTGAATGCCTTATATTGGTAGAAAAGATGTGCTGACTGTCTGCATTGGTGGGTATGACGTACTGATTGTCTGGGAGGCCGTCAGATAATAATGGTGTAAGTGGTTTTGTGGAACAATTTATAAACATTTCGTTTTGAAATATCCTATCATCCTAATATTAAAATTACTCTATTTGCTTTGCAATGACATCTTCAAAATGTTTTGACATTCTGTATATTTGAACAATGTCAATTTTAAATACGAAGTATATCCATAAAATGATATCCACTATACCTCATGTAACACTGTTCAATTGTACTATATGAAAACAGAAAACAGCCCCACTTCACAGTGTTCAACGGGATGAATAATCCCACGAAACTCTGTGTACGAGTACCAACAAAGAGGAAAGAATCCCATCGAATATACGTAATAACATATTTTTGGCTCACCTACTTAAAAAGGGAAATAATTTCACACGACACTGATGATGTCCATCCGCTACCAACAACACACTGCGCGCAGCCGGAAACAGACAAGAATCCCATTAAACATACGTAATAACATATTGTTTGCTCACATACTTACGAAGGGAAATAATTTCACACGACACTGACGATGTCCATCCGCTACCAACAACACACTGCGCGGAAACAGACAAAACATAAAGACGTTTATCTGAAAGGGACGTCGGAGCAGTTCCTTTGGGTGAATGTCGAACTGTTTAGCAGTCAAGACACGTCTACCCGCATTTTCTGGCATTGAAAACACGATACTTTTTCTATGTCGTGTTGCTCTCTGCGTGGCTCGTGTTACGGTTTGTTAGTCTGTCCGACTCAACTGCTGGGCGTTCGTCTTTTGGGTATAATGTGGGAATCGTTTCCACCCACCCATGGTGAACCGACCCCCCGGTGCGCCATTGCAAAACGACCCCCGACGTATTTGGAATGGGGTCCATTTACCATGGCATAGATACATATAGAAACGCGTGGAAAAAAGTTAATGTCTAGTTTGTACAGTGAGTAAGAAGTGCGGTATTTATGTAGGTGCTGTAACAAAAAAAACACCTAAAAAAACCTGTTCGAATCTTACGGACATAAATCCATCTGTAAAACGGTTAAATCACAACACACATAAATAGTTTCTTTTTCACAAGGCCAGCATGCCACGCCAGGCTCAAACGAAAGGAGCAGTTCGCTATTTACCAGGGCCGGTTACCGTGACATAAGTGTTATTAAGGTTTAATAAACTGGATGCTAAACGTTTCAATGGCGCATATTCGAATATAATTATGTATCGTTCACCGACGAAATGGACGACATTTTACAAAGGTTTTACCATTGCAGAAAACACGCACACCAGTGCAACGATAGCTCAAATGTATTAGATCTACGTCACGTTGGCGAAGCGTTAGATATAAACTGTGTCTCCTGTGAACATGCGTCTGGGCGTGCGTGCGTGCGTGCGTGCGTGCGTGCGTGCGTGCGTGCGTGCGATCTTCTGCGGTGTTCAGTGTAAGTATCGCCAAAGCTACCGAATGTTATCGAATATTAGTTTTCCTCACGTCTATTGTCATTTGAGATGTTTACTTGGCCTACTATCCCGTGCGACACATCGGAAGTGTGTCAGGAATGTTTCCCGATGTGAACTTCGTATTAGGCAACTATACATCTGCAGCAATGTTGACGTCGACAGCGAAAAGAAACGCAGGGAAAAATCATCAACGCGCCGATGGCGGCTTTGATGGCAACGTTATTTAGAGTCAGTTTTCACCTCCGCCTTCGCTCACGGCTCAAACCGCTGCCACCAACCGACGTGAACAACCACTGAACTGTTTGTTATAGAACACTCCTTAGATAACGTATATATGTATATGGTTACTGGACTGTTATTACTATGCAATGTCGGCGCAACGAAAACTATTATTCGAACTTTCTAATGACATAATTTAGTATTGTCGGAAACACAGGCGAAAACCCTAAATGTAGCGTTGCAGTCAACAAGTCTATTCATGGCATATGTAACTGCTATCAAAACAAAGGTTTGGTATCAGTCAGAAGTAACGATACATTTTTTGTAGACACTGCATATTAAAGGAAAGCAAAAGGTAATTGTGTGTGTGTGTGTGTGTGTGTGTGTGTGTGTGTGTGTGTGTGTGTGTGTGTGTGTGTGTGTGTGTGTGTGTGTGTGTGTATACATATACATATACATATACATATACATATACATATATACATATATATGTATGTATATATATATATATATATATATATATATATATATATATATATATATATATATATATATATATATATATATATATATATATATATATATATATATATATATATATATATATATATATATACATTGGCTTATGCAATTATCTTTTGCTTTCATTTAATAGGTAGTGTCTACAAAAAAACTATATATTATTTAATAGTCTATATAGTGTTGAAATAACCTAATCATTTCCAACTGCAGTCAGCAATATCACAAATGTCGTGCACTCGTTCTACATGAACATGAGAACCAGAAAAAAGAACAAAACTGACAGAACTCGTATGTATGATTACATGATGGAAGTCTATACCAACAGGCCAAGGTAACCGGTAACCGTGGAATGCCGAACATCTGCGTGCGCTAGCAAGTTGGCAACTATTGTGTCCATCTTGAAACTTGTGGGTAGGCCACTTCATTAAAATTCACTGGATAAAAACAAAGGGATGTGCAGTTTATACGTTAATACGTTTTAATCAATAGAGGTGCATCTCAACAGTGGGATGAATTCTTTACAAATGTCATGAGTTTACTGCCCCCCCCCCCCCCCGCTACAAGCTGAGAAGACAGTTAGCTTAGACCAAACCAAACCGTTGTCTCCGGTAAGGCAGCATCAGGCCCCAATCAATCCCCACTTAACGCCGACAAGTAACAAAATGCGGTGAACATCGGCTACGAATCCCAATTGTTCGAACTATGATGATTGACTGTCAAGCGGCCTGAGACAGATTGCGGCAAACTGAAAAGGCACAGTGATTGATCGTTAGCTTACCTAGAGACGTGGATGTGTTGTGGCACTGCTAGAGGCCACGTTAACAGATACGGATCCATCAAAGACCTTGACTACACCAAAGTAAACCGTCACAGGACCCCTGCTAATGCCGCTTTGGTGCTGTCAGTCACAGCACCTTCGCAAAGGACGTCGCAGATGCCACCACTCACACAGAGTTTCTCATGACCGAATGCTTTGACATTCCAAACACTGCAGTAGAGTGTGGGACTCTGTGTAACACCAACACCCGCCAAGCCACGGCACCATGTACAGAGAGGTTTTACTGTAACCACCTGTGTGACATTGCTGTGCCTTTATATCGCTTACATTTTCCCAGCGTTATAAACGTTCCGATTGAAGTTTCTGCGCATGCGCGATAAATGTAAAATCATCAATGTCCAGCGAAAGAACAAACCAATTATGGTATAAATACTACATGTTGTTCGTTAGGATGTATATAACCTCTCAGCAAAGTTATTTGTCGCAAATTAACACGAGGCAAACAAATTTTGAGGCATGTTTGGATACCTATAGCGTAAATCACGTGACTTTAGTGCGCCATAACCCGTGACAGTGATTTAAACAAACGTAATATTTTATTGTATTGAACGACATTTTAAGCAACTCCTCACAGTAATCATCACAGGAGAATTAACGAACAGACCGTGGCATTTATGCCAAAACATTTTGTAGTTTCGCTGCACATTGATGATTTTATATTTATCGCGCATGCGCAGAAACGTCAATCGGAAAATGTATAACGCCGGGGAAATGTAAGCGCAACACCGTTCCTGCAGCACACATCGTCATCAGACTGGGTGCTGTGAGCGCAAGGGTTGGCGCGGACCACTAGGCTTGGGATTATGTCTAGTCACGTTGATTTGTAGGCAAATTCAACTGTCATTCTCGTTAGAACCCCCCCCCCTCCCCACAACCACCCGTCAACTGTCTGACCACTGACTCGTAGCATAACGCAGCTACTGAAGGAGACCAAGCTTCCCAGTTCATTAGGGACACGTGGCAATCAAAGACGACAGTGTAGATGTACTTTATAGATGGTTCATGGAAGAGAACTAACAGTTGCTAATGTCCTACCAGAATCATTATGACATATCAGAAGTATCAACCGCATGTGGTTTAGAGCCCAGTTAAGGGAACCGTGATAACTATTACCATTGAACATGCTGTAGTCATCATTCGTTGGTAAATTAACGCGTTGAATTCTTCGAATCCTTATTGCATACGACAATTTAACTTGTTAAAGTTTTGTAAAGGGATTCTTTGAGGCACGAAAGAGATTCTTTTGTGTTCCAAATTACAAAGAACAGGGATTCTTTTAGAATATAAAACTCTAGCTGTTTCCAGCACTCGACATGTTTCTATTAACTGACTATATTGTGGTTACAACGTTATGATCTTATGAGGTCTCATTGAACTGGTCAGTCTTTTACAAAACATTTCCGCCAAGCCGACCATTCTATGCTGGCACTGAGGGTGGTCACTGCCAGGGTGCTTGTCGTCCTCAGTGGTTCTTTTACGTCCCAAATTGAAATACCGACATTAGAGTGATTCTACGATTCACGAAAAAAGTGTTTGTAATGTACATAGTTTTGTATTAATTTAACTACACAATTTTAATAAAATAAATGCAAAAAAACTATATGAAATAATGATATTAACAGGATTGTGTACATTAAAAAGAGTTTAAAGTTACGCAGGTACGCCAGAACGAATGCTGAATGCGACCGCCAACTCGATGAATGACACGTTAAAGGTTGTACCGTATTGTCTGGAGTAAACGTCACAGTTTATTCTTCAACTGATTCAATCGGATCTCAAACACCAATGTATTCTGGTGTATAAGCCATTGTCTATTGTGTTTAACGTTTCATAACTTTTCCATGAAGAATTATATATCAACAACTATTGTGAACCATATTGAATATATTGTTCATGGCTCCAAGAATGGTTTATTGTAGATAATTTAACTTACTTTGGAGCTTAATGTCGAAGATGAGTACAACGTTTCGATCCGTCAGCCACGGGCCTTGTTCACGTACTGGTGTCACGTCTGTTGCCTCAGATTTCGGTGGGATAAACGTCGTACTCATCTTCGACATTAAGCTCCAAAGTAAGTTAAATTATCTACAGTATTGTGAACCACTTTTTTCATATCTTCAAATAAGATTTAAAAGTGACGTTGCCAGTTGGGTGCAACTAATCTTAGGTTATTAATGTTTTACGTGTAATCAATAATCCGTATCATTAACAAGCCATTCGCATCATTGCTTCAGAACAATGTGGTGATATAACAATGAGGATGAACTACACAGGACGTCCTGGTCCACGTCCTGTCTGGTCGGCAGTGGCCAACTTGCC
This sequence comes from Oasisia sp. SBJ-2009, assembly GCA_964017155.1. NCBI lineage: Eukaryota > Metazoa > Annelida > Polychaeta > Sabellida > Siboglinidae > Oasisia > Oasisia sp. SBJ-2009. The sequence continues at coordinate 40,643,330 of OZ024862.1, read as the reverse complement.
GGTGTAGCGCTTACATTTTTCCAGCGTTATAAATGTTCTGATTGACGTTTCTGCGCATGCGCGATAATTGTAAAATCACCAACGTGCAGCGAAACGACAAAGCATTTATGGTATAAATACCACGAGCTGTTCCTTAGGATGTATATAACCTCTCAGCAAAGTTATTTGTCGCAAATTAACATGAGGCAAACACGTTTTGAGGCATGTTTCGATAGTTAGCGTAAATCACATGACTGTAGTGCGCTATAATCCGTGACAGTGATTTAAACAAACGTAATATTTTAATGTATTGAACGACATTTTAAGCAACTCTTCGTGGTAATCATCACAGGAGAGTTAACGAACAGCTCGTGGCATTTACACCAAAAATGCTTTGTCGTTTCGCTGCATACCGATGATTTTACATTTATCGCGCATGCGCAGAAACGTCAATCGGAACGTTTATAACAACCGGGAAAATGTAAGCACGACACCGGTGTGCATCGTTTTGTTGTCACTTTGTATAGCCTACTTGGCTACATCTCAAGTTCGGTATAACGTGAATGTAGCGTGTCGAAGTGGCCCTGCCGCATCCTACGCAGTCTGAATGTTGATTCGGTGCCGAGCCTGCTGTTTTCTTTTGAGGAAAGAATGCCGAGGGTCAGGGGAGGTATGCTAGTCAAAGGAAATCCCGGCGTTTCTCGTCGAGTGATTGAATACTCGCTAACCGCAAAACAGACGTTGTCATCAATTGTTAAAATCGTGGGTTTACCACTGACATGCGCAGACACATGGCTGATACATACAGCATACATACGTACAGATAGACATACGTCCATACAAAACATTGCACGTATACACAGGAGGACAGAGAGAGAGAGAGAGAGGGGAGAGAGAGAGAGAAGAGAGAGAGAGGAGAGAGATAAACAGAGGAGGAGGAGGGAGAAAGAGGGTGACAGATGGAGGGAGACGAGAGAGAGATAGGGAGAGAGGGGACAGAGAGAGAGGGGGAGGAGAGAGGAGGGGAGAGAGGGGGAGACAGGGGAGAGAGAGAGAGGGGGGTGGGGAAGAGAGAAAGAGAGAGGTTTGGGGAGAGAGAGATAGAACGCGAAAGAGAGAATGAGAAAGAAGGGGATATAAATTGGTAACGTGGAACTTATGACGACGAGTCTGTTTTGTTAAATAAAATCATAACCTAAACATATTATTCGAAATGTCATTTGACGGTAAATCAACTGTTATGTCTATACATTTCCATTGTGCTAATAATTATGTAGTTCTCTCTTTACGCGGTCACGCAAAGTGCACCGACATTATCAGTGTGTTGAGCTAACACACCTAGTGTTACACACAACAAGTAGTTCGTGCAATGGGCCCAGTGGTTGTCGAAGGGCGCAGAGACCTCTACAGCTAATGACTGCGTTGACGGCGTGGATTGGTTGTGGTGCAGCTAATCCACACAAATAGACTTGGCACTAAACCAGGACATTCGGTGTTTCATGTCGATTCTATCGTCCCACGACGCGCACTGGCCGAAGGTGAAATATTTGTAGGCGAGTGAAAATAACAAACACATGGAATATGTGGCAGGATGTTTGACGTTGTACGGATATTTTACATTAATCAGCAGTTACGTATTCAGTCTATTATCTTTGATGTCAAATACTCGATGGCAGTGTCAAGTTATTTGTTATCACCCGTGTTAAATACTAGCCGACACAGTAAAGATACTTGCTATCACCTGTGTTAAATACTAGCCGACACAGTAAAGTTACTTGTTATCACTTGTGTTAAATACTAGCCGACACAGTAAAGTTACTTGTTATTACCTGTGTTAAACACTAGCCGACACAGTAAAGTTACTTGCTATCACCTGTGTTAAATACTAGCAGACACAGTACAGTTACTTGTTATCACCTGTGTTAAATACTAGTTGACACAGTAATGTTACTTGTTATAACCTGTGTTAAATACCAGCCGACACAGTAAAGTTACTTGTTATCACCTGTGTTAAATACTAGTCGACACAGTAAAATTAGTTGTTATCATCTGTGTTAAATACTGGTCGACACAGTAAAGTTACATGTTACCGCTAGTGTCAAGTAGCACATTTTAAGCTACTAATCATAACTACTATCAAATATTCGATTAATTAGTCAACAGCATAAAGTTGCTGGTTATCACGTGTGTCAATTAGTGAAGTATGACATGAAAGTTTAAAGTATTCTGATTGGCGTCGTTTGAAATCCCCGAACTCTCGATAGAATGAATCCGGGTCTCAACCCTCTTGTTACCATGTCGAACCTTGGAAAAAGTTCGTTCGTTCTACGTTGCTCCATTTCACTCACCTGTATGAATGGGTACCTGGCGGTAGAAACTGGGTGATATTTTAGTGCAACCACGTTTCGCACAATAAGTGGAGATTAGTTGAATTATTCGCAGAGAAGGAGAGATGGGATTCGTTTGAACAAGTATGTCATAGTGTGATGTGTGCAGCATGTTGACCAATATTAAAGACTGGATAACGCGTTATGCATGAACGGACTTAAAACTGGTAGAAAGGTCTACCATGGCACAGACAAAAATGTTGTCGTAATGGTCATCGCATGAGGATGGGGCGTTTTCAGTTTTATACTGTGAGATAATGTTTTGTCAACTTTGATTTGAACTGTTGATTTCAAAACAAAACTCTTCAAATTCGTTCAGCGTTCAGGCTGTTTCTGTGTGGTCCGTAAATGTAGTGTTTGTTAGGTTGGAGTCCCCTCCGAACCGTGTTTTTTGCGTTCCAAGAATGCACCAGGGAGACAGAGGCGGGTTTGCGTTTTAGACCGACTGGGAAACAAATTAACTACTCCGGCTCTGGCTGCAGAAGTCTACAACTCCAGCTACTGAAATGCTTAGCGCCTATGCACAACCACAGAAAATGTGAGAAGCAAAAACGAAACACCGCAAACACTATCCTGATTTGTCGACTGTTCACCATGCTGAGTAACACAGTTGGAATATGATCAACGTTCTCCAGACCTTGGTTACTCACTGGTCGTAAGCCGTGGCATAAAACATGAAGAATACATAAAAGAGGAAAATGTCACAAAAAGGAGCTAAATTATATTGTCCTGCATAGCTTGAGTATTAGTAGTATCCCAAAACTAGTTGATTATCTCGAGGATTCCTGATTTCGTGAATCAAGTCACCCTCTGCCACAGCGACACCGTGGCGTCTTTTTTTTTATAATCGTTTGGTTTTCCTCGGTCTTCGCTACTCCGTAATTCTATCGTTTTTGCGCCAAGTTCAACACAATCTTGTCATTGATGTTATGATATTATCGCAGTAGTAACAGGCCTACAGCTATAGCAATACTAGTGCAGTAGTAACAGACCTATACAGCTGTCGTAATACTAATGCAATAATAGCATACTTACAGTTATGGTAATACTAGTACACTCGTAACATACATACAACTAGCGTAATACTAGTTCAACAGAAAGATATTTTCAATATCGTAATAGTAACACGCCTATACATTTCGCAAACCAAATGCAATATACCGTAATCTTAGAACAATAGTAACATATCTACAGCTATCGCAATACTAGCACAGTAGTAACAGGCCTACACCTATCGTAATACTAGTGCAATAGTAACAGGCCTACAGCTATCGAAATACTTGTGCAATAGTAACAGGCATACAACTACCGCAATACTAGTAAAATCGGAACAAACCTATAACTATAGCAATACTAGTGCCGAGGTAACAGACCTACAACTATCCCAATACCAGTGCAGTAGTATAACAGACCTACAGTTATCGCAACATTAGTGCAATGCCAACTATCGCAATATTAGTCCTAATTATTGCAATCCTAGCGCAGACATACAACTGTCGCAGAAGGCAGGCCAGTGTCTTGCCTCACGATGCATCTACACGCGCCAAGCCGCAGCCTAGCTCGAGCGGTGGCTTGCTACTTGACGTTCCAATGTAGCGCTCAACGATACGGTCGCCGGGCAGTTGCGTTTGCTGCACGGGCCCACATTTGGAACTTTCTGCCACTTGAACTACGCAAAATTCCTAGCATTTCTCAAATTTCTTGAGAAAAAAGTTCTTCTTAAATTAGTACATCCATACATAATTTAATATGTGTATTAGTCATATATACAAATTGTATTTATATTTAATTTCATTTATCTTAGCATTATTTATATTTTAATATCTACTTAATTTACTTAATGTACTTTAGTCTTGTATTTTAACATTTTGATAATCGCTTGTTTTATCGTTTCAGTTAGCAATAATTTTACTACACGTCAGTTTATTGGCATAAACTCGGATTTTGTTTTTATAAACTTTTACATTTCCGTAATTGTATGTGTTTTAGATTTGTACCAACGTTGTAAATACCCGTGAGCTGGACACCAGTCCCCGATTTGTTGGTGTTTAAAAACAGTTTATTATTTTATTATCCCCATAATACTAGTAACAGGCATACGCCTGTCGCAATACTAGTGCAATACTAACAAAGATATAACTTACGCAATACTAGTATAGAGTAGTAACATGCATACAACTATGTCAATGCTAATGCAAGAGTAACAGGCTTACAGCCATCACAACATCAGTAATATATTTACATGCGTACATTCATCGCAATACTAGTAATAGACAAACAGCTGTCGCAATAGCAGTACAGTAGTAACAAGCATACTGCTGTCTCAATACTAGTACACTAGTAACACATGTACAGCTGTCGCAATACTAGTACAATAATAACAAACATACTGTTGTCGCAATACTAGTACAATAGTAACAAGCATACTCTGTCTCAATACTAGTACAATAGTAACACATATACAGCTGTCGCAATACTAGTACAATAGTAACATATATACACCTGTCACAATACTAGTACAATAGTAACAAGCATACAGCTGTCTCAAAACTAGTACAATAATAACAAGCACACTGCTGTCTCAATACTAGTACAATAGTAACTCACATACAGCTGTCGCAATACTAGTACAATAATAAAAACTATCACCACTGGTCACCCCTGGTATAGTAAATTGCGGTACATAAGATTCGGTGACTTGCGGTGCCATTACTCGCGATATAATTGATACCGCAAACCACAATTAACCGGCGCCGGTTCCAGTCTAACGTCGCCATTTACTTCCGGTTGTACGGGTACGTAAGGTTAGTAGGTTACCGTGTTTTACACGTTTCTGCGGTATTATTACAACACTGGTTCCTGAAGTCATTCACTGGGAATGTTCGGTGACTCGACCTATCGTGTTTGCGACACGTGGGCTAAGCACGCACTTATCAGCTCTTCAGGAAGTGACACGCGGAGATAACCTTAACACGTCACTCAACGTCGCTCTCTGCAACGACGTCATGGCGTTTACTGCAGTCATTTAGCAGCAGCCGCGTCGTGCTAGGAACTAATTAATGACGGATCATCTGTTCACCCTGATTAAGATCACTGGGCTTAACGATGGCACGATAGCGTACAGAAATAGAACGACCCTGAAATAGAATGAGTAACAAGGCGACGATGCACTAAACCGCACTGACAGAGAACTCAGGGGTCTGAGACAAGTAACCGGAAGTCACGTGCTCATTAAGATCTGGCGGCATGAGAAATGTTCATTGGCGCTAATTAAAAGTTAAATTGTTTTGACTCGACGACCGATTAGATGGCGGATCAAGTCCGGTTAAGTAAGATGCATCATTACACGAAAGTCTAATCTCAATAAATAGTTTTTATTCTAAATAAAATTAGATTACGTAACACTCGCGTACGTGTGCACACGTGTGAATGTGTGCGTGCGCATGTGTGTGTTTGTGTGCATGTTTTAGGCCTATCAGTGTCTGCGTGAGTGTGTTCTTTCGTAAATGTATGTACGCACATATGCATGCACGCAAAAAGGCTGTCTAACATGACAAAAAATAAGCACATACTATATATATATATATATATATATATATATATATATATATATATATATATACATATTGGTAAAAACAACATTTTAAATAGTGACGCATTGACACAGATGGAATACAACCGAATAGTTTAATTATGGACCAGACAAACTTATACATTTCACAGCATATTAGCATGTATGTATGTATGTATGTATGTATGTATGTATGTATGTATGTATGTATGTATGTATGTATGTATGTATGTATGTATGTATGTATGTATGTATGTATGTATGTATGTATGTATGTATGTATATGTATATATATATATATACACATATATATCACTCTGTGGATGTACTAAACGTGTTTTATGGACTCCGTCACCAAGTCTAACCGTTTAACACCAGTATTGACCTTTCACATATTTTACAGGTCACTAATGATAAATTCGCTTAAAATGTCCCGTTTATCAGCGTTGCTGTACCACATGACCGATCGAAGCCGAAATAGAACATTAACGAACCCGTCGCTGAGGACAGAAAAACAAGTTGACACGTATGGCACTGCAAACTGAAGAGATAGGTTTAGTGGGCCTAGGACCTGTACTGTAGCTGACACGTGACGGTCTTTCTCTCTATGTTGTCGATGCCGACGTCAATTCGGATGTATCGCACATTTAGGGGTTGCCTGCATCTCTATAATTGTCCGACAATTAATCTAATACCGTAATGAAACTGTAGTGTCTCATCGCGACACGATATATGACGTGGATCGTGTCATATAAGATCGGATATGTGAACGAACGGTGCCGAACGAACACCTTCTTGACAGTTTACTACGTAACTTCCCCCCAAAACCATCATCATCATCATCATCATCATCATCATCATCATCATCATCATCATCATCATCATCATCATCATCATCATCATCATCATCATCATCATCATCATCATCATCATCATCAATGTGCAGCCGTGGTGTCACATTGTTGGGCAAACGCCTCACCATGCTGTTTCCACATCAGTCTGTCTTGCGCTATCCTCTTCCAGATTGTGCCTTTCGTCTAGTTCGTCCCTCTCATCGTCTCGCTGGTCTTCCTCTAGATCGTGTCCCTTCGGTTTTTGTGTAGTGACACGCGACTTCCATCGGTTATCTCGTGTTCTACTTGATGTGCCCTGTTCATGTCTAATTCCGTCTCCTGACGTGTTTAATCACGTCTCAGACCATTTGTAATCATAAACAGCC
>OZ024862.1:40418674-40631174 GCA_964017155.1 Oasisia sp. SBJ-2009 | reverse complement strand
AAGGCTCGCACCTCGACGGTCGGTGAAACTCGAGGCTGGCGTGAGCGGTGAATGAGGACCCAGAGATGACGGCGAGGTTTGCCTGTACTCCGTGACTCAAACAAAAAACACGTAGCCGCAAGCATTTGCTTAGTTCGCTGGCAGGCGAGCAATTGGCAACTTGAGATATAATTAAAATGCGGGATAAAAAGGAGCGGCCGCTTAAAAAAGGATCCCCCAACGATAGCGTAGTTAGGCAGACGGTGTGTGCTGCTTACACCGGTACCGAACGAGGTGTTTTCTCGTGGCAATTTGTGTGAAATGCAATCAAGCTTAACGGAATTGGACTCTGCTACCTCCCCGTCTGTGGTATCGAAGCGGCGTGCCAAATCCGAGTATATCACTGTATTTTTTGTAGAAGTAGGTTTACCTTGTGAACTATGGTGTGGTTAATGTTTTATACGAGAAGATGTACACCGTACTAACAAGTGCGACGCAATGTGTATGTCATTGTGTGTGTTGTCATTTGTAGTTACAGCTGTATTTGTTTTAAACAATGTAGAAATACTAGTACTTTCTTCCGTTTTTCAAATTTTTGTATTCAGTTGTTATGCATCATATATTGTGAAATCTAGACTTATATTCATTTCGTAGTGCAGGCTTCAATGCCAAAGCAATCTCAATAATTCCCCGAAGAGGTATATTTGTGTGATATCTTATCTAGGCGCCATCCGAATGCCTTCCCTGCCGAGTTAAAATAACCCTAGCAATGTTCGATTCAATGTTATCAGTAACCGATCTATCGCCTATGAAAGAACCCACGGGAAAGCTCGTGAATCCTCGGAAATGAGGGATCACCTATCTGCCTGGCGTTTTCGGCTGTTCGTAGATGAACCGGAATGCCGCAAGTCGACATCGCCTTGTCGATGGGGTATTGCTATTCAAAGGAAATTCTCGCCGCATGATTGAGCTGTTTCTAACCGCAAAGCAAATATCGTCGTCAGCTGTAAAAAGACGTTTAGCGAGACTTCTGAACTCCCTCGCTCGTGCAGATGTACGGCCGACGAATACCTTGGTCCGCATGCCAACTGGGTTGCACTTAGAGGAACACGCCATTTTATACGATAGGGCCCCGCTGACTGGCGTGTTTAGCTATGTTATTGCCGAATGATTGAATCGTTTCTAACCACAAAACGCACTCGCTTTGCCGCCAATGGTGCAAAAAACCGAGCTTACTAAACACATTGACACGTATTTTATTAGCTGGCACATAGACACTAAATACTTTGGCCTCTTCGTTGGACTTGCGGTGTTAGCAGCGTCTCGCATGAGATATGTTGTTTTCTGGGAGGTAAGGACAGTTCGGCGAATACAATGCAATCACTCGCAGCTAGCCGTGTATTTTGTGGAAGGCTTCACTGCATACACTGCATATAGGTGGTAGCTCGCGCGCGCGCTTGTGTGTGTTTGTGTGTGTGTTTGTGTGTGTGTATGCGTGCGTGCGTGCATGTGTGTGTGTTTGTTTGTTTGTTTGTTTGTTTGTATGCGTGCGTGCGTGCGTGGGTGTATTTATGTGTGTGTTTTTGTGTGTTTGTGTGTTTGTGTGTGTGTGTGTGTGTGTGTGTGTGTGTGTGTGTGTGTGTGTGTGTGTGTGTGTGTGTGTGTGTGTATGTTTGTGTGTTTGTCTTGCTGCTGAACTAAAGAGTGTTTCAGTTTCATTAGAATAATTTTGACTAGAAGGTATGTCGCCGCATACGCGCGCGCGCACGACCGCGGCTAGCGCCCAGGCACCAGTACCCACTCACCAGAAAACAACAGAAACAGGTAGCACTCTACTACATACGGTTATTTGGTTACAGTGAGTTCTCATGAAATTTCACATATTCCTCCGCCCTCGACAAAAGCTGGTCACTTCAACGTTCGATAAACGCAGGTCACACTCTTAAGCTATGTATGTTTAATTTTGGTCCATCTTTGAAAGCATTAACGCGTCTTAACGAAGTGTCAACAAAGGCGTTGTCCTAAGCCTAAATCCTCTGGCGCCGAATATAGTCTCGATTTTGGAGGTTGGTTCAGATGTCTATGTGGTTTACTAGTATAATCTTGTTTGACAGACGCACGGATTTCATGTATGTCTCCCCCACCTCCAGCACTGCATGCGACGGAGATATGTATCTTTGGGCAGTACAGTAGCTGAGGATTACACCTTTTCTGTGAAAAACAATGATCTTCTGAGGGTGATACCTGATTGTGACAACTTACCTGGGGTGAGATATAGCTCCTCCTGACGGTGACACTTTACTCCGAGATTTTCCTGCTTATTCTTATACCCCTCCCTCCCTTTATGAGAGTTCATCCCCTACACAGGCTTTCGTTGTCATTATTCCCCATTCATCTCCGACACATGTTTTACATATTTCATTCTTATTTTCTCAGCCACTTCAGCGTTCATGCGTTTATTCATTCAAGTATTTTCTCTAAAAACCAATGTCATTGTTCTTCTAACCTAGTTTTATGTCGGCTCCTCTAACTTCCCGTCTGTCTACTTGTCAGAACCAGTGTCGTCCCCTGTGTGAGTTTCACTAAACACACGCAGGCTGTATGCAGTATGTTCCTTTTGTTTTTATTCAAATTGTCTTTTGCACCACATAATAACTTGTTTTTGACAAATCGTGCAAACATCGCACTATGATACTAACAGGGATGAAAACAGGCCTGTTATAAAACTATACAAACTTGAATATACTTTTTTCTTGACACATATTCGCAGACGATTGAAACCAACCAACCGTGACTATTCCTGCATTACGTAGGAGCACGAACATCCTACACTACCCCAGTTTGTGGACACGCAACAATTCCCCTTCGGGCAACGTCGTCGTCACGAAGCAGCGTCGATGGGAAATAGATCACCCAGTTCGGCGGTGCGCGTCAACTTCCTATATAGCGGCGATAACATCGTCTGCCATTGAGAGCGAGTGGAAGCACGCACGACTGTCGGTCCAGTTGCATTGTTGCTCAATCAACGTCGCTGTCTTCACCCGTCGCTGCCAATATTTCTGGCATCGCAAACGAGCGTTACGGTAACCCGCTCAAAACAGGCGAATTGACGGTGAAATCGCATGATAGGTTGTTGGGGTGCAGTGCCCATTGAGACGGACACGTTACTGTTGGGCTGCCCCCGGCCCCCGACATATTGTCATCATGATATTGAAGTGGCGGACCGAGCTACGATAAGTTGCAGTTATGGGTGGCCCCCGAACGATAAAGTTATGGGCAGCCATGGGCTATGGTAGACACTTGTCATTGGAGATACACGCACATTCACACAAGAATACACAAACATACACAAGTAGACTCATACCAAAACACGCACGCATAAACAAAATAAACATATATACACGCGACAGAAACACATACGCACATGCGTACACACAGACGAGCATACATACACTCATGCACATACACGCATATACTCGCACACACGCGCACGCGCGCACGCGCGCATATGCGCACACGCGCACACACGCACACACACGCACACACGCACGCACGCACGCACACACGCACACACGCACACACGCACACACGCACACACGCACACACGCACACACGCACACACGCACGCACCCACACACGCACACAGGCACACTACACACGCAAACAGACTCATATACATATGCACACACATACGCGCGGGGACGGCCATCATAATGCTTTTTCAAGGCGATTTAATGAATGGTTGTCGTTGGTGGCGCCACCTGTCGAACACAATCTATCTGAATTACACAATTACGGGGCTTTCGTTTCTTCAGTGCACTACGCCAGCGGTAAAATAACATCCGCAAGTGAAGCAGTTTTTTGTAGTAGTAATATTTTTTCCATAACGGATTACGGTACATTTTAGATGCAATATTTCGTAGCTGCTTCATGGACATCGTGACTCCAGGTTTGTGTATTTGTTTGTATTCTATGTCCAAATAAAATCGTCTGAGAATAATTCAGTAGTTTCATTGCCTAAAAAATGTATCCCACCAGGATGCTACGGAAATAAAAACAGACAGACAGACAGACACACAGACAGACAGACAGACAGACAGACAGACAGACAGACAGACAGACAGACAGACAGACAGACAGACAGACAGACAGACAGACAGACAGACAGACAGACAGACAGACAGACAGACAGACAGACAGACAGACAGACAGACAGACAGACAGACAGACAGACAGACAGACAGACAGACAGACAGACAGACAGACAGAAAGACAGAAAGACAGACAGACAGACAGACAGACAGACAGACAGACATACCGTTTTCAATTTTACAGAAGAGGCCTAACAAATTGCAGTTGCCTCACCATTAAATGATTAAATCACAGTCGAACTAAATATATAATAATTATACGTATACATGTATACTCAAAACTATATTTTAACCATTGTCTGTGTGGTTGTTGATCGTTATATAATGGTCAGTACCACTCTAGATTATGAATGAAGCAGCCGTTAGCGTTCCTTTTTGAGCGCCCGCACATTTACACGCTAAGGCGCTGTTATCATCAATCGCGTTATGTGTAATAACGGCGGTATCAATGCTGAAATCTTGACCACCCAAAGTTGCTTCAGTGTAACACACTTTTTACTATTTGTGATCGTTATCTGCTTGAGAATGTCGGTCACAAACAAAAGCTTCTGTATTCGCGCATAAGTTGTTATGTATAAATTGACAGACCCAGGGGGTGATGTGACCGATTTTTGCGTGTCATTCAAAATTGTGTCTTGCCTGCTACTCAACGGGGAGGAGACATGGTTGGGTTGGGTTGGGTTGGGATCGGTTGGGTTGGGATCGGTTGGGTTGGGTTGGGATCGGTTGGGTTGGGTTCGGTTGGGTTGGGTTGGGATCGGTTGGGTTGGGTTGGGATCGGTTGGGTTGGGTTGGGTTCGGTTTGGTTCGGTTCGAAAAAAGGATGACAGTACGCATGGCAAACCTCACCCTGACGACAGGGGCACCAAGGGGAGAACTACTTCAGGTTTTCTGTCCGCTTACGACACCAGTGATTTTTTATGATGTTATCATTTATGAAACAAAATTAAAGAAAGATAAGTCCTAGATATAGCGCAGTATTCATATCAGTCCTCAGGAATGATCAAAACGCTTTACACTTTACTCCGTGGCAGATCCGTCCAGTCGAACACCATCTAGACAGATTTGTGAAGCATTTGGGTCGTATCTTCTTCTTCTTATGGTTAGCTCATCACTCTGTGTTAGCCACATGTTTGTGACTAGAGTATTGTCGAGCTTGGTTTTCAGAGTTGTCCTTCTCTAGAATCAGTGAGTCCTACATGTTACACATTTACCCCCTGTGTGGGATATTTTACTTCCCCTGGCATAGACACCAGATAGAAGGGACCACTGGCTTTTGGTGTCTCTACCGAAAAACACAGGCAATGTGAGGTGAACGAAGTTGCCTAAGTTTCGAAACGGTGGCAGGTGGAATTGAATCACCGTCCCCTCAATTGACAGTCCGGCGCTCTACCGCACGACCACCGCTCCTCACCTCACCTCGACCGACGGAATCTAAAGTGCAGGCGTTGTACAGTGTAAACAGGCTCTGTACACTGTTAACAGGCTATGTACAGTGTAAACAGGCGCTGTACACTGTTAACAGGCGCTGTAAACAGGCTATGTACACTGTTAGCAGGCGCTGTAAACAGGCTATGTACACTGTTAGCAGGCTCTGCACACTGTTAGCAGGCGCTATACACTGTTAACAGGCGCTATACACTGTTAATCCGGGTTAATGCGTATATTGCTGATCGCCTCCCGCGTAGTTACAGCCTCGTTCGAATGTCATTAGTTGGTGCCTAGACTCTTTTTTGACAGAGCATGTTATATCTGTTAGTTGGTTATCAAATGGTAACGTCGATATCGCAAAACCTCAAATATGCGTTTGATGTGTTTCTTTTGGAATCAATGCTGTGAAACGTTATCACACGACATATTCCGCATTATGAATAATCTCGTCAGTTCATGAAGGCATTTATGTAAAAAAAATAGCTCTCTAAAAACGTGCAACGGAATGTGACTTTAGTCTAATCATTTACATTAAAATTCAACACCGATTTTTGCACAAATGTATCGTTGATATAATTCTTAGTGTGTGTGACTGTGTGTATGTGTGTGTGTGTGTGTGTGTGTGTGTGTGTGTGTGTGTGTGTGTGTGTGTGTGTGTGTGTGTGTGTGTGTGTGTGTGTATGCGTGTGCCCGGCTTTTATTAAGTTTTTTTGCCACTAAGTCAATGAAAGGCCATTATATAAAAGCGCCACTCTTGAAACAACACATTAACCAGGGAAGTTTATCAGATGGCGAAAAGTTATTTTCTGAAGAACGTCTTCGTTAAGATACTAAAATAACTATCTACTGAACTGTCTTGATGTTTCCCACAAAACAACTCAGCAGTTTTTATTGCATAATTATAAATGTGGCAATAGCACCTATATCGGTGTTGTGGTTTGACCTACATAAAACAAACACGAAATAACAAACACCAGTCATACATAATTACCGTAGATTATCTATTCGTGCATGTATTTATAAACATTGTTTATTAAATTGATGAAAGCACTACTGGTTCCTATCCACAATCTTATCGCGCCGTTGAGTGATCTCGGTACATCGACAGGGCCGGCCACTAAAGCCGTATCTGCCGAGCATCTCGCTTAATTGCCGCTGACAGTTCAATGACAACCACGTCAGAGCTGACAGGTGAATGACACTCGACAAACAACACCAAGTGTGACGTATATGTCAGTCACAGTCAGTGACGGCTGAGTCAGAGACAATGTTTGAATGACATCCACCAAACAATACCAGTGTGATATGTCAGTCACAGTCAGTGACGGTTGTGTCAGAGACAACACTTGAATGACATTCGCCAAACAACACCAATGTGACGTATATGTCAGTGACGGTTGTGTCAGAGAGAACGTTTGAATGACATTCACCAAACAATACCAGTGTGACGTATATGTCAGTCACAGTCAGTGACGGCTGAGTCAGAGACAACACTTGAATGACATTCACCAAACAACACCAATGTGACGTATATGTCAGTGACGGTTGTGTCTGAGACAACGTTTGAATGACATTCACCAAACAACACCAGTGTGACGTATATGACAGTGACGGCTGTGTCAGAGACAACGCTCGAATGACATTCACCAAACAACACCAGTGTGACGTATATGACAGTGACGGCTGTGTCAGACACAACGTGGAAGGAATTGTAACAAAGTGTCATGTGTGGAAAGAATCATGTCATCGTATTGTGAATTCATGAAATCGTGTCACATGACATTGATACAAAGAATTGTAACAATTTGACATAGAAAGAATAATGTCACCATGTCGTAGTTGGATGGAATCGTGTCACCATGACGTTCGTTGACAGAATGATACATTGATGTTGTGGGACTTAAGTTGCTGTGTCATGTTGTGCAACGATTTATGTCACCAAGTCCTGTGTGTAAGAAATCGTGTCATCGAGTCGTGGGTGTACAGAATCTTGTCACCATATCGGTGGGATTAGCCAAGGACAGGACGATTACATAAACATTGCAATGCAGCGAGGCTAAGAATAGCTTGAAAAACGGAGAGTACGATAATATTTACTTGGAATGAAACTGGCCAAGGTTCTTAGAAATTGAATGTGATCAATTGCGATTACATTATTAGTGTGTGTAATCATGATTGCCTTCTTGACTGCATTGGATAATATAACGATGAATGAGTATTTACATGAACGCGCGATAGTGCTAGATTTGATCACGCGCTCGGGTAAGTTGAGTGTAGATTGATAATGTCGAATCCGAAAGATGCGTTTTAACTACAGGAAATATACTTGCAATACGTAAATCATAAAGGGTAATGATTAGGTGTGTTGTCAGTAATTAATTACATCGCTGTGTCGACCACATCCTTTGCGTGATCAATTTGTTATTGTTATAGACATTGCGCAAGGGAACAAGTAAGGCATTCCTAGATGCAATCGTAAATATTTAGATCAATAATACCACACCGACAAGTTATATTGAGGGACTCCTTCAACCAGGCACACGTCTTTGTGTATTGGTGATCTTTTCATCAAGTAAACGTGCGTTGCTGGACACCACGACCAACCGACCTCTCGGGGCTTTCTTGTGACTCACAGTCACAGGCAGGCCTTTCCTTGCCTTGATTTCTAACATTCTGTTTATTAGGACATTGCACCTTAGTTGGAAAGGTGTCTAGTGTGTGTGTATGTGTGTGTGTGTGTGTGCGTGCGTGTGCGTGCGTGCGTGCGTGCGTGCGCGCGCGCGCATGCGTGCCTGCTTGTCCGCGTGGGCATTGGTCTGTTTTTATCCATGCCCTCCAGATATGTATATATTGTGCTTTTTCATGATGACGGACAATATATTAAATAAAGCTAAAGGTAGGCACTTCAACGAAATCCGCGACCGCGCTGTTTTCTTGGGCGCAGTTACGCGTAGCGCTGCAGCGCGGGCCGTTTACTCAGCACCTGGGTAGTGCTTTACTTCAACCGGCATTTCCGCGTTCGTTTTACGGTCAAGGTCGTCATTCGCTGCGAGGATCGTTTTGCGGGTGAGTTGAACTTTCTGTATGTCTTTTTATTTTTGAAATTAAGCCAAAATTAAGCGAAATTTCATTAATTTAATGTCATAGGTGTGTTTCAATTGCAAGTTTTGTAGTTGTTAAGATAGTATTAACTAATTATTGTGTTTCTAGGTAAATCTACAGTATTTAATTGGTATGTGTTGAAAATTTCGTTTCCGTGCCCGCTCGTGCAATATGGCTTTTGCGCGGTTCAAAAATGTGATGTTTGAGCGATCTGTGGCAAAATGCGCGTCATCGGAGCAGAGGCGCGTAGTGACATCGTGGATGTTGAATATCAGTATTACACACATTTATAGGGCGTACTTATGTAGTAATTTTAGTTAATTTAGTATTTGCATAGTTTTATAGAAATATAATATATACTTAAAAAATTATACTTTAAAATTACCACTTGTTAAAAATGGAATTATGCACTTCTACAAAAAATCATAGGATGTTGGAAATAGGCTTAAATTAATTGGTAATAAATAGGTAACAAATCACATTTAATAATTTTCTAATTAAATATGAGTTTTATTCAGTTATTATTGACAATGCAAATTGCTAGAAAATTATGATGATTTTGAATATTTGTTGTTGAAGTGCCTAATTTGATCTGTCATTCTCAGTTTTATTGTTGGAAATAGGCCTAATTAAGCATTACTATGTATTGTCAATGTTGACTACTGGTACCATTTACTTTAATATTTATTTGTGTGTTATTTATATTGTTACAGGTCCACTATGTTAATAAGATAAAGTTCATGTTATTTAGTGTGCTCCTGTTTTATGACATTGTGAATAAAGTATCACTACTGCTATTCCTAATTAAAATTAATAATAATGCAATTACTTCTATAAATGTTACACATTACTAATAATTATTTATTTGTTTTTTATTTAAATGCTTGTAATGAATATACAATAATACTGACATAATGTGCCTGATGAATTATTGTAGTTATTGCATGCACTTTGAATTGTTTTATTTCAGAAATCTCGCACCTGGAAAAATCACACGAGTATGCATAATTACAAGCTTCGTTTGACTGAAGATAACACAGCAACATATCTACACTCTCTGAAGATACAGTCCCTGTGAACGTGACATGTACACTGCAGTTTTAATAGACCATAATACAACACTATTTTACGAACAAAACTGTATCTGTCAATTAACTGTGAAGATACAGAACCTGTAACCTAAAGGCATCAATATATCACATGCATCATCTGCTTACACTAATTTATAATTTATTACACAATTTGTCTCGCTGAATGTGACACATAATACACATATCTACACATATCTACACTGAACAAAGTGAGGCGGAGTAATGTGAGCAGCTTCTTCATCTCGGACTTTATCCATGTGGAGGGTATCACAGAAAGTGGTCTTGCATTTGACACGAGATGTTGGAGTCGGTGATGAAACACTGTGAACAGTTTATAAACATTACTTCATCAAGTTCATGTTTAAATGCAGAATATTATGAAACGATAACAATTTATTACTGGCTACTACTGAGTCTGCAGCATTTGTCCAACCTGCAACATCACGGTCACCCATAAACAAGTGAAGTATGACAACTGTGCTTCATAGTCATGTATTGATCTGTTGAGTTTGTTATTTAGTTAATTATTAATAAAGTTATTATTTATGCTATAATGACATGTATTTATTGATGGTTGATCATAATGTTTCATGTGGTTCTAAACATTGCATAAATTATATTTAATTCATAATTATTTACTGCGGGCTTTCATCAAAACTTAGCCATTAGTCGAGTTAGCATGCCAACATTAACCAATATTAACTTATTATTAATTAAGTTAGTGTTAATGTGAAATTACTGGCTAATGTGTATTTACTACAGTAATTAATGTGGGAATGTCTTAATAATTATGGACATTGCGGCCTTTTATTCATGTGTATGTCTATACAAAGCACGGCTACTAATTATATTTTGATTTATTAATTAGTTTATTATTAATATTACTTAACTCTAATTTATAGTAAGGTGGTTCTACAGATTTCATGTTTATATAATATAAACATATTCATGGATATTGTGGTATTTTACCAAAAGGTTTCTATCTGTTGAGGTGGCCTGCTAATTATCGCCTATTAACTAATTAATTTATTTATTATTACATGACTAGTTAACATATATTTATTCTCATAAAATATCAATGTGGTTGTGCACACTGCATTATATGTATAAATATCTTCATATTTATGGACTATGCTGGTCTTGATTAGAATGTATTGGTCTGTTACTACTGTATACTACTTAACTAATATTAACTAATTAACTGAATTTTAATTAGTGCCAAAAAACGATGTAGCCAATTTATTACTCCATTCAATGCATTTCAAAACACTGCAAAAAGTGTTTTAATAGTCATATAAATAACAAAGTTATGCCATTTTAAAGTCACTTTTATTCAAATATCTATCAATAGAAAACACAAAAATTAGCTCATTTTACCATTATAAGAGATACACAAATTTTGCGCAATTTTTCCATCTTTAAATTGCAATAACTTCGGATCTAATAAAGATATCGTAATAAAATTAAAAGTTTTTTTTTGTTGAAGTGCCTACTAAAGGCTACTAGTCTCTAGGCCAGTAGATATTTTTTATTTCTACCCCTGCAAATAGGTATCCAGCAGACGAACGCAGGCGCTTGATATACCCAAAATTGCGTTACGTAAACATATCAGTAGGCCCAACTAAACGCGTATGTCGGATGAATAAATGCGCGATATCTCGGCATTGACATGGGTATGTGACCAGGGCACGGATGCTCCCTTCCGAGTTAAACACACAAGCATGCAAGCTTTGCCCTGGCAACGTTATATCGCTGTGATATGATACGTCGGATTCCAACGTGAGTTCACATTACGGCCGACGACACACTAGGCCCGGCCTTTCATTTCCGTTGTCAACATACCGCGCACCTAAACTCCTAATCATCACAAATTCGGGTGGTGGCCAAACGCAAACGTACACAAACGCGGGTCGAGGCGGGAGCGGTGCTTGATACGACCCGACACCTGACCGCGGTGCTTTGCGATCAATCAACAGATGCTCCCTGGACGATGTGCTCTGGGTTAAAAGGCGTCGCCCACTCGTCAGACGGGCCGGGCTGTCAGGGGCTGACCCCCGCGGTCTCACGTGCACCCTGTTCGGCGCGTGCACCCTGCACCATGGGCGGCACTCGCCTCGTCCAGCCACGCGCCCACTCGTTATAACCAACTCACCCCGGCAAGTCTGCAGAAGAGTAGGTGTAATAGGTGTAAGACCATAATTAGCGTCCGTCCGCCATTACCCAGAGAATTTATTTCGAGCATTTATACGTTACTTGGAATAGACGGAGCGAACACTGAACGTTCCACTGCATTAGATCTTTCAGGAGGTAGCAGTAAATTAATATACGCCTTTCGTTCGCATATTTGCCAGGTGACTATTTTGCAAAACACCCCAATATTAAAAATAATAGTCACCTGATTAGGAAAACAATATTGAGGGGTATCTAGTTTGGCTGGATTTTTCTTTAAAACGACGTAAGACAATTTCACGATGTTCTACAGTTTCATGTGCTGGAAAAATATGTGCAGATGTTTTCTTTGCAATTGAGGATAGGTTGTAATGGCCGCCCAAGTAAAAACAAAAGTGCTGGGTGTCGTAAGTGTTATACACTAGCAGCCTACGTGTTATTTGAGCCTATACTGCATTGGCAGCTTACACTAGTAGCTTACTAGTAGCCTACTTGTAGCCTACACTTGCACAGGTAGCCAGCACTCACTAACTGGTATATACTGGTCTCAACAGAGCCGACATACTTCGGCACTCAAACGAGATACTCATGTTTTAGATATACACATATCTATCAACTTAAATATTAATTTACAACCAATTCATTTTGGGAAATGGAAAGCTAGCTGTGCACGGGAAAACGGGTGTAAACATACAATCGGAGAAAAGGAAGAAGTAATTATTAAAAAATATTAACACAACGAATGCCGATGTGATAGTATCAGAACATCGTGTGATTAATTGCAGCGTCGAATGTTAACCAAACGATTGGGTTAATTGGGAAAGTATGTAACGTTTAAAGAAACGCATCTCGTCATACACACGTGCCAAAGATTAGTTAGCCCTCGTTAAGAATAGTATTTACAAGAGAACAACTAAAGTGATTGATGAACTGAGATTTAAAAAAAACGTGTACGAGAATGGGACTGAATAATATTGGACGAAAGGGAATTAAAAGGAGTTCTGAAAGTTTTATTTTCTTTCTAAGGTGTTGAATGGTTTCAATTGTTTAATACAAACACCCTTTTTAAATACAAAAGAACCATAAGACAATAAGCGGCATAAGTGACGATACAATATAGATTAAATATGAATTTATACGTTACATATTTACAACTAAGGGCACGCATGCATAGAGGCGAACGATTAACGCATTTCTGGAGCAGCTTTGGGGCGTCCCTGTTACCCAACTGCCAAGATGGGAGCGGGAAAATAGGGATTCTGTACGCGGGACATATACGTGGATGAGCATAGTTTTTATGTCAATGTGTACGTAACGAATGTACATACTACATACAAGGAGAGTGTCGGAATCGACACGTAAAGCGTACTTGGAGGGGGGGGGGGAGATCTGGTGTACTGCATAAGGGGACGGGGCGTGTATGTGGTCAATTGCAAAAAAGATTGATCTGCAATTAGTAGATGATCGCAACAATTAAATAATAATAATAATAATAATAACAACAACAATATTAACATTACTACTACTACTACTACTATTACTACTACTACTACTACTACAACAACAATTACTACTACTACTACTACTACTACTACTACTACTACTACTACTACTACTACACTACTACTACTACACTACTACTACACTATACTACTACTACTGCTACTACTGCTACTACTGCTAATACTGCTGCTACTGCTACTGCTACTGCTACGGCTACTGCTACTGCTACTACTACTACTACTACTACTACTACTACTACTACTACTACTACTACTACTACTACTACTGGCACTACAAATAATAATGTAAATCATACTGCGCTGAAACTTAAGAAAACCTAGTTCAGTGGCGCATCGGGACAAAAGTGTTAGTCAATCTCACAGTGTTTGTCAATCTCACAGTCGATAAGCAATGTTTCAGTTGGCAACAGATCGATTGATACCGGAATTGTGCAATAGTTTCAGTGATACGATATCGGACAGGAATGCAATGCAGAATACTTCAGAAGCGGCAAAGAGCGGGAAAAACGTGGAGACCTAATCACAAGTCACATCCCTGGCCAGCGCGCCGGGCCCTGTGCGTAGGTAGAGAGATATCGACTGGACTCATTAACGTGGTCGATTTTCATCAACGACTGTTATCGTTGTTTTCCTTGGACACGATCGGTGCCGTCTCCGTCCACGCAACAAACACGTGTCGATCGGTGGGCATCGCGGGGGCATCGCGGGGGTTCGCGATCACCCTCGGATCACTGAGATCACTCGGTGCGGGGTTATCGCCTACTTCAGCGAAAAGCCATGATCCAGTTGCCCAATGTCGGCACGTGATCGCGATGACTTGGGTGTCAGTGTGGCCATGCAAGGTCGTTCGCATGTGTCAAGGTCACGGGGAGTGTCCGTTGTGATTGCAGACAATAAACATGTACTCGTTGTTTGCCCACGGTGTCGTTGTGTTTGTTATATTCGACGCCGTGGCCACGCCACAATCACGCACGGGTCGAGACACTGGCGCCAGGATGAAATTAATATAGGGTGGGAAGGGACGTCCCTTCCCCATCAGTTCGCTGCCGATGTCAACATCCAACTAACCATAAACATCACGAAAACCGTCAATGTGCACCCATAAATGCACCCTTCCTTAAATATTGCGGGCAATCATGTCTCCAGCCCCCATACCCGAACACATACACATATCATAAATTCTGGGGGCTAAACGTATTTCCAGCACCCTCCAAAATATTTTGGGGGGTATTTTGGGGGGACTTTGTTCCTTCAGCACCCATCCACACCCACCCACGGCCCCGGTACTTAAATGCCAATAGGAGCGTATGATTCGTGTTTTATTACCAAACACATATCCGCAATCGTCATTTGTTACATTCTAGTCGCCGAGCTGGTGCTTAAAACACGTTGTCTGTTTTCACTGGTAAATAAAAGCGATTTTATTACACGAATTGTTTGTTTGTGTTTGCGACAATTGACCATTATTATGAGAAACTATTGCGGTGTGAGAATCTATTACGGCGTGAGATAGCGTAGCTATACTTGGCGATGAAAACAAACCCTGATTCCCCACGTGTCCTGCACCTCACGTGCCGAGAGACGGCGTTGATTACGTCACTCTCAGTGCATGTGACACGTTGAAACGCCCAAGTTAAACTGGGTGCAGTGTCAACTAATCTCCTGCCGCGCCACGTTAAGCGACTTGGTGTTTTGCCTAACGTGGATGACGGTACATACGTAGTGTTCGTGTAATAAAAACTGCACCAGTTACTAACAGGCTGGACCATTGTACAGTGGACGAGGAAGTAGGGCTAATTGCATATCAGGGGGGAAACACACCGTCTTCTGTGTCCGTCGTACAAATACATCGGAAGTCGGAAGGGGAAGGGAGTGCTGTTGCATTTATTTCGCGCCGCATCCCCATAAAATTTCACTTCCTGGTATTCTACTTATGGGGACAGAAAATTATGTCTACCCGCTACCAAAATACCTACGCTCGCTTCCCCCTGCCCTCCTATTTGCCCGCGAATATCCTTAAAAACACAGTGCTTTTAAATACGTGTGTATGTTTGTGTGTGTCTGTGCGTGTGCGTGTGTGTTTGTGATGTATGTTTGTGTTTGTGCATGTGATTCATAACATTCACCGACATATGTGGGTGCGTACGCACGTGCCCGTTGTCAGTGCGTGCGTACGTGGGTGCGTACATAAATGCCGTTATCTCCTCCGGGAACGGGCATGGCTAGTTTAATTAACGTCAACTGTATGTTACAAAACCGGCAGATTGAATCGCGTGTGAAGAGAAAAAATTAAAAAATAAGCCAGCGAAATACAACGTGACCCTTGCAATGACCGATACGAACAGCCTCAAAAGACGTCACGACGTCTACAGCTCGATAATACGCACCGGGTCACCCCCAACGTCACACCGACAGTTCGTTCGAGGTGCTTCGGTACGCGCAGATTCGCTTGTGTGACGGATTAAATGAGCCGTGTAATGAAGCTTTAAGTGACTTTGAATGTCCGTGCTACTTGCAACAACAGACACACGCGTACAGGCGCCTACATGCATGCACGGACTCGCACGCACATACGCGCGCGCGCACGCACACACACGCACGCACGCACACACAAACATATCATGCACACGGAAGTACACACGCACGCAGACACTACTCGCACCGCACGGATACACGCACGCAGGTACTCACAAATACACGCACGCACGCACGCACGCACATTCTCACGCTCAAGCTCACGCACACGTTCACACGAGCAGGCACACGCACGCACGCACGCACGCACGCACGCACGCACGCACGCACACACACGAACACGAACACGAACACGAACACGAACACGAACATGAACACATTGCTGTTCACCGAAATCCCCATACGACGCATATTCACGAAACTGCCGATGTCACTCGTTAAATAACTTTAGTCACGTGACTGTCTCGACATTAAAAAATAAAACAAGAAAAACTTTAGTTCTTCGCCAGCACTAAATGCCCTCACCAATCAGCTACAATATCTGTGCGCAAACAAATATGTTCTGGTTTCTTGCATCGGCTTGCACCCTGTACCAGTCATCAATCATCCTTCTCACCCGGTTTACTCGATGTCACCGTCAAGCTGTCTCCCCGTGGCTGAGGTTTCCCGAATAAACCGCGTCAGTCAACTGCTCCCTTTGTGGCAAGTGTGGCTGGAGATCGGACGAGACTGCTAGAGCCGCGACGCGATGTTAACATTTCCGTTTGTTTGAATCTTAGTCTGTTTATAGCACGACTAAAGTTGTATGAAATACGGTCCTCATAATAAATGTTACCTGATTATCCAGTACTGACGTTATTTTAAAGAAGTGACTAATTAATAAACAACAATAAACACAAAAACAGGACCAAAACAATACATTACAGATGCCCAAAAATCAGTTTATATTTAAATGTTTGAATGAAAAAAATTACTAACAGATTGTACATGTTCACTGTTGTACTACCCAGTTCATGCGTAATATAGTGTAGATTTGTCAAAATGTGTTAATTCCTGTCACAATTCAACGTGTGGCAATAACAAAGCTGAGACGATTGTAGGCATATTTGTTTGTTCATCACCGTACTTTAGTAGTGCACCGACGCAAGCTTACATCAGTGTTTATTTTATGTTCAATTAATAATTTATTTTTAATGTTTGTTATATAACACACCTTTAAAAAATCATCACCCTTCCAACCACCAGATGGCGACACGCTAGTAATTAGGCATTTTGCTACCAAAGGCGGGCATCCGGTTCTCACCTCGAGTCTTACACGTTATATATAACGTTCTGTTTCATTGACTGCTTTTTGCATCGATTTAGATTACTTCTACTATCGAAGTCAACCTGTTAAACAAATGGAATTGCGTGGAATTAATAGACATACCAACATACAGGTTATTATAATATTGTTGTTGTATATTCTAAATTAGATAATTTTACTATTAAACTCATGAGCGTTGCCGAGGCGACGAGATAGCATCTGGACTGTGTTCCTCAAAGTTATCAATCGGGTAATTGCAGATTGATAATAACATGTTATATCTCATAACATATAATGACTTCGCCGCTCGATCTCCATAACTAGAAGTATGGAGAGCGACGCCGGTCTAGATGTACTTCTAAGCGTGCGACCAATCTAGTGCCTCACATCATAAGAGCGTTCGGCATTTCTTGATTCCGTCAACGGCTAGGATATATATATATATATATATATATATATATATATATATATATATATATATATATATATACATATATTACATACAACCCTGATGTTTTTGTTAAGAATAAAAGACAATTATTATGTAGTACTGTTAGCCATCAATATATATATATATATATATATATATATATATATATATATATATATATATATATATATATATATATATATATATATATATATATATATATATATATATATATATATATATATATATTACATACAACCCTGACGTTGTTGTTAAGAATAAAAGACAATTATGTAGTACTGTTAGCCATCACATTTGAACATACTTTCTTACTGTTGTATTTGTATATTAACACAATTAACGTTCATTCAAAACAAAATTATCATATAATATATATCCGATATAGTGAGATAGCGGTGGCAGACGCGTCCGGTGATGACGAGGTGTTCTCATAAAACATCATATTTTAGGAATTGAGAGAGAGAGGGAGAGGAGGAGGAGGAGGAGGAGGAGGAGGAGGAGGAGACAGGGGGAGACAGATAGGAAGAGAGAGGGGGACACAGAGAAAGAGACGGGGGAGAAAGAGAGATACAGATAGATAGATAGATAGATAGATAGATAGATAGATAGATAGATAGATAGACAGACAGACAGACAGACAGACAGACAGACAGACAGACAGACAGATAGAGAGAGAGAGAGAGAAGAGAGAGAGAGAGAGAGAAGAGAGAGAGAAGAGAGAAGAGAGAGAGAAGAGAGAAGAGAGAAGAGAGAAGAGAGAAGAGAGAAGAGAGAAGAGAGAAGAGAGAAGAGAGAAGAGAGAAGAGAGAAGAGAGAAGAGAGAGAGCGTTGAATTTAACGTATCTATGCAAATTCATCACGCTACGACGTTTACCAGAACATACAATTATGGTTCAAATAGACTTCAACTGAAATAAACTTGCATTATGTTGATGGTCCTGCCATCGCTGCGTTCACAACACTAGCATGACATGACTTTGTGACTCCCTACGCAAGGCGTGAACCAGTGACAGGGTCAACTCGTAATGTCGCGACAGTGTCGCCATTGCCGCCCGTGTCAACCTCCGCGCCAACACTTGATCGCTGGAAATTGCTTGACAAAAGATCTGGCGGTGGGCTATGACAGCCAGCACTGAACTGTTTGTAATTACAGCAACTCAAGTACTTCTTTACTGCACTTTTATCAAATTAAAACGGAAACAGAAACTGTGTGAACCAAAATAAACGAAAGGCCATTGCGGACAGGTTGGCATACCAGAATTAATTTGATGGAACAGATATCGTAACGTGGTGCGAGACATAATGTTCTGGCGTCCGCTTTCAACGTGTGATTGACGTGTTGATATTTTCTTGACGCCTTACGATTAGACGATTTCGACAGAGAAGTGTGCGTGTGTGTGTGTGTGTGTGTGTGCGTTGTGTATATTAACACAAACAGGACAGCAGTGGTGCGTGATGCCGACTGTACATTCATTTAATACAAATAAAACGGTTGTGGTACGTGACAACGATATCTCGTATCTCTGTAGTCGTTGTCGCCTTTGCCAAGGAAAGATAATTATCATAGTATCAACATACGCGTTTACATTTCAACGCGTTGACGTCGGCTTGTCGGTGAGAAAGTGATTTAAATGTGCAGGGCCGCCTCGGCTTAATTATCAGTTAATACACGATCTGTTCATTGACCAAATACATTGTGCATTTGTATTAGGCTACATAGGTTACCTTAGTCCAATACGGTTATCATTAGGCATAGCAATTTTAATATGAACTAATATTCGGCCCCACATGCAATTATTGTTCTCGTGTTTATTTCTCAAATTTAAACCGGATGTACTTATTATCGAACAACCAGTTCATTATGAATCACACTCCTGCTATGTTATCTTATAAGTGTATTGGCATTCATAGTTTGTATAGCCGATGGTAACTACCTGTCCACTACACAATATATTGAATGTGACAAATTAAAGAACCACGACATTTTTATGTAACGCACCCAGTCGTATACAATTAACGCGAATTCGGTAATTCTCAACCCAATGGGAGCATAACATATTTATCTGAAAGTTGAAGAAGACTTTATTTCAGTACAATTAAAATACTTTGAACAGTCACCATTCTAGAAAAGAAAAAAGCTTAATCTGCAGATAAGCAATATGGTGGCAGTTAATTAACAATATATATATATATATATATATATATATATATATATATATATATATATATATATATATATATATATATATATATATATATATATATATATATATATATATATATATATAATTGCTGAATTATCAAATGCAAACAGTTTAGGTTCAACGTCGTGCATAATGTGATACAGTCGTTATGCATGTCAAGCAACGGCCCTTGTCGAAATCCATGCTGGTCCAATTTCGCAAGTGATGCAATACCGTTAATATTTTTTAGGTATCATTTCTGTGCATCATGCGGTCAACGAGTAAAACTGTCACCGACACAAACAAACGTTGAGGTTAGTGTCAAGCGTAGACGTTTTTGCTCATGAGCGTGAGGCTGGATCAAAATTCTCAACTCTGGTTGAAGTTTCGGGGTCCTGGGAAAGGGTACCTCTTCTGACAACAGTGCGTTCGGACTGGGAGAAAGATTTCAGTGCGATTTATTGTTTTCGGTTGTAAAGCTGCTTGCTCTGACTTACAATTTGTATATAAATATATAATTTATACGGAAACAAAGTAAAATCTGCGATGTACGATGTAATGCCATTATGACGTCATTGCGATTGCTTGACGTGACAAATACGTCACTGGACGTTACATTGAGACATCTTATTAAAATAATCTTTTAAACAATTGAACGTAATAAAATTAAAGCATGTGCATTAAAATACAATTAAGTAATAAAGTATTCTAAAATAAATTAATAAGGATAGTAAAATTAAACTGCCAGTTAAAATACGTGAACATCATTAATCATTCTGACAATGCACCAAACGCCACGGAATTAAAGTTTTAATAGCGATTTGTTGTTGCCCTTCGAATTGGTATTGGTGAAGCGACGTCCCATGAATGAAAAGTGAAACGTTGTAAGTGGAATATGGATTCAGTAGCCTTATTATGCTACGCACACACCAGCCGATTTGGGCGTACACACCAATCGACTAGTTGGCGTTAAAACAGTATAATATGTAGTTTAATATATACCCGAAGACAAATTTAGAAGTGACACCGTGTCTTCCAACTTCAGGGGCCGTTGACCGATACCCGGTGCGACTAGCTGCCTCGTTAACGCGAAGACAAATTAAAACATTCCAGAGTATAACCACGTCTTTGGTTAACTTGTACTTCTTCACCTCGCCGACACAAAGGAACGTGCACCGCTAGCGGGGTCGACGGTTTACATATATATCAAATGTCTTAATACATTCAAATGTGTCTATTTATACACGATTTTATGCCAAACAATACCTGACGCAGCGCTTTGCAAATCAGGAAACTAAATAATGCGTTCTCGCATGAGTCGCATTTCTGACTGAAGCCGACATACAATACGCGCGTTTCTGGTTAATTGTGTGTGCCATGGACTCGGGTAGCAAATAGCAAACACCCCGGTGGCCAGTGCGAGGTGACTCGGTACAGAACTCACGGCCAAGGAATGGCCCATAACGCCAGCGTCACCTCCGGCGTGGCTATCATTTCACCTCAACAATTTCCATACGCCTTCCGCATTGGGCGTGATGGGCTCATATTGCACGCCGCCGGAGGCAATTTCTGAAGAAATAATTGTCCGGTGATTTTTATTGACAGCGATGTCGTGATTAAAAACACCGTCTAGATTATGCGGAATCGGTTCCCGGTAGATGGCACGATAAGGGCCGTACTCGATGTGAATTCCGTTGAACCCTCTCCTGCTACAGATCAAACTTTTCCCGAGTATTTTGTGTCTGCTTTGCACTGTTCCACAACAAACAGTGAAATATTCAGTTTTCAAGTGAAACGTTTCGTAGGCATGCGCATTAATGCTACGAGCTTATTAAACTCGTTAGAAAAAGTATAATGTTGGACAATGTATCATCAGTATTATATCCAGTGCACCCGGCACTTACCTGGCCCTTGGGTAAGCCACCGTGTGTTGGATAAACCCCGTTGGCGGCAGAACGGAATGTATTTGTGGGACGTGGCTGAGAAGCAGTGCTTCAGCAGATCTCAGCTGCATGCTGCTGTCTCGCTGATAAAATAACGATGATGATGATGATGATGATAAATGATGATAATGATGAAGAAGATAAGAAGAAGAACACTATATAGCGCCACAAATCTAGGCAAAATAGGTGTGTGTGTGTGGCTCTGAGTACTTAATTATGCATACATGTATGTATGCATAATATGAATAAGTTACGCAAAATTAACGATATTAAATTAAATGACAATAAGGAGGGGAGTGCTTTTGAAAACAATTGCGAAATCGACGCGACTCCGAATTCGACAAAAGCGCCAGACCACATCTTGCTAGCTGGGCTTCAGGCACTCTACAAAAAAGTTCAGATATTTTCGTGGGCCCCTGGCTTTCGTGGATCCTATAGGCCCTTGCCGTCAGTGCATATTGGCGAAGGCGCCATTGAGTAGATTTATCATAATGTCGAGAATTATGTATTACAAATTGAGGAACATGCCCGGTCAGCTTGAAAACCGGAATATAATTCTGTTGAAAGTCTGTATCCAGATGGTTTTCGTTGCGACCAAAATAGGCCAAACTTGTCAGCGCGAGAACTGGATGGAGGAATTCGATTGAACAGGTTTGGCAGGGAGTAACGTCGGAAGCGCTTTGATGATGAAGGCAACTATACGAACCAATCGTATTGCTCATGACCGGGTTACCTGATAAACAATAATTAAAATACACACATGCACGCACGCACGCACGCACGCACGCACGCGCACACACACACACACACACACACACATACATATATATATATATATATATATATATATATATATATATATATATATATATATATATATATATATATATATATATATATTAATGCCAGGAATAATCACGATGTACGTCAACGAGAGGAGGATAGGCACAACTTTAATTCAAGCAACCGCAGCTAAACATGTACCCAAATAACCTATCACATTATAGAACAAGGTTGGTCGTTGTGTAAATAAATGTGAGAGGTAACAGTTCCAGAATTCGTCATTGTGTATTAAAATGTCACCTATAGCGATGACTAGTACAGAAACCGCTGAGCGAATGTTTACTCAAGCTATTATCGTCACGACGACAAAGGTTGCACTAAGGTAGCACCCGGAGACATTGGTGGCGTTGAATAGATCTGTCGGTGACTCTCAATGCTCCCGCTGGTACGTGCAGTACCAGCGGGAGCATTGAGAGTCACCGACAGATCTATTCAACGCCACCAATGTCTCCGGGTGCTACCTTAGTGCAACCTTTGTCGTCGTGATCTGCCCATTATCGCTCTCTTGTCTGTGTCACGTCTCTTTTTCTGGATATGTAAATATGTGCTGTGATCCTGCGCGTTGCTTTGTTTGTGACTATCCACGATAAAACATGCATACCTGAGACAAATTAGAATATACGCACATTCTCTCTTTGAAAAACTGGTCTAGCCTGATGCAGAAAATAGGTACGACTGGTACTGAAAGGGGAAATGCGAACGACGCGTGGAATTCATTGAATGGTCTCGTTATAGCCTCACTAAGTCGAACCTGTTGACCCGACGGGTCGATCGAGGTTAGTGCAACTCTCACTGTCACGCCGTAAATTAACACCAACAGAAACGTTATACAGTCGATTGAAACTAAATCCTATGTCATTGGTTCTATACAATATTTTAATACAACTGAAGCTGCTTTTACAGTCGATTGAAATTATGTTGTTTTATACAAAATATAAATACAGACGAAGCAGGTTTTGCTAGCGAAGAATATTATGATGACATTAAAGTGTTGTTAGAGCAACCTTTACTACACGCGAGTTAGTTTGGTGGTACAGTTATATGACACGATCATAATTAATCAGTATGGTTCTGAATGTGTGGTGGCAGGCAAGGTTGGTCTGGAGTTCCATTCTTTAGCAACCTTTCAGTTACTGCAAGGAACGTGATGAAGGTTTCTCTGTGTTTAATTGTAAAGACAGACCGAACAACGTGACCAACTTTCGCTGCTAATATTACAACACTTTCGTACCTGTTTTGTTTTCCTCTCGGCATTCCTGTCGTCAGCGGTGAGGTTGGCCATGGTTACCATCGTCATGTTGTTTGTCTTTTCTTTCCTCACTTTTCTCTCACCGTATTATCTATCACCTGTCTTTAGCTGTTGTTGTCCATTCTCCTCTCATGCTTTTCAGATCTCTCTTAACGCAGTCCTCCCATCGCATTCTCGGTCCTCCTCGTCTCCTTTTGCTTCCACTTTCTGGGCATCTGATCTCTTTGCCAGTTGTTCATCTCCCAATCGTTTCGGCCCATTTCAACCTACCTACTCCTCAGCAATTCTTTCTTTAAGCTTTCTTTCACTCCACTCTCAGTTCGTCCATTATTTTCTTATCCACTCTCCTCACTCCCACGATTCTTTTTATCCAATTGTTTTCACAAACCAGCACCTTCTCCTATTGTTTCTCTGTTAGTGCCATCGTATTTAAGCCATACATGTATGCTGGGTTAACACACCTGTGTCTTGATGATATTATTACCATCTTGTGAATTTTACAAGAACAAAATATTGTTGCTATTGTATTAC
Source organism: Oasisia sp. SBJ-2009 (assembly GCA_964017155.1). Classification (NCBI taxonomy): domain Eukaryota; kingdom Metazoa; phylum Annelida; class Polychaeta; order Sabellida; family Siboglinidae; genus Oasisia; species Oasisia sp. SBJ-2009. The sequence continues at coordinate 40,606,747 of OZ024862.1, read as the reverse complement.
AATTCCACGTGTAGGTAATACTGCTTGTCGTCCCTGTTGAAATATTTGGAAGCTTCGTTGAAAGCAAGATAACAAGCAAAAGAATCAGGTGTGCTTAGGAAATGTCTTAAAAATAGCAAAACGTATATTACTGTACTCGATTTGATCCGTGTCTTCCTTATGCAACAGATTAAAAATCAGTTGCTGTCGAACAATTATGTGGCCATGTCCCACAGTATGTTAAGGTTTCCCGTCGTCAGCTCAATTCATAACATCGACTTTGAAGTATTTCGTGTTTAAATATTGCTTCTCAAACATCTACCAGACTGCGACCGTTATGAACAAATACAATCTGCTTATCGCCCACACCACATCACTAAAACAGCATTGAAAGAGCACTGTTGAAAGTAAGCGGCTTTGTAAATAAACAATTCCAATAATCCAAAAAAGTGGATATGGTGGATGTGGTTTCAACTGAAATCTTTAAAAGTTGGAAAAATGAGTTTAGTACTCCATAGTGAACGCCAAATGTTGATAAATCATTATTTTAAAACACTTTTCGGCTATGGATGTAGACGTGTGGTTATTTTTGCATATAATAAACCAGTTGTAATATTACTGACGTATAATATGTTCTAACCATTCCTTCCAATAAATGAATTATGATCCTGTCTGTAATTATCTTAGCCATTACACCACTAGAAGACATAGATACTTGCCAATGTATCACTGCATTTAACTGGTCTTTCCAATTGCTTTGAACGAGGGGTGAGTAGGTGGGTGGGTGGTTGGGTGGGTGGTTGGGTGGGTGGTTGGGTGGGTGGTTGGGTGGGTGGGTGGGTGGTTGGGTCGCATCGATCCTATCCAATGTTTTGGATTAATAGCTTTTATTTACAAAGTCCCTAAGAAATGATCTGTATATACACTGTGTAAGGTGGCAATAATTACACTACTAGATCTCTCAGCAACTTTCGACGCTGTCGACTGCGACATAAATGGAATGTCAGTGCTCTTCAATGATCGGATTGGAATAACCGGAACATCCGTGGCGTGGATTGATTGGTATTTGGCTGACCGACGTCAGAATCATCAAGTGAGTGACAGGACGTCAGCAGCACGGCCAGTGACATCCGGTGTTCCGCTACGGTTCGTTCTCGGCTCGCTCGTGCTCAGTTTTTGCGTCGGTATCTCTCGATGATATCGCCCGTCCCCGGCACGAGTTCCTACACGAAGATCCCACGCAAACCAAGTGTAGATTGACACAGGCGGCCTATTTCAGTCTGTACTTGTAATGACAAAAATAAATACTTCAATACATATTTACAGCAAACATATATATATATATATATATATATATATATATATATATATATATATATATATTGTTTTATTATTGTAACGCGCACTCTAAATGACCATATATTAGTACAATCCACATAGTTAGATCATTAATCTTTCACCTATAGACTAGTTCTAGTGGCGGCGGCGTGTTCTATTTATATATATGGTACAATCAAACTTTTCACACTAGTGCTTTACTTAGACTTTGGGTCTCAAAGTTGAAGATTCTCTAGAAACTCCTGATATCTATCTATCTATCTGTCTGTCTGTCTGTCTCTCTGTATATATATATATATATATATATATATATATATATATATATATATATATATATATATATATATATATATATATATATGGCCTATATCCGACTACCGGCAATAACCATAATTGTAATGCCTATGTGTCCGCTTCACAGAATACCTACATAATTCTATAGTTATAAATAATGTCAATAAAAATGATATTCTGAGCACGTTATTGAGTTATTTTCCAAATCAACTAAGCAGAATGTAGACTCAACACGAAACCGTCGCTATCGTTAGCTGACAGCTAAACAAGTGTCTTACTCGGGAAGAAACAGGTTACTAGAACGATGCAGCACTTACGTAATTATTCCACATATCGCTGTAAGCTCGAAGGACCTTGCATTGTTAAGCAAATCAGCAACCAAGTACAAATAATTAAAAACACAAACACTCCATTTTGGCCAAGATTGAGCGGATTGTGAATGACAAGTAGAAAACTATGGAAAATTAATAAAGACTGCGACCGAAGTGGACGTTGATGGTAACTTGACAAGTGCCGATACACTATACTGGTATCCGACGGGTGGCCAGTATTGTACGTTGACGTTGCAACGCTTAGATCGTGTTATACATTCACACTATCGAGATTTGATAAGAAATTCGGTTAAAAATGTCTGTCGTCCAACCATTAATATTTAATGATTTCATTTTGATGTAGACATTTTGTGAAAAGCTGTGACAATACCAAATTTTAATAATTGTCGTCATATCATATCTGGGGTGTTACTCCCCATATATCAGTTAAAAAGAATTTAATTACACGATGACATGGTTTAGCTGTTTTAACAAAACATAGACATTGCAAACAATTACTGTTTCGTTCACATTTTAATCCGAAATCGCCCATAATTTATTTAAAGAGGATGTCTTGTCATATATGTTGCATTAATATTATGTTCTTATGGCTATAATCAATACGTTGCAGGTATGTTGCATACAAAATCGTTATGTTATGCTTGTAATAAGGTTTGGGATTTGAAAGCTTCGATCACGTTACACGTTCAAATGGTGAACAGAACAACTAGTTTCAAAAGTAGCTGTATTGGCTTTAAGCGAGCATAATCAACCGCAATACTCTTTGATGGTTTAATATCTTCCCTTTAGTGCATTGATATGGGAATGTGAAATATTTTATTTTATCTACCTTTCGTTGTTTTCATCACTAAACTGAATGGCATCTCTATATATAACCACTTGACATGGGCGATATAACGAGACGAAACGAAGTACCAACTGCGGTTGACTTTTTCTCGTTCACTTATCATCCTCGGCCCTCCCTCGTGACATTTCCGATTAACACGATTATCGTAATGTGTTGACGTAATGTGTTGACGTAACGTGTTGAAACATGTACAGCCGATGAAGTGCGTTGAAAACTAACTGAGTTCTAAAGTTTCCTCTGATGAAAGGAAACGTTAGAACAAACTTTTCCTTTGTTGAAAACATCCTTAGCACCCGAGAACCACAAGTTAGCGGCCATCCATGACATCTCGTCTCCTCAATTTTGAGGTTGACAAAATCTTGTTTGGTGCAAAACACTTCTCGCTATCATTACACGGACGACCTTTTGAAACATTTGCGCGTACACAACTCCACAACGACACACCCCGAATGTAACCTACATGGGTACCACATTATACATTCTACGCCCCAGATCCGATATGTCGCAAACGACGCGTGCCTGGCCATGTGGCATTATTCTTTATACTCCTTATCTCCTTTTTATTGTATAACATCTGATTTCGTCGAACCGGCGTTTTCGCATCGTGGCGCGATTTCGGTAAATCAGAACAAACGCATCAAGTTGGACGGGTAGGTGGTAAACAAACACTCGCTGCTCCCCGGCCGTGGACCGAGCGAACCCTGCACACGTCACTTGCTGTCGTTTTTCTGAAGCGTTGAATGCTTTCTGTTATGGATTATCACGCCGGTATGCTAAACAAACTCCAGTTACGGGACGATGATAGATGTCCGCCTCGTTTATCACCACTGCGCGTCATCGAAAAACTTTCTTTGGCGACATGAAAGAGCGCTACGGAGGTTCGCTTCACATCACTTGTGCGCATTGATTTGGAAGACTTCCTCCGGAGCACGTCTGGGCAAGATGGCAGCCATTGCCGTGTCAGCGACTCGGTGAAGACAGGCAGTAATCAGCGGCTGGGAATGCGGAATTAGGGGCACGCTTGTGGTCATGTTATGGATTACAGTTAGTTTAATTGGTAGGCCCTACATACACGTCTTGATTAGGCAATCGTCGGATGTGTTTGGCTAAATTGACAGCGCCAAGCGAAATTTATTTCGCCGGGTCACAGCCGATCTTTCGTGTAGTAATGGCATGCTGATGTTAGTTTATTTCTATTCGCAGCGCTGTAGGACACAATGTATGCCAATTAGTGCAAGGTGTACATTATTAACACATAAAATGTTAATGATGGTTGAGGTTTTTATACTAGGTAATTGGCAACTGTTGCTTCTTCATTAACATTGCATCAAAAAGTAATGCATTTCCTAAAGCAATAACATTACGACACGAAGATAAGCATATTAAAAAATTGCAATATCTGCCTACATGTTTAATGTATGTCGAGCAGTGATGACCTTGTGTCAGCAAATAAGTCAAATTAGTATATTACATAAATGTGTAACAAGTGTCACTTCGAAAACAAATTGTGGCACTAATCACTCTGCTGGTGTTATGCTATCACGTGTTCAGTTTGCATAACTATCGATTGATATCACGTGTTCAGTTTGCATAACTATTGATAATAAAAGGTACCATATTGTCAGTGCACTGTGGTTGAATCAACTATCGCGATACCGCTTTATACGTGAAACGAGAAAGCTTAAACATTTGGGTTTGGATTTGCTGTGTAATTGGGCTCGAATATACCCAGGATATTTGCACAAAATAAAATTAAAATGTTATTACTATCATCATTATCATCTATATTTCGATGTGTTGCTACGTCGTTTTCATTAGATATATTACTATAGCAACGTTTAATGACGTTTAAATGACGTTTAACAAATGACGTATCAATACTCCATCACGTGATCGGAGCACCAGAACTCTTCATACTCACACGCGCGCGCGCACGCACACACAGACACGCACGCACGCGCGCGTATGCACGCATAGGCGGACACACACTCTCTCTCCCCCTCTCTCTCACTCACACACTTTAAAGAATGACAGTATGTTAAATGTTCTATTCTTCTTCCTATTTACGGGTAACAGTAATTTAATAAATGTCGTACATGTGGATGTTGCTAAGTTGACGCAGTATTAAAGTGCTAGGGCAGGTAGGACAGTAGTCAGAAGAATGACGTCAGGGAGGAGTCAAGTAATACAGTTTACAGGTGGCAAAAACTGCGTCCAACAGATCGAGGGTCATCGTGTGGTCTGATGGTTCTGGCAGATAGACGGAATTTGTGATGGCGAGGTTATGGTAGAATTTGTTGAACACGTCTTGTCGGGTCCATTTGTGACGTTGTTGCAGGATGTTTGGTGCTATCGACTAGTGACCCACCTTGCAGCTTTCTCTACGCCTAGTCTCGTTTAACCGACTCTCGCTCGGTCACGTTACTTCGCCGAGAAGATGGTCTGGTGAAATAGTGCTTTGCTTATAATTATTATGGTGTCACTGTTCAAAGCCGTCAGATGGCATCACTGTTGCGGATCAATTTCTCTACCGCCTAGTCTCGTTTAACGACTCTCGCTTGGCCACGTTACTTCGCCGTTACTTTCTGGTGAAACAATGCTTTTCTTATAATAGTATGGTGTCACTGTTCAAAGCCGTCAGATGGCATCACTGGTTCAGATCAATTCACAGGTTTATGTCAATAATAATAGTAGTAAATGTTTATACAGTATGTACCCTGTTGATAACGAAACCAAGTGAAAAAATATCTATACACAAAAGAAACAAATTAATATAAAAATTTAGAAAGAAAAGTTTTAATTTCTCTTCAGTTTTATTTGTGACATGAATCAGTATAAGTTTAATATGAAAATTTTCATAGCATAGTATTATCTGATAAAAAAGGTATCCTTATTTAATTGCTTATTTCAAATTCGACCAGAGACTCGATCATTGGTTCTACTTTGTTATGTGGTAATCCCGCCCTGGCGGTTAGAATTGAAGAGCCGTTTTACCAGAGAGCGTAAAGGGGAGAGATGTCACTCAGCCGGTGGCATTTTGGATTTTGAACTGGTGGCGCACCAAGCGGCTGGGTGTCATGCGAGTTCATAAGCAAACCGGCGTGCTTTCATTCATTTGGTTAAAAAGCGATCGACTGCTCGTACGTTGACTTGGGGTGTGTGTGTGGGGTGGGGGGGGGGGCGGGGTGGGGGTGGACATGTAAAGATAAAAAAATTATATTTTTATGCGCCAAATATATTGATTTTCAAAAATATATAATATTTTATGGTCATTTCACGGCTACATTATGATAGGATTCATGAAATCTCAGATATGATCATTATGCCTGGTTCTTTCTTTACCATGTCCATGTCCATGCATTTTAAAATTTGTTGAAATTTTCCGGTTTTATATATACATTTTGATACATGTACTGCCTATGGACACACAACTGGTCCATTGTAAATTTGAAAGGATGTATGTACAGTAAATTATGATGTAGCCCTAAGTGTCTTTTTCTACTACTTTCAATCTTTGTATTCTAGTCATATTTACTTCTTGTTTTGGTACACATGATGTTTAACATCTCACCTAAACATGCTAAACCTACACCCGCCCAAATTGCCAACACCATCATATATGCCTCCCTGTGGTTTATGTGTTCCTCTATTTTAATACTTTGTCATACAGTTGTGGGTGCGTTAAATTATGTGTCTATTCCTAGTCATATTCATAACTTGTTTTCATGATGTTTAAATTGTATTTTTTTACACCATTGCATACTTTTGTATTTTTAATGTCTGAAGGCTTCACCTCAACAGTTTTATTACTGAACGTGGATTCCTTAATAAATAAATCAATCAATCAATATAATTCAGTTCAGACAGTTACTGTCCAATCCCAATTTTTAGAAATTTTTCATTCCTATTCTGAAACAGATCAAAAACATGAACAAAAAAGACATGGGTACAATAATACATTTATTGTAGGCATTAATAGCATGGGTACAGATATTAAAGTTAGTATACACTTCAAATGAGCCCAAAAACATGCCAATTTGGTTTGATTTGCCAACATTTGCAGAAAGTATTCAACACCATCTTTCATTTATCAAATACATATCATTTTGTAATCAAGCCACTTCAATTTTTTTTTTTTTTGACACACACGTCTACAAATAAATAATGTCTGCACATGTCCATCTATGTTTAGAATTAATGTAATTTCGCAGATGAAAGATGCATATGATACATACAACCTGTGCTGTATATTGATACATGATAATCATCATGCGCCACACAAAAAGTAAAAGAATATGTGCCAGTATTAAAATGTCAATACATTGTTAGCTACATGTACATTTGTTCACAATATTCATTATAGTTAGTCTTCAGTTTCATTGAATTGGCATAGTTTGCAATTCATATCGTGTGACTGCAAAATATAGCCAAAATGTTGGTTGCCATTTACAATATTTAGTGTCCAAATGACATACAGAAATATTTCGGTGTTCTCACAAAAACGTTACAATTATTGAAACATACTAATGTTATACCTTAGTCCAGCAAGGGCTATATGTATACTGTATGGTGATGTATTATATATCTAGTCAACTGTCTCAAGCAATTTACAACAATACAATCATCTGGTCTGACATGAATATAATCAAGAACATTGATTTTACCAGGACTGAAGTATCTTGCTCAACTACATGCTCAGAAGATTAAGTTCTATCCTTGGGGGGGGGGGGGGGGGGGGCTTGCTTTCTTTCTGGCGATCTGATTGATTGCAGCTGAATAACGTGGGAACTGCATCCCATACCAGCTTGTCACGGCTGTTGGCATTCATAAACTGTGACTCGGTGAAGTGTTTAGCGCACATCCGGCAGTTGTTATAGAGATACCCGCAGTATCTTTTCAACAGATCTTCCCTTCTAGAGTTTATAACCCATCGCTTACTCCTGAAATAAGAAGTGCAAAAACATTGAATTACAGCCAGCATTACACATTTATTGCTAATATTTTGCCAAGGCACCTATTCTATTATCTAGAATTTAGATACACCATGTACATGAACAAGGACAAGTAGGCCAGTCTGGACACATGATACAGTGTCAGTGATATTTACTCTTAGTTCAGCCCACCACAAGATCCGCTGGGACATACTGTTAATTTATTGTCATTGATAACCATCCCCCCTCCGCCCACGACAGTACTGTTACTTGGCCCAACTACTACTAAACCCGTCCCAGCCATAGGGAGTGTTTTTGTTTACATCACCAGCTGACATCCAGTCTGACACTGACTGGAGGGGGGGGGGGGGCGTGTCGATGCGTTGCATTTATGCATTTATGTGTGTTATGCATGGTATTTCTTTTTAGTTTGTATTGATTTAATGCCTACCTGTCTTTATCTTTCGGGAATCTGAAGAATGAAAGCTCTGCGTTGTCGTTGACGCTTTTGTTGTTGCTGCAGCCAAAGGCTGAGCAAAACGAACCGCCGTGCCTGGCGTACGCCATGTTGATCTGACTTTTGCAACCCAGCCGCTTGGTTCGCTGCGGTCTATGTTTTAAAAATGGCGTCCAATGGGAAACAGCGCATGTGATTGGTCTTCCTTTAATTGTCTTTGGTTTTACCCCTGACAAGTGATGGGCTTAAAAGTGCTGCCACCTCACGGCGCGTGGGTCATCGATGCTACTTATGGCCTGAATGGTATGTACAGCGTACGGGGCCCCGAGAGTGGCTACATGGATTTTGTTCTGTTTCTGATCTTGAGGTTGTGTCTGAGGAGGCCGAGGAATGTGTTTGCTTTTATGTGAACCTGTTGAAGTTGGATCTCCATTTAGGGTTATCATGCACGTTGCCACTAAGGTACGCTGTAGTGCTGATCGATGTTATCCAAGGTACGTCCGCGCAGCCTATACGATGATAATATCTTCTTTTTCTTTGGCGGGTGGCATCCAGCGTAGAATATGTCTGCAGGTGACAGTTCATTGACCACTATTTCTCCCATGTGCTTAGTGAATGTAAGTCTTCATGCAACTGTGGTTGGTCTTCTCTCTCTTCTCGAAGGTGTTGCTCCACACGGTGTCGTCAATGAACACTCTGACTTTGGACTTGGCGGCTTTTAGTAGGTGATGTGCAAGAAAAAACCAGGACCAAGGCTTTGAACAATCATATTAGGCGATCTTTTAGTTACTGGGATAAATATAGGAACGATTACATGGGCCTTGATCCTCCCTTTTGTATATAAGACCGGTAATATAAAACTCTCCGACGATGGCATCGTGATGCAAACATTAAATTGTGTTTTAGTTATTAGAAGCCGAGCCACCATAATAAAATATACGCAACGTGTTCGCCAATGTGTTCTGAATGTTTCTAGCGCTCGGCATACATTCTAGTTACAACGTTATAATAATATGAGTTATCATTCAATTATTCAACCTTTTTTCAAACCATTATCGTCAACAGCCGCCGCATCAGTCCTTGCATACACGTCACACACAAGATGGTCTGCGGGGAAGTCAGTATTTCTGGTAGTCACCACATTACAAATGCACCAGAGAGTTCCCTTTGAGTTCCTCACTTTTGTATGTTTCTGCCATATTAACCAACATTTTACGTTGGGACTGATGGTAGTCACTGCCAGGGTGCTTGTCGGGCTCAATGTTTCTTTTACGTCTCAAATTCAGACAGGACCAACATGAACGTGATCTCCGAGTCAAAGTGGTCGAGAGGGTTAAACCCCCACCTGGAACGCTCTCACTAACCACCCCTGTTAGCTTCTCTAGTCTTCGCAAGTCTACTTTTAACATTTGCAACTCTGGTGCAAACCAAGATTTTCTATTGTTTTACTGTCATCGTTGTTTTATTGTACAACGGTTGTTGTTAATTAATATGTATCTATATATCATGATGATTATATACACTTATTGACTTGTACGGTTGACCTATTGACTTCTTGTGTATGTACTACATCAACTTTTTTGATTTGTAGTTTTCGAACATGGTGTGTGTTCATTTAAAAATATTTATTATTGAGTAGTTGCCGTTTTAATGTGTCAGATTTACCTGCATTTTATTGAAAATAAAACTGAGGACGAAAGCAGCTTCCAATAAAAAGAAGTCGCCTCAGAACACGAAGAAATAAGTATACTTTGGTTTTGGAGTATTCAACGATGAGCAGAATGAATTCGCAGCGCACCAGACTGCGTATAGAACGAGGTCACTGTCACAGTTTGAGGTCCTGCAAGGTCACAATATAAAGGCGATGCTCGAGAAGACTATCATCGGGACGATAATGGAAAAGGAAGAACTGCAAGCACCGCCGGAAACTACTCGGTTTGCATGGCGTATTCTGCTGAGAGTGGTACATGTACCAGTTCCAGCTGTACCGTCACAAGAAGGTATGTAAGCAATTGAACGGAGACACCCACCAGTTCAAGGGCAGCGGTTGCACGGAGGCGTTTTCGCTGAGGTACAACCGGTGCAGGCACATACTGAACCACTGCCCTAGGTGTTCGACGACGCGACCTCGACGACGCGAGTGCATCAAAAACCTTCGTTCTAAGCAAACTGCGAGGTATTCAGGAGCAGACCGAAAAGGAGAGGATGGAGTCGTCCACTTCCGCGACTTCGGATGGCGCCAACGCCTCGACTACGTCCACGCTCTTCTGCTACGATTGCGCCTCGCACGTCGACGTGATGCTGTTTCAAGAGCACAAGCGGGAGCGCGGTGCAAAACCGCCTGTCTCGATGACATGCCTGGACTGCTGCGAACGTTTCCTCACGCGACTCTGGATGAACGAACACAAACGTCAGAACTACACATACCGAGCTCGTCTGCCAGTGTGTATGCGCAGCGTCGTCTTCTAGAAGAACTCTGATTTTCTTGAACATCGGAAGGTCAACCCGAGCCACTGTATATCGACCGCCGTTGGGTCGACACAGCGGCGTGTCGAGCAGTGCCTGACAAGACTTACTCGACGTAACCGAACGCATGGCCACATCCGTCGATAAACCAGTTCACCTCAAGCCGACGTAGCCAGTTTTGTGACGAGTATTCCCACCTTACAGGTGCACACGTCGAGGGGAATGCAATCACTAACGTAGCGGTCCATTTCCAAGGCCACTCGCTGGATATCAGCGTAACAAGGGTCGACGCTTGTGCACCAGCAACGACTGTCCACACACCAGCGCCTGTTCCTACCAGCCGTAGTGTAGCGTAGAGATACGACAGTCGGTCGAGGCACCCCAGAGGCAACAGGCAAAGAAGGAAGAACCGGACTCAGCAGTGACGATGTGCGGAATTGCATCGCCCGCTGTGTCCAGTACTGACACGAACCCACTGGCGGCTCTGGGCCTGGTGAGGCGGAGTTCTCTCCCAAGCATCCTCGGTAAGGCCAATTCACGCACTTCTGGCACCGAGATAGTGCAGACTGGACAAGCTGCGGCACCACGGGCGCAGTCGCTTCCAGATGACAAGTCAACTACAACCACGCCTCGCCAGTCGAAACCCAAAAGGATCAACCACGTACCCGTTATTAAGAAGGTCATGTTGTCCCAATGAAGATCGGCTAGCTTGTTCCGGTTTCAAAAACGACCAATCAACACGCTGCAGTGGCTGAGGCCAAGAAACTCGTGCAGAAAATTTAACCGCGAACGCAAAATGCTACGACGACTGAAGTTTCAGAAGGACACATGCCGATATCTTTGGATGATACATCGGCAACACCGGCGCCGAACCATTCTGCATCGCTGGCACCAACACCGGCAACACCAAATGAAGACCCCGAAATGTCAATAGTGAAAAAACACCACACAAAAAACGCGTCCCGTACGCCCGCAGTCCAACCGCAGGGAACGTTCGAGACGCAAACTGAATTTGTTAAAACGTATCGTATCCGACGCGGAGACCGTCGGCACAAGTGGCTTATGCGCATAAACCAGAACCACCGAAGACGATAGCAACACCGCAGTCTTCAACGGTGACATCACTACCGCGCAAGAAACTACCACAGACGTCTGCCGACAAATCCGAATCTTCTGCAGGGCTGGGCAAACCTGCTGCAGTGCGAATGTTCGTGCACCCGGGGTCTGGCTAGATGAAACTCGCGTCTGAGAAACCAGTCCTTCGTAAACCATCGAATGTTAAAACAGAGAAAGCGAAGCAGTCATCACTGCGTAAGAAACCATCACAAACATCTGCTGACAAATCCGAATCATCTTCCGCAGAGAAACTCGAACAGGCTGCAGCACGACCGAACGAAAGTCGCACCACAGAAACAAGTCCTTCGTAAACCAGCAAGTGCAACAACCGAGAAAGCGAGGCCGACCGAGAAAGCGAGACAAGCGCCAAAGAGGAAACACAACCAAAAAGCAGAAATAGACGACTCGTCGAACGAGCCTGGTGCGAAGAAATTGCGTGCGACGGGGTCAACGAGTCTGACAGAAGACGCGACGGTGGTGTACAGGGCAAGTCTGCCAAAGCCGCCGTGATCCTAGGTGGCCGTGGTCGAGACGTCTTGGCGAAGGACGTCATCACTGCAAAGCGAGCAGCGGTCGGCAGGTCTCAACAGACCTCTCAATCTCGACACATGAAGTCAGCCAGATCATCGCCGTCTCCTACAAAGGAATTCGCATCGAGCGTCAAGTCTCAGCTGACCGCCCGGAGCAAGACAACACCGCCGTCAAAGGACACGGTCTTGACGACTCGCGCCGGAGTGCGTCGCTCCGATTCTGCGAGCTCGCGATCGTCGGCCCTGAAACCCGACCTGGCACACAGACAGAGCGGGCTGATGCTCATCGCTCCCGTCATCACTGACACGGTGATGCGTTCGGTGCGAGACGACGTTCATGCGCGTGCGAGACATCACAGCTGACGTCATGTCAGTCATCGTGCAGCGGAACTGAAGACTGGCGGCCACGGCAGATTTCCTCCTAGCGGCAACGGGACTGTGAACGGGAACGGCGTCAAAGAGGAGCCTGAGACGAACGAAGGACAGTGAGAGACGGTCGACCGAGAGCGCATGTTGATGAGCTAAATTTGTTTTAAGTATAGACTGAATGGCGACCATTTCTTGTCACAATCGAGTTATGATGCCAAACGTTTTGCGCACGAATTTACATAACATGCATATGTTTTCGCATAGGTCCTGAAACCGTAAGCGTGCATTCTTCTTGTACACCAATCCGATATAGAATATAATGTAATAACAGTTACCGTGAACAGTGCGCAGTAGGCATAGCATTATGTGTCAACACACTTGCGAATAACAATGCGTGTTAATAAATGAAAGTGTGATAAATAACCGATTTGGGGCAGGTTTAAATGAAACCACGTTTTAATCATTCACCGTGTATCCCTCTCCCTCTCCCCTTCCTCTCCATCTCCCTATCCATCTCACTGTGTCCCTCCGTCTCGCTCTGTCTCGAGCTCTCTCACTATATATATATATATATATATATATATATATATATATATATATATATATATATATATATATATATCCTCTTTCTCCTACTAATTTCCACTTCTCACCCTCCTTCTATACGCCTCTATAAGGTGGGTAAAGGCGGAACAGAACTAGATACTCTTTAAGATGTATACCCAGCCAATACACTGCTAAGAAGGTCCACCTGGCGTTATGCTCTTTAATTAATTGCAGATCTTGTTTGACAAATAGAGATTCTATTTTAGTACTAATATCTACAATATTAAGACATCCGTCCGCAAATGTGTTTATTTGTGATTTTCTTTTCAAAGCTTCGGGTTTACTGTTCCAAAGAAATGGAAATGCCAATGCCCCTTTGTTTGGTACTGAGTTAAGACTCCCTATGTGCTAAATGGAGCTGCACAGCACAGATTGCATGATGTTATTTTCCATTTAAATGATAATTCCATCCTGCTATATAAGTTCACAACTTTTTCGAAATTAGAAATAACTTTCCAAAAAATCTTTTTATCGACTTCTTTTGCACCTGTATAAACGCCGTATTTATTGTTGAAGTCACTAGTCCATTTTAGACCATCAGGTTCAACTAAGAGGACCCGGATTCGAATCCTGTGCTGCGGTGTTAAACCTTTGGGCAAGTTTGTTTCATTCTACATTGCTCCAGTTCACTCAGCTGTATAAATGAATACCTGGCAATAGACAAGTGATTGATATGTGTGCGAGTAGCCTTCGCGCATTATTTGCAGCATATGGCTGCATGCTTCCCAGAGATGGTGTCTGGTTGAATAGGACTGCCAGGGAAGTAAAGTGTAAAGCGCTTTGAGCAATCCTTGTCTAAATTCCAACTGTTCTTCACCGATTTACCCTTACACTATTGCTCTTATTCTGCAATCCAGATTCTTTCCAGCGACTTCAACTTATGGCTTATCAACGTAGTGCCTCAATGTTTTCCCGGATCATGCACATCTCACTTTCTTTTCTATATTCGGACACTTAGCCCCGTTCTTTATTCCTCTGTGAACTTCCCGTCTCTCTTGCAGATGTTCAGTAATTTTTTTGGTCGATCATCTTCCAAATCGCTCAGCCACCGGCACCGCAAGCTTCTATACTCGCACTTCACCAATGCCTGTTTATCTTTCCAAACAAGCCTACACGATAAACCGTACGAATTGCCCGACTGTGACAAGTTTCACAAAGCTTACATTACTTTCCACCACTGTGTGTGTGCGTGTGTGTGTGTGTGCGTGCACGTTCGCGTGTGCACGGGTGTCCGGGGATGTGGGTGTGTGTATGTGGGCGTGTGTGCGAGCGCGTATGTATGTGGGTGTGTGTGCATGGGTGTGTGCGTGCGCATGTGCACGAGTGTCCGGGGATGTTGATGTGTGTGCGCGCGCGTGTGGGTGTGTGCATGGGTGTATGCGTGTGGGTATGTGGAAGTGCGTGCGTGCGTGCGTGCGCGCGTTCGTGTGTGTGTCGTATTTATATTCATTGCTTACTCTTATTAGAAAACCTACCCTGCATCGATTATCTGGTTCTGTTTTCCATTTTACCCCAATAGTAAATAAAAATATTGGGAGTAGGTGTTTTTCTCTGTGTCTGTATTACTCTTTGGAATATAGGTCTATGATTCCTTCGATCTAGTGTTAGATCAGACGCAGACTGAAACATTATGCGATTCTTAAATATTTTAAATATCTTGCTTTTACGTTTTTGAATTAGTAATGGTTTATTAAAATGATAAAACCCAAATTAATTTACTAAACCGTTACGTTGCGGTTTGTGTACGTGACAATCAATTGCTGCACGTGACCTTCGTCAAGCATAACCTTTGCCAACAGTATTTATAATGGTAACGTATGGGCGGCATCATATCTGCTATATCAAACTGACCCCTTATTTTATGGACCAACCGGTGATAGGCAAGAAGTTACGTGACGTGATAACGTTAGAGTACGCTGCGCACGCATTTGGTGATTGTTGGAAGTTATCTTTAAATATACTATATTTTTGCTCTAAAAGCAGTAAGAAACTTGATTTTATCAGTAATGTCTATGATAATATAAAGTCTTCATCGGAAGGAGGGTGCCGATTAATACAAAAAGAAATGTGACGATGACAACATAAATCCATACAACACAATCTCTTACACATAAAAGCACGGTCTCTTTTTTCTCCCGTTAATCTCTCTCCTCAGCCTCACTCTCTCCCTCTCCTTCCTTCTCTCCACCCCTCACTGCATCATCAGAATAATGTTTGTTAGAGCTAATATCACCGATCTATCTATTCCCGTATATAGAATACCATTATAAAGAAGTGCATTGGTGATTTGGCGCAGCAGCATCTCGACTGTCGATTGAATTACCTGTGAACATTCTTGCATCCGGGACATTATGTATGTTTAGAAAGTGTTTAAAACGTATCTTTTTATTAGACATTTCAATTAATTCAAATTGTTTTGAAATGACGGACATTGCTTTAGAATTTCTTTTTAATGTCATACACGTTTCAATCATTGTTTATGTTTTAGATTAATTTATAGATTTATATAAGTGTATATTTACGTACACAGTTTTAGTAAAGGTTTTAATTTTAATTTGATATATATAATTAACCAAGTTTTACATACATCTTAAAAGCAGTGGTTAATTTATTTTTAAATAATTTATATAATTTACATACAAAAGGGTTTACTAGTACATCTTAAAACCAAAACAATTAATGACTTATATTAATTTATATAATTTACATTTCGATTTATTAATATACATTCAGTATATTTCTTGTGCAGCGCATCGATCCGCTATGCGGGAATTAGCGCTATATAAAATCTTTATTATGATGATTATTATTATTATTTAAACCGTCCAGTGTCCATTTTTAGCAAATAGATGAATGAAATGCAGAAATTAGTAGCGCTGCAATCCTTTTTTGTTCTGATGCACAATGTGTCAGAGTTAACAAGTTTGTGAGGTTGTCTCACTTTTTCTGTCTCCCTTCTGATTTACCTCTCCCAATCCCTTCCTTTAAAAATACTCAACATTTTCTCCCTTCCTCCCTGCTTGGCGGCCCCTCGCCCTCTCCTTGTCCCACTCCCTCACTTTCTTTATCCTCTACTATTTCCCTTCTCACTGTTCCTCTACACCCCTCTTCCTCCATACTTTCATCCACCAATCCTTTTCAACCCTCCCGTCATTCTAATTAAGCCGCAATTCGGTACGGTCATGGGTTATTGTACATTCGACAAGAAGAGCGAAGCTACTTGTGTTATTCAAGGCAAACTTGTTTTGTCCGTGTGTGATACCTGTCATGTTTCATTGTCAGTTTAACACAGACAATGCAATGCTTCACTGCCGTGGACATTCTTAGACTGAAGTGCGGCCTCCGACAATGGTATGCTCTTGGTCCCGGGCAAGAACGCACTGATTGACAACGTATAATTAGCAGCCTCTTTCGCGTTGAACATGACAGCTGCTACAAACAAATGACTTAAGCGTTCGATCGAAAGCATAGAGTTGTAGTCGAAATGCAGTTCTCCCGGTTTTCAGTACAAAACCAACGTCACGTGTTTATTGATGTTTCGTGTGCGGTCGGGTGCAGCGTATCGCATGCTATTCGGCAAACAATGTGACGCTCTACGTGGTTTGACAGTTGGTCTTGAATGAGCTGCACATGTTGCAGTTTGGAAGTCATCAGACATTGGGATATACAACTAGACGCCGAAAAAGAGAGCGACGATTGCTACAGACAATTGCTCTAAGGTAGGCTATGTATATGTAATGTTGTTGTGTTATTTAGAACTGCAACTGTTGGCAGTACACTACATATATTGCCATGTGGTACAGTGTCGACATTCTGTATTGCTAACTTGCATAGTCAAACCTGCAAGGCATTACGGAAGACAAACATCATCATCATTATACATAACTGTTAGCGTCGTTCTACTGTGAATATAATTACACAGATAATCCATTTCTCATTAATCAAAACATTATTTGGCAACATATTTGATATGTAATGAATGGATCCACTTGCTGATTTGCGTCGATATAAATCGTAGGTAAGCATTGTATTTATTTATATAATAAAATAACAAATAACTAATGTTTTAATCCACCTCGGTTTATTATCTTAAATTATGAATTCTCGTATATCAATGCGAGTTATATTATTCCCTGTAGGGTGTCCTGTATTATGTATCTGCATTTAAAAATAATGTCTTGTTTAATTTTATGAAGGAAAAAACGACGGCGATGTGTGCGCCATATTGTTGCCAAACGTCTGCTTCCGCTTACGAACCATGAATATGCATAAGTTAACAGTAATAATTATAGTTATGCATGTTAACATATTTGATGTGTCATATGATATAGCATGACATATAAGCGAAGTTGTAATGTAATGCTACACCATAAATAACGTCATATATATCAGCTTACGTATCTTACAAGTTGACACCACAATTTCGCCAGCTAAGGCTAGACATTGCTTTATAAGCAAATAAAATGGCTACCTTCATTGCAACTGAGTGTTCCGACCGCACGTGGCGGAAGGGGTTACCAGTGACGCTCATCCTATGGAGGTCACAACCGGTGTGGCGAACCGGGGTTTGGGCCAGGTAATTTCCCTCCCATAGGAACACTTCCGGTGGAAGTCGGTCAGTTGTGAGGGAGTAAGGATTGTGACCAACCGTGCCAGGGAACGTTATGAGGAGCAACCGATGAGGTACCTCTGGCCGAACTAGTTACATTAGATTGTACTACAGGCTATATACACAGTGTCTCCCACTTCCTCATTCCCTCTTTTTTCTTTTTCAAAGTTTTTCTTTAAAACAGTAAATGTGTGACATTGACATTGACTGTTATTTTTAAGGTATTAAGAAAAATATTAACTTAGCTAAATTCAAGGCATGTTTAACTTTAATACACATTTTGTTTTGTTTTAATCGTATACAACATCTCAGCTTCACGACAAGCTTTAGTTAATTTGTTGCACGTACGGAAAACTATATTATTGAAAGTTACACAGATGCTGGAACTATTTTAAATTGTGAAAGGGTTAATAGCATGCATTAAATCATAACTATTTTACTCATAGTAAACAGCTCAGATGCAATCATTACTATTTAAATATACTGCTATGTCTTTAATCGTCAATAACTAAATACATGCAACTATGATATGTTAACAATAATACCTTCAATATATGTATAAATGACTGCGATCATTCAATGTTAAGATACTTGTTAACATTTGTTTGCGTTTATTTATACATGTATATGTTATGTACTATAACCTTTGGTTATACACTTTTCCATGATATATTCATTCATGTTAAACTAATATTTTTCTTAATACTTAAGAAACATAGTAAATAGAAATACTACTACGCAATCAGTATAATCACGTACATACATCACCACACTGTCATACGTGTACACAACACGTGATAAAGTACCTGCATCAATAAAACAAATATTAAAAAATTATGACATTATGTTGAACTTACACATTTTCCTTTTTATTATATAAAACATAGGATTGTGCACACATTCATAATTATTAATTAGACACACATAGACAAATAGACTGCACATACACACGCTCCCACACATAACGATTTTGATAATATGTTGGATATTGTTAGACGATGCAACATTTTCTGGTTTTATAACCGTCACTAAACATTCATGCCTGTAGGACACAATTATACTCGTTTTGTATTTTTTCTGGCAAAACATTCTTTGAAATTGGCTGTTGGGCAGCCCTAGTGCCGCTGTATGAAGTGTTCAAAACCACAATTAGCAGTCTTGTCCAGAAAAATCAGTTTGTGCATGCTTTTACAGATCGTGTACTGTTAACTATGTATTCCTATCAGACCATGTATATTAATTTTCTAACAATACAGTTGTGAATGGTTGCAGTTAAAATACTGTGTTTTAACGCAAAAACACTGTCAAATGTTTCTGTAAACCATTTTGTTCACTTGCACAGTTTAGGGTAATATCGGTTCAGTGTTGTGTATGGCAGGTTCATACCCTGCTGGTGTTCCTTATACAAACACTACATGTTGTGTGCACACACATTGATTGATTCCATTTAATAAGTTGAGCTGGTTTTGTGATATTTTAGAATTAATATCCAACTCACACAAATAAGACGTAAGACCTACATGTGCATGAGCTATAGAAGAAGGCAGATAGCATGTTTCTAGCTAGCAGCATCATACTAGCCAGTTCTACCAAGTCATCAAGTTAAGTACAACATTTACAATTACAACTCTTGTTGAGGTTAGCATAGCATATGTTGAGGACTGGGAAAATGGAGACTTCAATCCATCATATCACGATTGATTGGGTACACATAAAACAGAGAGAGGGAGAGAGAGAAAGAGATATACTTCTCAAGACCTGCCCCTATAACCTGAGTATATAACAGATATTAAGTATTCTAGGTCCAACTATAAAGTATTCTGGCTCCAACGGTCGGGAGGAGAGTATAAACTCTTTTCACTGTTGAAGCACTGGGAAATCACATCTCCTCCTTCCCGAAATGGGTTGGAAGTTCGGTGGCCATCCCTTGCCATTCCTTAATTATTATATCTTCCCACCCCTAACCATCAATACGTGTGTGTGTGTTTGTATGCGTGTGCATGCGCGAGCGTGCGTGCGTGCGTGTGTGTATGTATATACACTGCATACACATTGTGGTATCTCGAAAATACATCGAACTATAATCAAGCTTGTATATATATATATGCAAGTTTTCATTGAACAGGTCTGCCAGGGAAGTAAAATGTAAAGCGCTTTCAGCAATCCTTGGGAGATTTGATACTGCGCTATACAAAGACGTACCTCTAATACTGAAAGTAGAGATAAGTAAATATACAGAAAGGGAAACAAAGAAATGGGTTACACCAGGAGAGAGATGGAGAGGATGGCCACGGACAGAAAAACAGTGGCGTTCTTTGGTCAATGGCATAAGCGCCCAGCAAGCAAACAGGCATAAGTAAATAAGTAAGTAAGTGATTTGTATATTTATAGTATATTCTTATGTTATATTAATTCAGTTATCTTTAAATTAATCCTCAACTTGCAGTGTAAAAAACTACGTTAAAAAGTAAATGCCAAAAAAGTTGGTGCACCCACATTTTTGAGTTTTCGTGCACATGCTGCAAGGACTTGTGTCATAAAATATACAGTTCTCAGTGTTGAGAACCATGCAGTTCGAGTTTTGAAGTCAGACGCTGGTATGCCAGGCGGATGAACTATACATTACACTATACATTGCACTAGCGCTGTCGCTAATACTGGCATTACCTAGTCTAAGCGCCGTCTGAAGCGTGAAGCGCTTTATGGCAGATTAGTTAAATAATGGTTAACGGCTGTAGTGGTGATTGGTTAAATGCTGCCACCTCACGGCGCCGTTGTAATCTATCAATTGCGGCGCACAGAGCCACATTTATGAACCAATGTATAGAAGATGGCCGCATCTAGACGTCAGGTTCTGTGTCTATATAAAAATATGATGCGTGAAGCGCAGAAGTTTACAGCATACAATTTCAGGTGCATATCGATCGATAGTTCGTGTTGCAGTGGTTGTCAGTTGTATGCACGAAGTTATGATTTCACTTCTCCTTGTTCACGAACTGGAAATTATAACTTGTTACCTATATTATCGCTCACACAATGTCAATACACAATGTTGAAATGAATTACCACTATGACGCCAACTTTGAGTGATGGCGTTGCTAGTGACGTTATTATTTGTGAGGTATGGAAAATCAGTGTGAACTTCACAGTCGTTTTGGATAAACAAATACACGCCTGGTGGGTATCCCAAATCCCAATATGATGTGTAAATGACCCATTCGAATACGTGATGTAACACGAGCAGCATGTGGCTAAAATCACAAATAGAAAAAATATGACTGGAGACCAATCATATACCTTGTGATCGATTTCATTGCCTGATGTTAAAAGAGGAGTTTTGCAAAGGGGTGTGCCACGGCTGTAGGCTGGTACTTGTGTAATCAGCCGCATGGACACCTAGTGCATAAGGATGGAAATATCATGTGTTGTGAAGTGTTCTTTCCAACCTCGATCCTCATACTCCAGCAGGGTTGGGTCCAAATACACACTTTGGGACCAAATACAACTCGACCAAATCAAATACAAATACGTTGCTTTTCCCGATTTCAATACAAATACAATTTTTCAATACAAATACATTACAATTTTTGATCAAAATATGATTCAGAGACATTGCAATTTTTTCAAATATTGTTCAAATACATGTGTTTTAGTTCAAGTATGTCACAGTGGGTGGAATGTTGTCCTCTAAATGTATTATTCAAGGTGCTCAGCTTAAACGTGTCATACAATTTAAAAATTATGGCATATCCTTTTTGAAGAAGACATAGGGCTGTCGGCTGACATATGGCTGATACCCAAAATACAGCAGCAGCGGGTACAAATCCTCTGGAATAGAGAAATACCTGGGAATCCAGGTTGCTAATCTGTTGACATTTACATATGAGGCAGTATCAAATACAAACAGGCTGCTGGTTGTAATATGTTGTACTTACCAATGCCTAGATAAATCAACATTTCACTGTCTCTGTCTGGAACATATCTTTCCCGTGCTGTAGCTAGGTGTGGCGTTCTGCTCTCTGCGGTGTCAATAAGTATCAGTATGATGGATATTGTAATATTGACAAGCACTATGGAGGGTGTGCAAAGAAATCCACCACGGATGATGTTGATGTTTGGCACTTACCAGAATGCACTGTCGCAGCACCGCCAGTGAATGCACTAAAGAACAGACTAAACAAAGCCTGGATGAACCAGGCAGTCATACGCACTGCTTCCTCCTACATGCATGTAGCTGCTCTACTTCTGTCATTCTCACTGACTGACATGTCATAATTCAGGTGAACATAGTCAAGTTGATCAAATTTAATTACATTGTAATAGGCACTGACATCACATTCAGCACAGTTTCCTAAGCATACGTTAAGTTTTCATTCCTAAATAACCAATTAAAAAGACTACAAGTATCATATTGAAAACATCACATATTTCAATCAGTGTATTTTTTTATGTACCTTTGTATTAGAAGTGTACGTTGGCAACTATATAAAATGTGTTCTTGTCAAATTGCAGAAGTTACGCGTTGAGGAGAATAAAAGATGCCTTCTGGGAACACAAGTTGGAGACAGACCCTGCAACAACAGACAACTTAATGCAGACTGCTCACAAGAACATGGAGATCATCAAAAGACAGGTTAGTTTTAGGAGCTTATTGGTTTCCTTTAAAAAGGTAAAGTTGGTGGGCAGGAGGAACCTAAGCCTTGTAAAGTTGATGAACAGGAGGAACCTAGACCTTGTGAAGTTGGTGGGCAGGAGGGTCATAAACCATGTAAAGTTGGCAGTCTATAGGACTTTCAACCTTGTAAAGTTAAGTTTATGTCAACATAATTACAATTAAGATCAAACCTTTGTGATCCACATATTGACACATATTCGCATAAACTGTAAAGAAAATATTTTGGAAGAAAATATTTTGACATTCCCAGAAAAGATGACAGTTGTGCAGGTCAACACTTTTTGAGATGTTCTCAGATCTCCTGACGAGCAGTAATTTTGAACACTAATGTCTACTTTGTTATCTAGTTTTACTGCCATTTATCTCAATAATGAACTGACATTTTATATGACACTGATACAGTTATTCTATCTGCAGGTCACTATCAGTCAGCTGTACCGGTCTGGCAAGCTGGTCATTGAAGAGAGAGCCAAAGCTACAGCAAGATAAACCATTGTCAACTGTGTGCCAAAAGCAATGCTAGCTATTACAATATTCTCATGCAAATAGTCTAATGTGAAATATCTGTGTGGCCCTACAAAGACTGTGCCAATGGTCGTAGTAGGGTGTATATTTGTGTACATTGACATCATCATGTAAACATGGCTGAGAATATGGAAGACAATTTTCTTTTTCAGATTCCAGCTATGATAAATGTATAAATGTGATTAATGTAGAACATTTATAGGTAAATTATTATGCTATAAAAACAAGTGGATCATGAAAACATTGCTGATGTTTATAATAAAAATTCATGGATATTGAAGTAATGGAGTGTTGCTGTGTTAGTGATATAGCAAAGGTGCGCTGATATTGTTAATCTTAACCTATTTTGTTTAGTCGGTGTTCCTAAACATGGCTGGAAATAATGAGCAACATATTGTCTTAAGGCCACAGCGGCTCCCAGAAAATATAAATATCCCTGCATTCCTTCAATACATCCCTGCAATATTAAACAAATAAATTTAACTCATTTGCATATTGGTAACCATAAGAATTATTTATAACTTTGGCACTGTGTTATGCACAAACTGGGACAAGTTGTGTGCAAAAATATGCAGTTATTTTTTAATATACGTGTATATTGTGTGTATTTTGTATATTATTTTGTATTGTGCATATTTTTATTTCACACATTTGTAATGTCATAGTGAATAACACAAATACAAAATATTTTTGAAACATTTGGCATAATCTTCAGAAGAGTATCCTTACCTGGCACATGTGCAGTACCATTTCAAAATAATTTGTCACACACAGTATCCACAGCATCCAATGTCACAAACGACACAGCCATGTTTGATGTATTGGTGTCTAAAGTGACCTCTGATGACTGGCCACATATTGAAGGATGTGCGGCCAAGATAGTAGATAAAAAAATTAGAATTTTATCATGGTTGCCAAAATACGAATGAGTAATGTCTGATTTTCCACTTCAAATCTCTCCATCTGTCACTATCTGTCTTCTGTAACCAGTAATTTTGTATGTTTAACTGATCATGTCATGGCCTTCAGTTTAAGTACTTGTCTTTGATGCGCCATTCATTTACTGCTCTTTGTGAACATTTCTAATATCTAGTCTACACTGCTTGTCTGCTTCTTTGTTAATGTATCTCCATGTCCTCTAGTCCTCTCTTCGGAGAAAAAAATGTTTTGTCAATATTTTCATACACATTCAAGATTGTATACTCTCCTATCTGATTTCCTCTCAATCTCCTGGTTTCTAGTGTGGCTATACCTGACAACAGGACCAGACCTTATCACACGTGTGTACAGGGAAAATGGAGAGTTGTTTCCCAAAACCACAAGGGTGAAGAAAAAGAGTTAACACCTGATGGTAGAAACACTGGATGGAGTGCTCAGATGTTTATGTGAAACAATGCTACAAAAACAAACATGAAGTCAGACTGCAATAGTAATTAAAATATAAAATACACATGGATGGGTTTCCTTGAATTCTTCTGTGCTCAAGTAGCACTGTTAAGCATGTGTACAAATTTTAATAGTGACCCACAAATGACATGCATAATCGATAGAGGGACACACTCCCAACCGATAGCCAAATATAGCTTCCCTTACATTATGTCTATGAAGTGTTCACTTGTTCACAAGTATCATGGAGAAATACAAAGCACATTATGTCAAAACAAGTCACCTCATTACTGCCGGCAAAACAGTCCTGAAAAAGTTACCAGTCTAAATTACATTCTGCAAGTGTGACAATGGACAGTCGGTGGTAGTGAGCACAAATAACGGGACGATTCCATAAATCCTGACTAAGAAGTGCCGCCTCACTGCACAAACCATGTCTTTTGGCCACAATACTTTGACGCACCTATGAAGAATCTTGTTGATGGCTTGACAATTTGTACCCAAAGTCTGTCTGAAGGTCACCACCAACTGCTGTTACAATCTTCCCGTCATCTCAACTACGCTGCGTATGTGTGTCTGAATGTCACTGCACATACCGAGAAGTGCAGCAACAAAGAACAATAAAAACAAGGCACCAGTAAATCGTTTGCTAACTACTGTCTTCTGCACTTGCTGTCGCCTCAGGTTTCGATGTTTCGCTCGCAGTGGTCGACTCCCGATCATGTTCTGTTTTCAACTTCTTCCTCGCCCTGTTTTCTGCCATCACCTGTTCAATGGTGCGACTGTCTCTCTTGTTCTCGCTCGGCACTGAAAACAAAGTTTAACAGCATTTATATCATCAACTGACCGTACTAACATAATATCAACACATTACTCTTACCATGATTGAGACAACATCTCTTAGAGTATATGCTAAAACAGTGCTAGCAGAATGTCAGTCAATAATTCTTAGCAAATTTGTCTTTTAGTTTACCTAATACAAAAACGATATTCAATTAATGGACAGAAGATCTCGTTTCTTGGTTGTTATTATAACTTGGTTGTTAATTACTACATTATACTTGTTACTACAAATTGTCACGTAACTATGGTAATGATGTATCTGCATTTCTACTTAAATTGGGTTTACACAATGTTTATCTTCCATTTGGACATATCTGCAAGTTTTGACGATGAATGATTAGAAAAGGGCAACACTATTCATGATTCGCAGATAAATTAGTATAAAAAGTAACAAATACAAAACTGTGAAAAACCAGCTGATGCAAAAATGAAGGTTCATCATGATAGTTGTTAGGTGACGAACTGTACTTGTATACTAACCAAAACCATATGACTTGTTGGCTGTTGTAATTTGAGCAGCATCCTTTGCAGCAACTTTCCCAATTAAATGTTCATATTTGTCTTTGTAATTACTGTGAGGTACGAATGTTTCACTCTTGCTGGTGGTGCGCGTCTCTCTCGCAACTGTCTCTAGTTCCTGCAATTGGCAAACACATCAATACACATTTAAACATGTCACATTTCATAGTGAAATATCTCCAACAGCATCACTCTCACATGGTACCAAACCTGACGTTAGTCAGACAATAGTGTCTTCTGTTACTCGCTAGATAGTAGATTCCTCAATCAACTTCATGTACCCATCTTCTCTATCGCAGATTATACCCAATGCTGGATCACAGCAACTTAATAAAGAAATATGTTAATACAGCACTGAATATTACTGTATATTGTGAATTTGTGGTATGATTAGGTTTAACAATGAAAGTTATCTTAATTAATATTATTTATGAGGTGTAATTGCTGACTGAAAATAAGTGACATTACAATATCTTCAACTAGACCATCATGTTCACATGTTATCATAGATGAAGCCGTCCAGAAATGTCTGTTTAGTTGTCAACATGTGGGTTATATGTCAGTTATCTACAGAAGACGCTGCCAGCACCCACCTTCAGTCTGACAAGTTCCTTCGCTTTCTCGGGGTCCCAATCCTCTCCCTTTCTGTAGGCTGACAACTCTTCATCAGACGGTGCAAACTCCTGTAATCGACACAAGGAAAAGCCATGTTGGCTAGTACACATTTTATATAAAAAAGCATTTAAAATTAAAAAGAAATTACAATCCCATTTAATTTATATAATATATATTTTACAGTCCTATTTAATTCATATAATATATATTTTTACAGTCCCATTTAATTCATATAATATCTATTTTTACAGTCCCATTTAATTCATATAATATCTATTTTACACTCCCATTTAATCCACTTCATAGTGTGGGGTTCAATACTGATTGTATTTTCTATTTCAAATATTCTTGATCAGTTCCATCCCAATGCAATCAAGATGGTTCATGTAATAGAATACCTTCTTCCACAGCATCACGTATCGGTCAATCTCCTCTTGACCAAATGAAAATGAGGTGAGTCCAGCAACATCAGCCACTTCATGACTACAAAGAAAGAAAGATGTATGCAACATTCATCGTCACTCCTGTAAGAAAACATAGCAGCTCTGATCATCTACTATTGTTTGCTTTATAAGTTGCAACTGACACTGAACTAGGGCATTCTCAAATGCTGCATGAACGCCTTGGAATTCAATTTATTTCTAGAAAAAAGATGTAACTTTGAAGGTGCAAGCTTGTAGTATGCTTAATGAACAAAGGACATGCCATTATAATATACATTGGCAGTGTTGAGCAGCCTTCAGCAAACACTACTTGTAGTCATACCAGTATTTACTCTTCATCAGCATTGTTAGTTGTCAACTATCAATACAAAATTGGCCTCAGTCATGTTTAAAACATTTGTTGAAAATCTCTTTTAAATGTTGCTTTCTCTTAAGACATTAATGTAATTAATCACACCGTTGCAAAATGTAAACACATTATTTTCCAGCACAAGAGTCTACCTACACAATGGCTCGAAACACTTTCGCCATTGGCTCACATCTCATGTTTTGTTGCTGACCATCTTTGATAAAGCCATTGATTCTTTTCTGAATCTGCAACAGAAATGTGTACTATTAGACAAATAGGTGCTATTAAAGGGATTCTTTTGCAATTTAATCTTTATAATATATACTTATTTTTTAATCCTGTCAACATGAATAATTCTATGCATTTATCAGGTTTGATTTGTCCAGTAATTTTGCCAAATATTTGTTTTCCCATATTATATATATATTATATATATTATATGCATGCAACCACGCACACAAGCACTATTATATTTGTACATATATAAAGACTTTAGGTGTGTCCCACTGCTTGTATAAAAGTTGCATTTGTGCAGTTTGGGAATATCCTACTTATTAAAGACACAGCTGTAACATAAATTATATTTTGGTTTCAGTAAGGCACTGTAACGCCCTTTGCCTTACTGATTGCCTGTGTCCTCCTGTGCATGTTGCCTGCGACCCTCAGAATGTTATGAGGAGTCACCTTTTCCGAAGCATGGAAACCATCTGACCTCCCATAATGAATTTTTAAGGTTTCTAGTTTTTTTCTCAAAATAACTTGAGAAGAGACGGTTTTCATAATCGTAATCCTTGGGAACACAAAACCTGACACCCCATTAAATGTCTGTGCAACTACACCACCAGTGCAATAATACAATATTCACCGAGCAGGGATATTGGTTGGAACAGCCACACGATGAACGGGCAGTTGGAAATATGCATCTGACTTACCTGCAACCTAAATTTGTTTAATTTTTCCTTTTCCTGTTCCTTCATTTTTTCCAGCTGCTTCTGACGTTCTACAAATGTTAGCATGTATTATAACATCAATACACATTAATATTAAAGTACTTAGTTGTCTTTTACTAATCTCTGTGACAGCCACCCAATGGCATTAAGTTAACCGAAGAATACTGAGTCACTGTCAGATTACTTTACTGACTAAGAATTCCCTAAATAATTATGAGTAGATCGATGTTTTCATGGCTTACCCTGAGGTCTATATATCAGCTTGAACATATATCGTCCATATATATCATCCATGTGATTCACCATTGGATTCTAAAAAAATTGGAAGCTCTGGACTGTACCTGCTATGTGTGATATAGAAGGGAAAAATACAATTTACGACAAGAAATCAAAGTTATAAATGCACTGCAAAGTATGTCAACTAATGACTCGGATCGAGTACAGTATACATGCAATATTACCAAGTAAGAAACAGCTGGTCAGATCTTAATAACTGCATACATTTAATAGGAAAATGTGTCATTAATTTAAACATGTGTACATATCGCACATTTTCAAAGCATATTGATAATAAATTTATTATTATACAGGAGGCATATTTTTCCCTTTTTCTGCTCCTTATTTTGTACCCATCCATCTCTGCATAAAGCCATGCATTGCATGTCTATATTTCATATAATATGTATAATAATATTTTAATAAAACTGCTTGTATATATTTTTTATTTGAAGTTGTATATTTTTTTTATTATTTTTTGCTTGATTTATCAACAATGTCAATGAAGGAATGTCTGAGTGAAAGTTCCTCGAATGCTGCATCCATTTGCTTAGTTTAATATACGTTAGTTATTGCTAAGCAACAAGTCACGTGGTGGATAAGAGGGTAACTGAGGTTTCAGTGGAAAGATCCAGATACAGACTGATCCCTGTAATGTTAACTTTCTGTCTAAATAATTTACGATCCCGTAATTTTTTAGAACGGACTCGCCTTTGGGTTTTATAAAAACATATACAAAACAGAGCTGATCACAAATGTCAGGTGGAAACAAAACGGACAACTACCGATAATATTATGCAGCCATTACTGATTCACCTCTAGCTTTCTTTCTTTCTGCATCCCCTAAACTGGGGGGTCTTTCCATTGAGCCCAAAATCGATCCGAGAAGATCGGCCATGTTTCTGAATAACTTGGCAATTTTATTTTTTTAGTGTACCGTTACACAAAATTCATATGTTTGTCACCCATATTTGTTTTATAAATATCTATACGCCTGTAATATTTACACATTTTCTCCCCAAAGATAACGTTATTTGTAGTCATACATTTTCACCCAATGGGATCTCTACATGATCGGCTCTCCAAAATGGCGGTGCTCAGCTTGTTGCGAGCGGCTCAACTGAGCTGCCAAAGTCTGAAAACACCGCTAAGTCGTTGGTCTGTGTCGCTTCTTCCAAAAACAGACATATGCCAAGGTAAACATGCAATGCATTTATTACAAAGTCATGTGTGACGATTTAAATTTGCACATACAATAGTGTAGTCACCGAGTAACCTTCACTCAGCCAGGCTTCTCTCTTCAATGACAGTGACACCGGCTAGTGCCTGGCTATGTCTAAACCGACTACGGATCCAACTTAGTATTACGTCCTATTCTAATTGCTATGGCACCGTGCCTGTGCTGGGTGTGTTACCCTAACGTATTTATTACAGTTATGCGTTATATTTGTATGTGAAAGATAAACATATTGGCGCTGGATAGAGTAATTAACTATTCCAAAGATTGGTCATTTGGACCTTTTCCAGACAACTAATGAACCATTATGGCATTAGTAGATAAATAATGTTATATAATTATAAAAGATAAAATGCAACAATATGGTAACTCAGTAATGTTTGAATTAATAACTTCCATTAAAAGTGTATTATTACACTTTGTTATGGGTAGTATTACTGTTGGCATAAATGTGATTTATGCATGTTGTAATGTGGATGTAACTAAAGATTGTATGTTCGGGGAAAAATTGTCGCAAATTCCTGTCCCTCTTACGAGGGGACACCTGCAATGTAGAGACACTTGCTTGGACGGACAGGTGTCCCTACAAGACAGGTTCTACTGTAGTATGAAACATTACCAGTTTGCTTTGTATTTAGGAACTGTGCGTCAGATGAGCCATGGCCGCAGGATGGCGATACTGCCAACCCGATATGATTACAGGCGATGGAAGGATGCTTTCGTAAGTAATTAAGCCTTGCAGGACATAATGTAATTGTCCTTACAGTGAGAAATAGCTTTTTTATTGTATTATTGATACCTTTGATCTAGATCTGTACAGTTTCCAGCTCAAAAGAAGCACACGTTTACATGGGTGTAACTGGATACACTTTGGACTGTTTGGACATATCCTGGATTCACTTGTTCTAGTCCTAGTATTTGCTTAGCATGTGATACTGGGAAAGTGTGATTGTTATCTGGGCAATTTCAATGGTTCTTAGAAGCAGTCCCCAGCCAACACTCATTCACACAAGGCAGTAGGACAAACTTAACTGACTTCCCTTTCCAATTCATAATTGCTGGGTAATGTTTGACCAGCAGCTTCATTGTGCAACTTTTCTAGGTAATTAAATACCATTGCCTGCACAGCAATACTCCCAACTGTCTGTAAAATATCCTCCACAGTATCACAACAATATCAGATGCTCAAATTGTTTAATTCAATTCCAATGGGCTTCCACAAATCCATGTTAGTCGCTAGAGGCGCTTATACGCTGAGACCGTAGTTGCGTCTCAGCGCCTCCAGCGACTAACGTGGATTTATTTGCATGTTTTGCTGAACGCTTGTTTAAATCATCCTCAATTAGCTATTTACCGTGCAGGCGCGTAGCGAGCGAGAGTTTGTATGTTGGCTTGCCGTATGCGTGGTCAATAGACAGAACAGCATGCCGTATGTTCAATAGACAGAACAGCCAAAACAACGCCATCTTAGCACTGAATTCAATCGAACGTCCCGCGACGTTTCATCGACTATAAATGTACATTAATGTAGATATTATGCTTTCATATTGGCGGACATGTTATACGATATCAATATTTAACTATGTCTGAAGACGTAGTACTCTCGTGTGATATAGAAGATTTGAAACATCCTTTCCGGTATCGAGCCAGCAAACCAGTCGTCGGGCCACCAGTCGATGTTCCATCGGTTGTAAATGTTCATTAATGTACATATTAAACCTTCACATTGACGGACATGTCAGACTGTATCCATATTTAGTTATGTGTGAGGCTTCGGAGCCATGCGAGTTCAACAGCTGATTGTAGGATGATTTAAACAAGCGTTCCACAAAATGTTTGGAAAACAGTGCCGCATTTTACACACGTCAAGAATACGTAAAAGACGGCACACAGACCCTAGTTGTGGTACCTCATTCAAAATCTTTCAAGTCCATTTCAATTCAAAATCTTTCAATTCCAATTCAATTATTTTTGTTCCAAATCTTTCAATTCCAATTCCCGCTCCAATTCCAGAATTGAATAGGAATTGAATTGATCAATTCCAGTTCTTTTTTAATTGACTCCAGCCCTGGACATCGAAATAATGTGGCATCAAGTAATTGTTTGACACGGCTCATCTATTTGTGTTTGCAGCATTTCTACCTGGCCTTGGGGCTCATACCCATTGGTGCAACCATCTTTCTCTCAAACCTTTTCATTGGTGAGTTCCCCTTTTGTAACAAGACATCAAACACCCATGTATTGTATGAGAAAATATAAGTTTTGTTTGTGCTTTCCACTTGGCATATTTTCATAAGCCCATCAATATTCTTGATTAAAAATGTGTAGTCTTCTTTGAGGTAATATGTTGAACACTGAAGTTATTCAAATGTGATGAACATCGTAAATCTATAAACCAATGCTTGGCCTTATTACAAAATATGGATGTTGAAATGCCAATTAAGTTGACAACACATCGTCATATTGGTTGCTTCAGGAAATGCAGAGTTGATAGATATCCCGGAGGGATATCATCCGGAACATTGGGAATACTACAAGGTACGTTGAGTTTAATAATGAAGCCATTAACACTGCAAATGGCAACGAAAATCTTATCTTCTCCCCTCTGGAAGGATGTACAGAATGCCAACAGTAAAAACCCAGCGAGCCCCTAAATCCTTCATTCCATCCTCCACCAAGTATCTGCTGAATCAGCCACACAAAAAATTATCCTTGAACTATCATGTTCTCTACTGCTGCCATTGCAATGTTTTATCATCTTTATTAATTAAGTAATTTATCTTATTATAATATTGTCATATTGTTTTAGTATATTTATTTATTCCAATATGTATTATATTTATATATTTTTTTAGCTATCGTTTACATGCTTGATTTTACTGTATACAATACTATACATGCGTTACTATGTGACTTAAATATTGTGTTTTTATGCAACCTCCAAAGTGCAAAATGTATTTCCACTATGAATTCGATAATAAAGTTATTATTATTATTATGTCTTAAACACGATGGGATGACGAACCTTTGGGCACCTGGTGTAAGCAATTAACTTACTAATCTTCATATTTGTCTCTAAAATGTGTGCAAGTATATGAAAACGGTAATAACACTGGATGCAATCTCTCTTTCTGATGTTGCAGTGTCACATTTCCAAGTAATGCGGGGTGACAAAACACCTAGATTTAATGTTCTACCCGATTCTTAAACTAAAATTAATGGTTTATGTGTTCGACATGTGAGAAATGCCAAGAGATGTAAATGACGGACAGCTGTAGTTAAGATTTGTTAATCACATCTGGTGCAGACACGAGATGGGATTGTCATATGCCTGTGTATGTAGCAGCTTTGTTATATCATAATTTGTAACAATTGATGCATGCATTCAATATGTTGCGGTTTGTGTATGTCAGTCAGAATGTCGTGCTAGATTGTCATCTGTATAACTGCCAGCATTAGTCTTTATTTAGTTGGTGACCATATATCTCATACTGTTGATCTGTTAACACCCATCTTTCTTCAAGTACACAGTATAGTTTTCATTTCACTTGCAATGATGCTGAACTTGTTTGCAGCACCCGATCACACGCACATTTTCCAAGTACCTCATTGACAAGCCAGAGAAATCGTATGAGGTGCACTTACACGCTGTCTACGAGGAGCAACAGAAAGCCAAAATGAGGTGAGATATTTGTGGAATATAAAAACATAATGATGGCCACCTTTACAATCCTGTTTTGGTTGCGTCATTCACATAATGTATTTACAATCTACACATTTCCTACCAAAACGGCAGCTTAGTTTTTAAATAAAATGTTTATTACACTGCCAAACCTGGCACTTCCATTGCTTGTAAATTACTGAAATGGTATTAGCTGTACTATACTGCAAGTCATGTAGTGAAGGTCATATCATGCAGTGTCTCGGTATAAGGTTTATTTTTCATTTAGTGTTCTATATCTGGCCACCTCAAGTCCTTTGCAAGAACACTGAGGCACACACTTTGCTT
This sequence comes from Oasisia sp. SBJ-2009, assembly GCA_964017155.1. NCBI lineage: Eukaryota > Metazoa > Annelida > Polychaeta > Sabellida > Siboglinidae > Oasisia > Oasisia sp. SBJ-2009. The sequence goes on along the minus strand of OZ024862.1, from coordinate 40,573,046 downwards.
TACTTATAAAGGAGATATGTGCAGAAAATGTTCTAGACAGTTAATCATAAAATTACCTTCGAGTTAATTAAAATAACAATGAAAATGAACCAACGATTGACATTTACTATGTTTATAGAGAAGTATTTGTATATAGGCGGGGGTTAGACCTGATGTAAATGGTGTGTGTGGGGTGTGTGTTCCCCAAAGTTTTGAATAGAAAAGTTTTTTCGATATCATCCAATTGTAATGTAAGCCTCATGGATTGCAATCTAACGTGTTTTCATTATTCCAGGGCCTTGGAAAAGAAGGTGAAGAGATTGATGGCGGAACGGGGTGATTACAAAGGCTGGTACTATGTACCATACGGGAACGAAAGACACATCTATGTCAGTCGGGAAAAGACTGATTCAGAGATGGCGAGCAAAGGTTTTGGTGGTTGATTGCCAAGTCAGACAAGCTCTCTCATACATTATGCTTCTTTGGTACACTGAAAGGACAATGGCTGTGGTCAGTTGTGTTTAACATGTGACGTGTATGGCCAAACAAAACAGTGCTCTATAGACTGATTCATCACACACAATTGTGGGCTATTTTATGGCAAGTCACATCTGCATTGACGACCGAGAATAAAAATGCAAAATAGAACAATGAATGTCTGTTACTAGTGTTAGTCATAAGAAACAGAATAAAACAAAATACTATACGTAAACATGTTTTATACTTGATATATTTATGACACTATTTTAAATGTTTATTTACATATAATGCACACGACCTCTTAACAAGCGAAACTAACAATCGAACATAGACATTTGACAGAAAATGGCAATACAGGCCCTGTACTGAATATTGTACATGTATGTGTTTGTAATCCAAGGGCCGGCAGTAATTTATTTACTTGAAATAAGCAGCTGGAATTAGTATTTCTGAATAGGTCTACCTTTGGGCTATTCAGAATACTCCATATTAATATTCCTTAGCATTGAACAGAAGTACTATTACATGTACTTTGTGCTAATGAATGCCATTAGACGTGAACACCACGTAGTACCATGGCATACTGTACTTGGTAAATACGTTTAACATCGGACATTGATAACAACATTTGCTTAGAACGGTTCGTTTTATTTGTATAAAAAATTCGTCTTATCTGAAATTGGCCACCAATCCATTTAATAATGTAGACTTTAAATCGTTGTAACTGAAGAACTATATGCAACTGAAGTTGTAGCCTTGGCACAAGCCTTTATGTTGCACAGCATCAGCACTGGATGAGCTACATGCAGGGTACATCATGTGTGTGTATAAACATTCTCCACATTACCCTGTAATGTAAGCCAATAACCTTTTATGATGACCGGTAGACGACGATGTGAATCAAGTTGCTTTGTTCCTCTGTCATATCTGGTATACATCTTGCCTTTGACTGCCACTGCTACGATGGAGGTTAAACATACAAGTCCTGGTAGCATTTGTCGATACATCAGCATACAAAGTTATCAAGCACATGTCCTGAACAAAGTAGTGCATGCATGGTTCGATTACTCACAAGATAGTCCCAATAAGTGGTTTAGTGGAAGATTCATTCAATGAGTGGTACCAACCAATGACTTGGCAGCAACACCGCAACACTGTCGACTATGCCAGTATCATCATTGACAACTGAACACAAAACTGCAGACACAATCATCCATCACCAATTCTTGAGCTTTTCAGCACCATCAATTAACAACACAGCTTTAAAAACATTTTTGGAAAGAACATTACATTTATTTAAATACGTTTTATCACAACAGTACATTCAGCGTCTGTGCCCAGATCTGGCTTCTACACTGTGGTTAACTGAACAGGTGTCAAACCTTGCCACTGCACCATGCAATGCCGTAAATAAAACAACACATTAACTACAAGTGGCAATGGTGGCATCTATGAATGGCAATGATAACCACTAGCAAGTGACACCTAAGAGTGATAATGACTCGATCAAGAGTGATATTCATATCTATGAGTGGCAATAACTAGAGCAAGACTGATTTTTAAATCTAAAAGTGGCAAAGACCTGGCCAAATATGACATCTATGAGTGGCAATGACCTGACCTAAAGTGGCATCTAAGAGTGGCAATGAACAAGTAGCCATGATTGACATGAACAAGTAGCCATGATTATAGATATAGTGACATCTAGTAAGAACGATGGAACCAAGAGCGACATCTAGTGAGAATGATGGAACCAAAAGCGACATCTAGTGAGAACGATGGAACCAAGAGCGACATCTAGTGAGAGCGATGTAACCAAGAGTGACATCTAGTGAGAGCGATGGAACCAAGAGTGACATCTAATGAGAGCGATGTAATCAAGAGTGACATCCAATGATAGTGATGGAACTGAGTGACATTTAGTGACGGTTTATTGACCTAGTGAGGCTTGGTCCAGAGTAGTGACCAGAACATGAGCCACGTGGGAAATATGACGAGTGAGACGAGACTAAACGTCCAGTTGGCAAACAGGTTGTTGTTGATGAGTGCCATGAGTAGGGCTGACTGGGTCGACTCCCACGCTCGGGGCAACAACACGGCCGCATCAGTCACCTTCTCCACCACCACCTCGTTGACGACACTGCCGATGTAGACGAGGCCCAGTGGCGACACCAACAGCAGCAGCAAGAACTGCACCAAATTGACCACACTGCAACAAGGGCATGAAACAGCATTATAATTATAATGAAAACATGTTAAATATAAATTTGTGATAATTTTAAATTGCAAAAGAAAAAAATTAGGTATATTTATTTGCATTGTTAGCATGTTGGTTTTATGTTACACATTTGCATTCCTTGCATAATGCAATAACAACATTACATTTGATATTTTTAATATAAGACTAATAAACTAATATAAGATTAGGTTAATAGAAAGTCGGCAAAATCAATTTTGTTTATTTTAATAAATTATATAACTATGATTCAGGATGCAGAGTCAGCAGGAAATCAACAGACAGCAGACAATGGGGAGTAGGCAGCAGTCAACAGTCAGCATATGTGCAGGCATGTTTGATTACAGCATGTGTGTGTGTTTGTGTGGTGCATGTGTGTGTGGATGTGTCTGTGTGTATCTGTCTGTGTGCGTGCGTGCGTGTGTGCGTGTGTTAACGTACCGGCTGTGTGTGTTAATATACCACTGTGTGTATTAACGTACCGGCAGTGTGTGTTAATGTACCGGTTGTGTGTGTTAACGTACCGGCTGTGTGTGTGTTAACATACCGGCTGTGTGTGTTAACGTACCGGCTGTGTGTGTTAACGAGCCGGCTGTGTGTGTTAATGTACCGGTACCGGCTGTGTGTGTGTTAACATACCGGCTGTGTGTGTTAACGTACCGGCTGTGTGTGTTAACGAGCCGGCTGTGTGTGTTAATGTACCGGCTGTGTGTGTTAACGTACCGGCTGTGTGTAGGCCTCACGAGAAGGATGACGGGCACCCAGACCACAGCCAGGAAGAATGACATGGCGATGTTGAGGGAAGATATGGCAGCAAGTACAATGCCAAATGTCAAGAGAGACACACTCTTCAATAACTGCCAGTTAGGACCTTCGCTGTCACCTTCTTCTGTCGCCTTCCTACAAACACAGGCACAGCCTCTTTAAGAAAATACACATCCCAGTTACCACAAAGTACAAACAGGTCACTCGCAGACAGAGGGATATAGCTACGGGGTGAGACAGACTGACACTGACTGGGCAACAATGAGAAGGAGATGAAGAGCAAGAGTAAAATGTGGAGGAAGGATGAGTGAAGGGGAGAGAATGAGGGGTGAGCAATAGAGGGAGTTAGTGTGGCCAAACAGACGTCTAAATAATCAGAGATTAACAAAGATAAAGATTTCCAATAACAAACATGTTTCATGAGTAGAAGTCAAACACTGCTATAGATAATAAAATTTCAGTTTTTTACTGTTAGTCAGTGTGACCTTGCAGTGCTGCATGACCTTACCTCTGCAGCAGCCAGGGAGCAGCCATTGCAACAAGATGAACAGAGACAGCCCCTAATGCCAGTCCCTCAGACGGAGTCATGCCAAAGCCCCTTGCAGCCTCTATGAAGTAGTAGGGTGCATGGTGGGCTGACAACCCAAACCCCAGGCACAGGACGCAGGTGGGGAACACAGACATGAGGGTGACTCCGGGTTCTTGGGCCTGCGGAACAAGATGGCATCTTCTGATTTCCTTAACAAAAGTCTGCGTTATCATCAGTGCAAACTCATTGTCTGCGATCACACACAATATCGTTATATCATTATCCTAACTTGAATTTACTGTAAGTGTATATCTTCCCAGGGTGTATGTTCCATACTCTCTTTCAACGTTCATTTTCTTGTTTGGATCACTAACTCCAATAATACATTTAAAAAATACTATAGTTATTTTGAGACATATTTATGATATTTAACAGTGCATCTTTCTGCCATATAATGGATACATAAAATGGAATCAATGCTACCAGCTTCACTACTCAGGGCACAACTGTTGCCTTAATTCAGAACTTCAAGTCTGACAGAAACAAAGAAAATCTCCAGATTGCATTAGGCTTTTAGATGCAGTTGGAGTTTTGCATCGAGTCTAAACTTGGAAGTCCCAAAACGGGTGCAGTTGGAGGTTTTTGCTTTTCCTCCAGTGGGTGTAGTGCGAGGTCCGACTGGTGAGAGTAACACAGAGTGTAGCTGTAATCCAGTCGCTGGCAGCAACAGAGTTACAGTGACTAGATCCTGCACAAACTCAACAAAATTCAGCCGATGTCTTTGTAGGTTCTTTCAAACAGTAGGCCTATTATTAGCCACTTACGTTTCCCTGAACCTTCTCTGACGCTTTTGTTTCTTTGATGTCCTCTGCGTGTGGCGTAGCTGTAGTAGGATCACCCTCCGCCTGGGCCAGTTTCTCCTTCCCCTCCGTCTCAGTCTCCTCACTGGCCTGGCTGCAGCCCTCCAGGCTGACGCTGATCCACAGCGCTATGGCTTGTCAACATTAAGGACTGAACCCTTGTCAACTTTAAGAACACTAAATCCTTGTCAACATTAAGGACACTGAACTCTTGTCAACATTAAGGACTGAACCCTTGTCAACTTTAAGAACACTAAATCCTTGTCAACATTAAGGACACTGAACTCTTGTCAACATTAAGGACTGAACCCTTGTCAACTTTAAGAACACTAAATCCTTGTCAACATCAAGGACACTGAACTCTTGTCAACATTAAGGACTGAACCCTTGTCAACTTTAAGAACACTAAATCCTTGTCAACATCAAGGACACTGAACTCTTGTCAACATTAAGGACTGAACCCTTGTCAACATTAAGAACACTAAATCCTTGTCAACATTAAGGACACTAAACCCTTGTCAACATTAAGGACTGAACCCTTGTCAACTTTAAGAACACTAAATCCTTGTCAACATTAAGGACACTGAACTCTTGTCAACATTAAGGACTGAACCCTTGTCAACATTAAGAACACTAAATCCTTGTCAACATTAAGGACACTAAACCCTTGTCAACATTAAGGACTGAACCCTTGTCAACTTTAAGAACACTAAATCCTTGTCAACATCAAGGACACAAATGTTACCCTTGTCAACATTAAAGATTGAACCCTTGTCAACTTTAAGAACACTAAATCCTTGTCAACATTAAGGACACTGAACTCTTGTCAACATTAAGGACTGAACCCTTGTCAACATTAAGAACACTAAATCCTTGTCAACATTAAGGACACTAAACCCTTGTCAACATTAAGGACTGAACCCTTGTCAACTTTAAGAACACTAAATCCTTGTCAACATCAAGGACACAAATGTTACCCTTGTCAACATTAAAGATTGAACCCTTGTCAACTTTAAGAACACTAAATCCTTGTCAACATTAAGGACACTAAACCCTTGTCAACTTTAAGGACACTGAACCCTTGTCAACTTTAAGGACATTGAACCCTTGTCAACATTAAAGATAGTTAACCACTGTCATTATTATTAAGGACACTTAGGACAGTGAACTCTTATCAACTTTAAGGACAGTGAACCCATGTCAACTTTAAGGAAATTGCAACCATGTCAACATGAAGGATAGTGAACCCATGTCAACATGAAGGACATTGAACCCATGTCAACATTAAGTACAGTGAACCCATGTCAACATCAAGGACATTGAACCCATGTCAACACCAAGGACAGTGAACCCATGTCAACATTAAGGACAGTGAACCCATGTCAACATCAAGGACAATGAACCCTTGTCAACATCAAGGACAATGAACCCTTGTCAACACCAAGGACAGTGAACCCATGTCAACATTAAGAACAGTGTACCTTGGATGATGACGCTGACACACTGGACTACAGCTTGTGAAATGTCAACATTATGGACAATTACTTCACTTGTAAGCAGAATATTTGATTGTTCATCAATTATCAATGTTAACGATAACAAAAATAATTGTTGTTTTCACTTGATATTAACTACAATAATCTGTTACGAGTTAGCAAAGCTTTGAAGGATATCTTGAAGAGCACCGGCAGTGCGAGGACAGCGAAGGGAGGCATGTAGAGGCCAATGGACACGTAGCGGTTGGTGGCTGGAAGCAGGTAGAAGAAGAAGGACTGGTGGAAGCGCTCCAGGAGGTTGTTGAGACTCCGGAAGATCCCCTCAACTATACTGGAACACACAGACATGTTACAGCACTCGTCAGGCACTGTCTGTCGAGATCGTATAAAATACGCTGTTTGTAGTGTCTGTATAGATCATATAAAATACGCTGTTTGTAGTGTCTGTCGAGATCATACCAAATATGCTGTTTGTAATGTCTGTAGAGATCATATCAAATATGCTGTTTGTAATGTCTGTAGAGATCATATCAAATATGCTGTTTGTAATCCCTGTAGAGATCATATCAAATATGCTGTTTGTAATGTCTGTAGAGATTATATCAAAGATGGTGTTTATAGTGTCTGTAGAGATCAGATCAAATATGCTGTTTGTAATGTCTTTAGAGATGATATCAAATATGCTGTTTGTAATGCCAGTAGAGATAATATCAAATACACTTTTTGTAATGTTTGTAGAGATCATATCAAACACACTGGTTGCAATGTTTGTAGAGACCATACCAAATTCACTGTCTGTAATGTTTGTAGAGACCATACCAAATTCACTGTCTGTAATGTCTACAGAGATCATATCAAATACGTTGCAACCTGCTGACAAGTCATGTAATAACAAGTGATAGTAACACTTCTATAACGGCTATATCCATGAACAATCAAATTCAGAGATGCCAAAAATGGCATGCTTAATCATATCATATAACCAATGATAACATATAACCAATGATAACATATAACCAATGATAATATATAACCAATGATAACATATAAACAATGATAACATAACCAATGATAACATAGAACCAATGATAACATATAACCAATGATAACATAGAACCAATGATAACATAGAACCAGTACCTAGACATCTGACTGAAGCTGAAGTAGCGCCGTGAGTTCTTGATGCGGACACTCTGCAGAGTGACGGCCTCGACATTGTACTGGTGGAAGAGGCCGTGATTGCCGGTGGGTGTGCCGTGGGCCATGTTCCACATCATCAGTAGCATCGTCTTGAGCGACCGCTCAAAGCCCTCGTAGGACTTTGGGTCCCAGTAGTCAGTCTGAAGAGGAAGTGTAATGTGAAGTCCTTAAAATGACACCCCCAACATGCAGTATTCCGTATTCAGTTTATCCCATTATACAGCCGTTTTTCTACAGTGAGTCATGTTAGATAGCTGAAACAATTATGTGATGCCGCAGCATATTTAGTTAGATCTTGTCCTGTCAAAAAGTGTTATTAGACCAACGCTGTTCTACAACCAGTGGTGTAGAAGTCTCTCTACGACCAGTGCTGTTTGATAGTCTTCTATTGTTATGCTTCTCTCTTACATTCAATACACACCTGTTTTTGCAGTGTTGGCTGCATTCCCTGGTCACGACACAGCTGCATTGCAGTGTTGACCAGGTCAAGGTTAGGAAGCTGACCATTCAACCCTTCCAGCTTGATGTTGAATCGCGTGATCTCCTCATGAGCAATCTCCAGACAGAGTGCTGCCTGGAGGGACCCACTGCGGCCTTGCAACTCTCCCGCCAACACATCTGTAATGTGATCACATTAGTTCATCTGCCAACACATCTGTAATGTGATCACATTAGTTCATCTGCCAACACATCTGTAACGTGATCACGTACAGTTCATCTGCCAACATATCTGTAACGTGATCACGTACAGTTCATCTGCCAACACATCTGTAACGGGATCACGTACAGTTCATCTGCCAACACATCTGTAACGTGATCACATTAGTTCATCTGCCAACACATCTGTAATGTGATCACATTAGTTCATCTGCCAACACATCTGTAATGTGATTACATTAGTTCATCTGCCAACACATCTGTAATGTGATCACATTAGTTCATCTGCCAACGCATCTGTAATGTGATCACATACAGTTCATCTGCCAACACATCTGTAATGTGATCACATAAGTTCATCTGCCAACGCATCTGTAATGTGATCACATACAGGTCATCTGCCAACACATCTGTAATGTGATCACATACAGTTCATCTGCCAACACATCTGTAAAGTGATCACGTACAGTTCATCTGCCAACACATCTGTAAAGTGATCACGTACAGTTCATCTGCCAAAACATCTGTAATGTGATCACACACAGTTCATCTGCCAACACATCTGCAATGTGATCACATACAGTTCATCTGCCAACACATCTGTAATGTGATCACATAAGTTCATCTGCCAACACATGTGTAATGTGATCACATACAGTTCATCTGCCAACACATCTGTAATGTGATAACATACAGTTCTTCTGCCAACACATCTGTAATGTGATCACATACAGTTCATCTGCCAACACATCTGTAATGTGATCACATAAAGTTCATCTGCCAACACATCTGTAATGTGATCACATACAGTTCATCTGCCAACACATCTGTAATGTGATCACACACAGTTCATCTGCCAACACATCTGTAACATGATCACATACAGTTCATCTGCCAACACATTTGTAACATGATCACATACAGTTAATCTGCCAACACATTTGTAACATGATCACATACAGTTAATCTGCCAACACATTTGTAACATGATCACATACAGTTCATCTGCCAACACATATGTAACATGATCACATACAGTTCATCTGCCAACACATTTGTAACATGATCACATACAGTTCATCTGCCAACAATTTTGTAATGTGATCACAGCAGTTCTGAACCACTTGGTCACAACCCAAGTTATTTTGAGTGGGTTGCTCAGGATTTTGCATTATCAAGTGATTGTCTGAACTTTCAATTTGATGCCATTTACAATTCACACCATACCAAATCCCTCAAAATAACCTTTCCAATACAAATGTATATTCAGTCATGTATGTTCATTGTATATATTCACATTCCCACACACAGCCACGTCTCAGCTTCTGTATCCACACTCATCCAGGTGTGCCTGTCATCTCAGTACTCTGTACTCACAGTCATTGTGTGAGTGGTGGTAGGCATTCAGCCAGGCCTGGATACCAATCTCCTCATGCTCTGTGACCAGGAAGATGATGTCCTTCGCCCAGTAGGTGTGTCCTGTGCAACAGAAGAAGCCACTGTCCAGTGAAGTCTCTGTGCAACACCTCACAATGGGACAGGCTCGTGTGCAAACATTCAGCAAATCACACAGTTTTACTACCAGCTGTAATTGGTGAGACAGAGACTGCTGGAGAAGTCACTAACTGGTGAGACAGTGATTTCTGGTGAAAACTCTGTCTGATGATACTGAGACTGCTAGTGAAGATGCAAAGACTGAGACAGATGCTTGTACACCTTCATTATCAGTAGAAGCGCATGAGAGATGTTAGCTTGTCCTTGAGCTGTGTGACTTACTTCGGAATGACTTTGCGAGGTGCAGCATGAGTGCGATGCCAGGATTGGTGCTGTCTCTGGGGCTGCCACCAGGTCTGAACGGAGCAGTCAACACAATCGCCTCGGTACTCGCCGTCTTTGGAGCCCGCAATATGCCATAGACATTCTGGCCTTCATATGCCTATAAATAGCATCACTAACATGTCCTTGAAACATTCAATATGTCACATTTAGAATGAAGGCTTCATTGAGAATACAGACGATTGTTTCACGTAAGATAGTGGGCTCGGAAAAAATCCACAATTCTATAGTAAATTAGAAATAATGCATTTTACAATTGCAAAAAGGCTTAAAATCTATTGCCATGTCACGAAGGACACCATTTCTACGACACACCATTGAAAGTTCCCAGTGGTGCATCCTGCATTATGCTGTCACTTCAGTTTTTTTGGTAACTAATTTTAGCTAATTTAATGCATTAACGTATATTAATCAATTAATCATGATCTATATATTTTTAGCACCTTTAAGCACGTATTTTATTTGGATACATGGCAAATACTAAATGCTTATATTATTATCATTACTGTATTCCGTCAAGATGTATACGCCAAACTGTGCATTACCACAATGTTTAGAGTTCTAACTCTCTAGTTCACACACGGTCAGAACAATTTTGTTTAATGCTATCTCCATTTATAATATGCATTTGAACTTAAAAAAACTATTATACACATAGAAACTTTTGCTAAATCTTGGCTATCATGCGACTCAGCAATCACGCCGCACAAAAATAACAGGTGACATAAATTGATAACTTACATGGCCCTTGAGAATTCCAACAGGATATTTGAAAGTGAAGTTCTGCACATAAGTATCAAGTCCAAGCTGACGTAACTGTGCCTCTAGCCAGCTCGATGGAATGCTGCCAACAAAAGACGCTAGTCTCAACCTGTTCATATTACCATATAATAATTATTTTCTGGTTTAAATCCATGTTTTGCATGATTTGCAGTCGATACCGCATGTACAGTTCTTATTGCATTCAGATATGGAAACCACGAAGATGAAGGGTCTCTAAGATGTTATGTAATGAAACATTAGTAAAAGGTGAGAAACATGCCAAACAGACATTATGACATACATATAAATAAAGTAATACTTATATGTTATATCCTCAATTAGCCATAGATTCTGTGACAAGGTAACAGGGTTTTTATGCACAAACGGGTATATGATAAATACCCAGTAGAACAGGTAAGCTGACAAATTGACAAACTTAAATAAGGGCTTGGCGACCAACAAATAATGTGGCTTTCCTTTAATGAAAATGTTCATCAAGTTGAAAGAATAATTACATAAACAATATTTCTTAAAAGTGAGTTAATTTATAGTTGTGTATTCAGATTTTTTATTTACACCTTTACATTTATCAAAATATATTTACCATTGCAAAGAATTTCAGTGAAACTCTCAAAACTGCAGATCCATTTTATGTTTATAAAATGGATGACTTTTTATGTTTATAAAATGGATGACTTTTTATGTTTATAAAATGGATGACTTTTTGAAGTCATGTCATTTGAATGCTACTTTCACGTGTTAAGAGTGATTTGCAGATAACAGTGTACATACAATATCATAGCAACTACTAGAAGAAATCACTATTTACCATATCAATAGCTCCACGTTATCTTTCTTTATTCTTACATGCAGAACATATTTAGATTGAAAATACATTGGCAGTGCAGAAGGCTTAGTTGCCCAAATCAAGTTCTACTGAATTGTAAAAGACATGAATGCACCACCTTTGTTTTTTTCTGGTCTCCTTACTGAGTCGTAATTCATCTTTGAGGTTTCTTAGGTAGTTGCTGGCCCCACTGTCACTGTGTGCGTTTGACTTCACCAAACCTACAACATTGATTGGTTCTCCTGCTATCTAACTCAATAATCAAACCTCTACTTTTTTATGTTAAAGTGTTCATCCTAGATGGCTTGGACCTCTTAGATTTAATGTTTATTAATTTACTATGTGCAGTTATTAATTATTCTCTAATCACATAAAATACTACTACCGGGTACATTGAATCTTTAGTGTAGCGGGAGAAAGGAACTGCATTAAACAGATAATGATAAAACATGCAAATATACATAACATTCACATATTCAGATTCATCTTTAAGCTATCTCTACAGGTGTGAACCATGATTGGTGGCTCCTAAAAGGAATCATTTTACAGGTGACATATGAAAGATTCTTCTTACCTGGCAGCAGTGCATTCTCTGAGAAATATGTCTTGGCATTGAAAGGGGTATATGCAAGTGCGAGAAACCAAGACAACCCAACCAGGTAGCAGACAAAGCACAACTTGTTGTTGTACCGAAGAATGATGTTCGTCAACTTCTGCCGCGTCTTTGGATTACTTAATAAGCCCATCTCTTTTCGTCACTTGCAAGCCTATAAACATTAATATAAATGAATGATTATCAGGAAATTATATAACTATCTCATAAACATTTTTCATGTCTACATCAACCAACAAAGTTTACTGCATTTCCACCAGATTGGTGGAGAAAGATGCAAGAGAACAAATTGTTTTTAACTGCATTCATGATATAAATAAATACAACCAATCATGAAGTATTAATGTTACAACAACATACAATTTCTTCAATGAAAGCTGAGCTTTGCAATTAGTAAATGACAATTTATTTCCAACAATGAGTAACACTTGGCTGACCCATCACATGGACATCACCTGAATGACTGAAGTTTCATTTCCCCAACATACATTGTCCTTCAAACTTAGTTTACTACTAACATTACAGCAGATATATATGATTACGGTCTTATTTGGGTCTAATGCTTATTAATGCTTTCCACAATATAACCACAGTTTGGACATAGCCTTTTCTAGACTTAACCTTCATTACCATGCAAAATGCCAACTACCCGGGTAACTGTTTTACATGTTGTTTATATGTAGATCACACTCAGCACAGTGGTTAAGAGCATCGGGCTACTGGTCAAGAGAACCTCGGTTAGAATCCTGTGGACTGCTGCTTTGGAACACGGGAAAGTTTGCTCAAGCTCCATTTCACCTGGCTGTTGCAAAGATTAGTCATATGTCATTGTTGTTTTGTGTCAGGTTATCAAGGTATAGTGATTTGTTAGTGATCTACTGGCTACTATGGCTGTACACAGTGGATATGCATTTTCTACCATGGGACCCAAGCAATTAGATTTTAATGGATAATGCCACCTCAAAAGCCTGGCAGTAACATACAAGTTCTTCAGGTGACAAGCCAAAGATGTGCGCTGTGGTGCAGAATAAAACAATGGATTCTTGATCTTGTTTGATAGTTACAGTGCTCTGTGCCTTCTTGAATTTACTGTGTATAGCCTGCCAATAGCCATTGCTAGGATAATAGACTGGATGTCACCTAATCGCTACTCGTCCCAAGTAAGTATTGTAGATAAATGTGTATGGTTGGGTCAATGTGCAAATATTCAGTGTGGCTGAATGCTTCCCATATAGGCATAGAACTTAGAAGTTGAGAGGGTGTTCAGGTGAACAGGTTTGTTAGGGAGTCAATTTAAAAAAGTTTTACCAATCTTACATCTAAGAATGGATGATGTCTTAAAGTGAAAAAAGGCAACAGTTTAGTGTTATGCACCTAAAAGAGTTTACACTAGCTAATCATTTGCATCTACAATCCAATTTTTCACCTTAGTGGTTACCTCAGAAAGTGGTCTTAAAATGGGAAAATCTAGCTAAATCACCGACACAATGAACCGGCCCATCTTGGACCTTGCAACCAATCACAACCCAGCAGCTTGGAAAAGTAATACGTCAGAGAGTCGTCTGCTGGTTCAGCTGTCATAACAGAGAGCCAAGCGGTACGCTAAAAGTTGCCTTACGTCGGTTTACAACGAAATCGCGACATCAATATGCCACACTGTTCCTCAAACGCTTATAGTAATAGTACAGTGAAAGACAGTATCAGTAAGATGTCTTCTTGTTAACCTATGAATCGAGCAGAACTGAAACAGTGGTTCGGTGGATTCGTTTGGACAGTCACAGACACAGCGCGGATCCTAGACGACCCGATTTGATTGACCAAACCATCAAAACGACCACCAACAGCCGCCAAACGTCTCCTCACATATCTTACATACATATGCATACACTATGTTATGTAATAAAATCTCTTGCATTCCTCTAACGAAGAAAATTCACACACAAAAACGCGCAGACCTCGAGTACAACTTGTTCGGCCGCCCAGCGGTACCGTAAAATCGCTTTTAAAAGCTTTACACAAAATACCGCTAGACGCCACGTTTCTGACTGCGAATATTTAATTGTTTTACTTCACACGCGCGAAATAGTTTAATTACTTATAAATAATATAATAATAATAATTAATTATTATCATCACTATAATTTGCAGGAAATTTAAGTTTTATTATTTTTATATTGATATTTTATTTTTATAATTGTTCATATATGTTTCTAGTATATTTATGTTTTTTTTTCTTCTGGTGTGTATTTGTTGTTTAGCATTTTAATGTATGTAAAACGCCATGAACAAGTTTAAATTGGATGTGGCGCTATATTAAATAAACAAACATTTTTTTTATTATAATATAATATTTTATTTATGTAATATTATTTAAAAATAAATAATGAAAATACATGTTTCTATATCATTAACTAAGCTGACTTATCAGTCATAAATAAACATACAAATTACATAACAACAATTGTAATAAATGAATATAAAAGTATGGTTAATAGTAATAAATAATTAAAGTAGTAAAATAAGTACGACGTAATAATAATTTTCATTCAGCACATACACAACCATTATGCATAAGAACATATTACTGAAGCTATTTGTTCTACTCATGAATGACATTTCCACCATCAGATATGTAATAATAATTATTTTTGAACAAGACACTTTATTAATTATCGGAACAATAAATCACTAAAATGTAAAAAGGAATATGAATATATATTGGAAATATTATGGTGGTAGAAAAAGAAGGATTTAAAAACAGTAATATTAACATGTTATTGTTTTAGTTATTATTGTTAAAACATCGCTTATGTAATATAAGCTTGCATGCTCGTAGTACACGCGGGATGTTTATAGAAATATTGATAAAATAAATAATGTGACTTCATTGAAAAACACGTAATTTCCTTTTTCTTTTATAACTAATAGGCAATTTTGGATAATTATGCAGACACATGTATTTTTAATATTTATTTTTAAATATTACCTGTGGGTAGCATTCTTATTATTGTATATACTTTAATAACAGTATGTTGAATAGAAGAGAAGAGAATTGTGGATTTGGCGCTATATAAAATAAACTAATAAAATTATATATTTGTATATTAAATTGTTATTTTTTATCAACTCTATTAGACCCATATCACCAAAGCGTTGCCTTAGTTTGCCGTTTAACATTTTCTGCAGATCATAGTGATGCAGCTAATTATTATTATATTATTTATAATTAATTAAACTAATTCGCGCGTGCGAATGCAGTAAGGTTAATAAATATTCGCGCGCCATCTAGCGGTATTTTGTGTAAAGCTAACTTATAATAGCGAGTTTACGGTAGTCGAAGTTGTCGAGTTGCCGTTCGCCAAGATTTGCGTTTCTGTTGTGAATTTTCTTCGTTAGACGAATACAAGTGATTTTTTTGTAATGTAGTGTATGTATATGTATGTAAGAAATGTGGGGAGAAGTTTGGCGGCTGTTGGCGGTCGTTTTCGTGGTTAGGTTAGAAAGTAACAGATAATAATATGCATGCACAGTTCACGCCGACCAAGAAGACTCTCTGACGTCATTTTGTTTCTAAAATGGCGTAGTCTGTAGACTTTCTATGTCTATGTGTTTTACATTTTTTTCCTGGTAAACCACTGACGTTAAAAATATGATTGTTGTTGGAAGTTGTTACTTTTTATTAACTCTGTTAATCCCATATGAACCAAACATTGACTTTGTTTTCCCTTTAACAAAGAAACTACCTTTAGGCTTTTTTTTAAATAAAATATACACTTGTATAAAATATGTAATTTTACTTTTTAGATCATGCACATAATTATTCACAATCGCTTAGCCTTAGATTAATAATTGCACGATATCTGTCAGTTGCAAAAATACTATGTCTATGAACAGCGCCTTGCACCTTTCTGTTATATATTATCTATTACAGTTAAATAATGTAAATAATAATCGTGATAGCACAACAAACTGTCAAACACAGCCTAACCCTAGGCTGGCCTAAGACCTAGGGCTAGGTCTATGACTATATCATGACTATGACTTATGTCTAGACTAGAGTAGAACTAGAAGCTATGCCTAGGTCTAGGACTAGGACTCTACTCATGACTACTGTCTCTACTCTAGCCTAGGGCTAGGACCTAGGTGGCGTCAAATCAGACTCAAAATTATCATCTAACACAAACGAATTTAAGATTTAGCCTTTGGTTAGGTTATGAACCAAAAAGGGATAGTATTGTTGCTATATGGTAGGCGCCATAACAAATTAGACAAGAGAATACAAAAGAAAATGTGATCTTACACGTGAATACTACTCTGACTCGAGCCGGGCGCACTTGGAGAAGTGTCTAACCTTGCGCATGCGCATTTCACATTTGTTGTCGACGACGGAACATTTCGAATAAAAATGACATCGAGAAAGAAAGACGGCAAGAAAAAGAAAAGCACGGGAGAATCAGTAAGCATCGTCACAGTGAACTGTATCATGACATGCTGTATCTGTTAGGTGTGCCATAGGTATTTTGGCAGTGTAATATAGTTGCGATGATGAATTTAGTTTGTCCTAATTTCGCGTTGTCAAAGAAGCTTTGGCCTTTGCTTTGCCTTGGCTTCGTTGGAGACGAGTCGAAGCTCGTATGATAATTACCGCCAAATATTCCACATGCAAACCACGCTAGTAATATTTCTATTCGTGCACTGTTATGCAAAATGTTTGTTTGTGACGGTTTATTTTATAATTATCACATAACACAACTAAGTTATACTTAAATGTAAACATATATAAATTACACGTATTATCGCTCACACAGACCTAGGCCAATCAGTAATTCGGTGCTTCTCTTGCTGTGTTGATCCCATTACAGTTAAACTGGGATTGGTGTGGGGCATGAAGTCAAAGTGAAGAAAAACATACTCGAAAGTTCACGAGCTTGTATATATTTTGTCTAGCATATTCACACCTGGCACAGCACAATTGTATATACACAATCTGTCAATCATGAATCAGCATCAATATATTCAGACTGATGGATAAAGAAGAACGAAGTTCCTTTGCATTTAATCACGTTTAATAATCAGTCTGACCAAATGGTACAATAATCAAACAACTAGAAACAAGCTCTTTCTGGCATGGTGGCTTCCGGTTGTAGGGAGCGTCTCTTGTAGACTTGTCACTAGAACACGGGAGTGTTCATTATTTCCTAATGGACTCTCCCGTCTAATAGACGCTCCCGAATTTACCACTTGTAAATATATGCAAATGTGAGAATTCGTGGCTACAGGCACTTTTGAAGATTTTGTTGAATCCGGACACATCTCGATTTTGCCGTTATAAAAAATGTGTGATTTGAAAACTCTGTCAATTTGAAAGAATAGTGTACATCATCCTATTCACATTGATATTAAAAAAATTACTTTATAACGCACTTTTCAGGCATAGAGTAATTCAAGTTTGTATCAACATAGTACATTGCTATATCACTCTCTGATGTAATGCACAACCACAAAAATTAAGGCATGTGAAGAAGGTTCCGTACAGGTGGTGTACAATGATCAGTGTAGTACCACTGAAGAACACAGATGGTGTACAACATATTTCATGGCACTGAATGCGTAAGGGTAAAATATAGTATAAAACTAGTATTACACAGAGCAACCGGGTGAAATATGTTAAGACAGCAATTGTTAGGCGAAGGCATGCATAGCAGAGATGGAGTAATCGTACTCGTGTACTCGTACTCAAGTACGAGTACTTTTTGAGTACTCGTACTCATACTCGAGTACGAAGCAAAGTACTCGTACTCGAGTACATTACCAAAGTAATCGTACTCACGATTACTTCTCACGATTACATTTTTTTCATATGAACAGTTGCAAGTAAATATATTAGACAGATAAAAATGGCAATATTAGAAGTAATCTAATAAATGTAATAATAATCAAGGTATTCATTTTCTATTACTGTTGAGCACTTCAGTTAAATAAATATTCAGTCAGATTTCCCTAATTTATACCTTCTCTTCCCAGAGAAGCCACATCTCCTCACCCTCATGTTTAGTACAAAGTACAAGTTATATTGTGACAGTCCCAGGGAAGCACTGCAGGAGATAAGCATCCCCTAACATCTTGCTTTGTAATTTTAGAACCCATGCCACAGCCCCACCTGTACTGTTTGATCTGCCAGTATGGTGTGAATTGACTGGGCAGTTAGCTGCTAAATCCCTGTCCATTATGTGTAAACTGTAAACCTGACTAGAGACTAGAGAGGCAGATCTCTCAGGTGCATGCTGTGGTGCGATGTGTGCAGCAGTTTGAATTCTGTAGTTGATGCAGTAGTTGGTGTTCTTATTGCTCTTATGTAATAGTTAGTGTTGTGGTGTCAATGCAGCAGTAATCAGTTAGAACACTAGATATTGGCACAGCAACAGAAAAAGAATGACACCTGATTCCATGGAGGTCGCCTTTACAGTAGAAACAGGATATTTATTAAAGTAATCGTGAAAGTAATCATGATTACATTCTAAAGTAATCGTGAAAGTAATCATGATTACATTCTAATGTAATCGTACTCGAGTATATTGTAAAGTAATCGTACTCGTACTCGAGTACATTTGTTTTTTGAGTACTTGTACTCGTACTCGTACTCATGCATGTTCAAAGTAATCGTACTCGTACTCGAGTACATTTGTATTGTACTTGCTCCATCTCTGATGCATAGTATCTCAGTTCTCTCATTATCAACATCAGCCATCTATAAAGACTAATTATAAGGACTAGTTATAAAAACGCATGATATATCAAACACAAACTGCATGTCTATCTGTGTTGATCAGCCACGGGCTGGCTTTAAATTCTGGCCCTACAAATGACCCATTTTGGGGATCTGATACTCCCTCATCCTCCCATTGCATGCAGCGTGTTCGACTATTATATTCTACACCTTTTCCAAATGTATAATAAAACATATCACACTATTTATTGATGTATGGCTGTACAAGAAATTGTCGCCAAACATGAATAACTACTCATTCAGGAGAATTCCATAGTATGATTTTTAATTAATGCAGTTTTCCTTTACACCTGATATAATTTGTTTTGGCGTTTTGCCAGTTGGATGTGGCAGGTAGCATCGTGTCAACATCACAGGTTGCTGCGACACCTGTGGCAATGCATTCTGGGCCGCCCAACACCATACTCCACACCCTGGGTACTTCGGGTGGCTTCTCGTCATCAGGCTTTGAGCTGCCCCGAGAAGACCTACAGACAGACGAAACTGACACGAGTCTGTATGACTACCAGAATGCAAGAGACACGTTTGCGTATGTGACTGTGTGTCTGTGAATGTCACAGGTTATCTGTTGTTGATAGTTGTGCGTCAGTAGCATGTTAGGTGTAACAATTAGGTGCAGCAGCTGACAGCTAGAGTGCCTTTACTAACACTACACTTTGTGACCAGACAGTGGAATACAGATCATGCTGGTAGTTGAATCTGAAATGCGTGAGTGAAGTTACAGCTATTAGCCCGTTCAAATTGATGTAGCCATAATTTTAATTTGTAGATCTATTCATTTTGTATGTAGCTTAGTGAAGCTGGGCTGAATAAAATAAATAGAGTTGCCCTGTAGCTGGCT
The DNA here is from genome assembly GCA_964017155.1 of Oasisia sp. SBJ-2009. Classification (NCBI taxonomy): domain Eukaryota; kingdom Metazoa; phylum Annelida; class Polychaeta; order Sabellida; family Siboglinidae; genus Oasisia; species Oasisia sp. SBJ-2009. Next base: position 40,553,158 of record OZ024862.1, on the reverse strand, counting down.
TGTCTTTCTTCCATTGTCTGGATTTTCTAATACGTTCTTTACTAATCATTGATGTCAACAGTGGTGTTTCCTTAGCTGGTGGTGTTGTGTGCTTCTGTAACTAACATACTTGTTTCTTCTAGGTTACCCATGGTTGCATGACTTTACTGCTGGTGCTTCTTGTCTTGCAGAACAATTGTGTCACTCATATATATATATATATATATATATATATATATATATATATATATATATATATATATATATATATAATACATTCCACTGAACTCACAGCTACCATGATACACATTCTCCTGTAGTGTCTTTGATGCTGAACTCACACCTATCACTGTACCCATTCTCCTGTAGTGTCTTTGATGCTGAACTCACACCTATCACTGTACCCATTCTCCTGTAGTGTCTTTGATGCTGAACTCACACCTATCACTGTACCCATTCTCCTGTAGTGTCTTTGATGCTGAACTCACACCTATCAGTGTACTCATTATCCTGTAGTGTCTTTGATGCTGAACTCACAGCTACCATGATACCCATTCTCCTGTAGTGTCTTTGATGCTGAACTCACACCTATCAGTGTACCAATTCTCCTGTAGTATCATTGATGCTGAACTCACACCTATCAGTGTACCCGTTCTCCTGTAGTGTCTTTGATGCTGAACTCACACCTATCAGTGTACCCATTCTCCTGTAGTGTCTTTGATGTGAACTCACACCTATCACTGTGCCCATTCGCCTGTAGTGTCTTTGATGCTGAACTCACACCTATCAGTGTAGCCATTATCCTTTAGTGTCTTTGATGCTGAACTCACACCTATCAGTGTACCCATTCACCTGTAGTGTCTTTGATGCTGAACTCACACCTATCACTGTACCCATTCTCCTGTAGTGTCTTTGATGCTGAACTCACACCTGTCAGTGTACCCATTATCCTGTAGTGTCTTTGATGCTGAACTCACAGCTATCATGATACCCAATCCCTGTAATGACTCAATACTTTCACAAATACATCCACTTGGGCTGGTATTCATGGTGAACTGCTGAAGATGATGGCACACAGCCAGGGAATCGAATCACTTACCTGAACCAGTTATCCACCAGATCAAACTACCTGGCGACAGCCGGCACTGGTGCACAGTTGAAGACACTAACCCTATTTGCAGTGCGTGCTCTTACTAACCCGTGCGTTCGTTCACATCTGCGCAGTGCCCCATTGTCTCGTGCCTCATGCCCCCGACCATGTTTGTGGCGGTACCAGACATCACCCCGCTGCCACCGACCACCCAGGTGTACGGCGCTGGCCTCGCGTCGGCCCTGGTCAACAGCAGCGTTGTCCCCCGCCTCCTCGGGCAGTGCCAGCCACGGTCACGCTGGCCCTGTCACCTGTCTAATGACACGGACACCAGTCTCAATGATTACTTGCAGCCTGAACCAGGGTATGTGATCACGGTCACGCTCTCCCCCACTGCCTGCTCACAAGTCACCACTACCACATCACAGTCATGGTCGGACACGCTTGCTTTTTGCTCGTGCACATGGTTAGCAACTTAGCATGTGCTTTCGCACCCACAGAGCTTAAATTTGCATTCTGACATAATTTCCCATTTTTAATGTATTTTAGAAAAGTCAATGTACACCATGACCGATATTTGGTTATTAGTATACTTCCTACCACATGTCTCACTTTGTGGTTTTATAGGTTATTTGATCAAATATAAGTTTGCAACAAACAACGGCTCTAGAGTTTCCCAAAAGTTGATCTATTTTTACCATGGGAACTCTCCGGTCAACGTAAGTAAACGATGGGGCAAACTAAAAGGTGGGCCACAATGGGGTTCCACAAATCCACGTTAGTCGCTAGAGGCGCCACTAGGCAACTAGACCCTAGTTGTTTAAATCGTCGTCAATTAGCCATTGACCGTACAGGCGCGTAGCCAGCGATAGTTTGTATGTGGGCAACTGGGCATGCCGTAAATATGGAGCGCATCGAGCGGTGGCATCTTTGTGAATGTGGTATGCTGTTTCCGTGCGGTCTGCCAATTGTGGCCCGCCTTTTAGTGTGGCCCCCTCCTGACAGCGCTTTTCACTGGAATTCCCTTCTTCGAGGTCTAAGCCAATCAGTGAATTCTAACTGGCGAAGCTCGCCAGGAATTTTTTTCGTCTTTTGCTCCTTTTTATCTTAAAATGGCATATTATGTGAAAATAAGTTGATACGCAGTTGAAGAAAACAATATATAGTGTATGGAGAATGCTGGTTTACTGGAAAATTTTATTTTAAACATGGCGGAAGTCAGAATGCAACTTTAAGGTTGTGTACGTTTGCGAGTGCAGCAGTAACACCTGCGTGTGCTTGCTTGGCTTAAGTTGACAGTGTCTCCTGCAGCAGGCTATGTGGTGTATGGCAGCTAGTAGACTAAGGTAACTGGTAGAACAGGGTCACTGGTGGACCATTGTTAGTGGCACAGGTAATGTATGAACATTGTTTTGGTGTGCATTGTGATCGTTGTTTTGTGTGGGCTGTCTATTGGACAAACTCTTGATGTATTCACCATTCTTTTCATGTTTTTGTTAGTTATGATGGTGTCAATGACATCTTTGATTGACATAACATAATCTAACGTAGTATTATGTGTGATTAGGTGTTGCACATATTTTTTATTAATACTCTTTGTGACATAATGCAACATGCTTGTATTTAGTTTATAGTTTGTTCTTCAACTTTGAGTGTATTATAATTATTATTTATTTATGTACAAGTGTATATGCATATAATTAATCCAGCATGTGTATGTAAGTATTAAAGTGTATCTGTGTTTATGTCTATGTGTGTATGTGAATTTCTCACATAATTACATGAGTATGTACCTATGGCAATTGCATTTTGGTGTCCAGTAACACAACTAGATACCTCCAACAAATACACTCTGGTTTCCAGCAAAAAACATTGGCCAGTGTAACTAACATTCTAATAGATTTTAATAGATTTTGTTCCATAAAAAACGATGAATATGCATGTGTGTGTGTGTGTGTGTGTGCATGTATGTGTGTGTGCATGCATACATGCATGAGTATGAATCTTTTCCCACTAGACAATTCACATCTTCGACACTTTAGTAAAGTAAAGCCTTAATTTTGTGATTACTCATTGTACATGCACTAGAGATAAAAAGCCCCCCACCTTGTTAATGCAAACTAGTTTGACAAATTCTGTCTATTCTGAAAGGGCATAAGACGTCTACGTGACAAGTAAAAAGGTCACCATTTTGTCGATTCATGAGTCGTGTTTCAGCCACCCATGTGCAATGGTGTTACAGGTACTCCTCCGTCCACTATGGGGAGAGTGGGGACAGGGTGAGTCTGGCCACCCCACCCCCTCCTCCACAGTTTGACGACGGCTACAGGAGCCCAGACTCTGGCAAGTTGCATTTCCACTCTCAGAAACTTGTGTATCATGTCAACAGTCAAATGTAAGGTCTGTATGGCTTTTCAGTGATGGCTCCGCATATGTGGAACGATCTACCGGACAGTTTGCACCTAATAAAGTCACTTGAACTTTTTAAATCCAACTTAAAAACACATCTTTTAAAGCCGCATTTGTAAAATACTATAGGGTATATTATAATGAATTTATTTTAACTGTAATTGTAGTTTTGCATTTGTTTTACTTACTTTATTATTAAGTTATTAATATATTTTATTATTTATTAACTATTTTATGTATTTATTGCTGATAAGTTTAGCTTATGAACTAGGACTTTTAGAAGCTTTATTTAATTATCTATTTATTATCATTTAACATTTCGTATTTACGTGGAAATTTAAACTGATTATGAATATTTTAAATATGTATGTGTTACAATGTATTTTATGCGTCTCTGAGTGGAATTTTTTCCGGATATACAGCGCTTTACAACTAAAATTATTATTATTTTATTAGTTAATATGAAGTTTATTAGACAATAGACAGCTGGGGCACATTTATAGCATTGATGACTGTTAGTATCTTGGGAAATTGTGTATTATTATACTATTATATTATCGATGGTATTTGAATGCAGGTAATTTTATCTTAAAGATTTTTCATTGGTTTTCCATTTCTTTTAGATGTGTTATTTGTATGGTTGAGTGGTACTAGTCTTAGTTTGGCAGGCGACTGTGCAAATTGGTGTTCCCCATTCTACTTGAAATACTTTTTTTGAAATCACCATAAAGATAATAATGACATATACATGTTGCAAGAAGTGTACATGAACTCAGTTCAGTTTTTAGTTACAGCCATTGAATACAGTTAAAGCAAAAAAAGTTAAATTTTTGCGTATGTAAAGTGTTTTTAGTGACAATGACAGGTTTTAGGTAAGATTATTATCTTTACAAACATATTATAGAAAATATTACATTCTGTTATTAATACCATTTTATTGCAGTGCAACCTAATTCACTCCTGACTGATTGTATATTCCCATTGGAATGACACATTCACTCCTGATCGTATGTTTTCTGTTGGAATGACACCTGTTGATTGTATATTCCCTGCTGAGTGACATATTTATTCACTCTTGATTGTAGAATATGATTCTGATCCACTCTATGCCAAACCTAACAAATTTCACAAGAAACGAGTGAGTATTTATACAACATATTTGGCTTCTTACTCTGCAGTTTTCATGTCACAGTCTAAATGTGCCGGAACGTTAAAAAAAAATTGATACATGTTTGTATTATGTAAAATGTAATGTATAATATACACGTAAACTAAAATATTAAATCTTATTTTATGTACTGCTAGTAGTTGAGTTGCCTGGCATTGTCTGGTGGGGGAAGGCGCTTTTGAAATAGTGATCCCAACTCCCCAACACAAAGTTAGAACAGAATTTACAAACCACCCCAATGGGCCTGCCTTAATGCAAAAGTGTCAGCTTTTCATGTGCAAAATTAACCCATATTTAGGTTCACAAACACACAGACTGACAAGGAACCACATTATTTTATGATACAGAAATTAAGTCATGGAAACACTTGACTCATACACCTGAGGGATCTTTGAAGGAAAAAATAGTTACTTCTACCAACGAATTCAAGAACAGTCACCTTAAAGCGACATGGCCCGTTCGTGGCTTTTTATTGCAAAATCATGTTAATCAGTAGAAGTTATAACTATTGTAGCGTCCTGACTGCCAATAAATGTTTCATCGAAACAGAACTGACTTTGTAATGTTAAACGTCGAATGTTTATATACGCTGTCACTCAAATCGCCGCGAGTGACACCCACCCTTTGACCTTTACCAACTGGGAGCTGTGCACCTGGCTGGGTGTGGCGTTAGTGGTGTCAACTTGTGTTCACGTGATACTGCATCGCGTGATCATGCATTTCTTTCTGGGCTTTTAGCCACGCCTACAACGGTTTCGAAAATGCCTCATGGTTGGTGTGTAAACAGAGTTAAGTGTCCCTTACTGCGTCTATTTTCAACCCCTAAATGGTACATGAAAACATCTTTTGACAGTCTGAACGCTATAATAGGTATAATTTATACCGTATAACATGACTTTGCAATAAAAAGTTAAACCTATGAATGGACCATGTCACTTTAACACCTGCTAAGCAGCTTGGTTTTGGACAAATGCTACCTACTTAGGTTTCATGTTTACGTTTCCAGTCCCGATCCCCGTTCTCCACAAAAGGTTCAAGCATGCGCAGGTATGACACGGACGACTCCCGAGCCGTTGGCCGCATGAGTCCACACAACTCTGTGCGGTTCAGCGATACATTCGAGTCCGAGACCAGGAATTCAATGTCAGCATCACTGCCTCGTTGGCAAGTCAATGACACAGTACGTCCTAGTTATTCAGATTATCTAAATAATTATAGCATGTGTAAATACGAGAAAGGCATTTCGTGAAGTTTGTATTTAATACCATGAGTAAGCACCTATAATGAGTATCCTGTAGTTTCTGATAACATGAGTAGAACCCTCCAACAACTTATTTTCCATATTTTTTCTATCAGCTATTAATAGTGTTATTGCATTATCTACAGAGCATTCAACATATCATATTAAATATATATATATATATATATATATATATGTTAATTGTACAGAAATTAAGTGAAACCATTGGTCTGTTAAAGGCTATACCAGACAGTTTTCCTGGCAACATGACATATTCTGTCACATGAGAGTACCGGTAGCATTGTGTGTTTGCAGGGCCGTACCACGACAGTAGAGAGCAACAGGACAGGGCGGAGTCCGATGGGCTCCACAGGCGAGAGCACGTTGCGGAGTCACACCGGCTCAGCAAGTGAGGCAGTTCTCCTGAACTTAATCGTGGCTTTCAGTTTCAGTTAAGCTTGTCAAATAAGACAACCATAGTTGAGGTGGTGGGAGAATATTTGATGGGGACCTTGAAAGAAACTGAGTAACAGTGTCTGTGCGTGAGAATGTAGCTAGAATGTTTTAGTGATTTGTTGGATTGCATTTAGAAAGTTTCAGAAAATAATTGTATTACTGTTATGTTTATTATTAATTTATTGTCATCGTTGTGAATACGAAAAACTGTCTATGACAAGAGGCTCATTCATAAGACTAGAACATTCAGGGACCACACATTGAAACAACATATTGGATCTATCATGGTAATAACACATGGTGGATCATTGTGGCACCACATGGCAGATCAGTGTGGCACCACATGGTGGATCATTGTGGAACCACATGATGGATCACAGTGATAACACATGGCAGATCAGTGTGGAACCACATGATGGATCACAGTGATAACACATGGCAGATCAGTGTGGCACCACTTCGTGGATCATTGTGGAACCACATGTTGGATCATTGTGGCACCACATGGTGGATCATTGTGGCCCCACATGATGGATCACAGTGATAACACATGGCAGATCAGTGTGGCACCACTTGGTGGATTATTGTGGCACAACATGTTGGATCATTGTGGCACCACATGTTGGATCAGTGTGGCACCACATATTGGATCATTGTGGCACCACATGGTGGATCATTGTGGCACCACATGGTGGCTTAGAAACAATCAAAATGCAGGAATGTGAAAGTGATTAGAAAGAATCAGTGATGGCATTCCATTTGTGTTGTATCTTTACTACAAGGGCAGTTATCAGTACGTTGACATGGGTCTTGTGTGTGCAGCATACACAGCATCTCCCCGGCTCACCTCCCTGGAACGCAAGCAGGCGAAGCTACAACACAAGCAGAAGGAACAGGAACAGCAGCTTGACAAGCAGAAGCAGATGTACCTGTCAGTGTCAATGAGACTCAAACAGACGGCAGCTGAGGCCATGCAACAGTCCACACCAGACGTCAATGAGATGGGTTCACTGCTGCAAGAGTCTCTCAGTAAGTGTTGATTGACGTCAGTGAGATGGGCTCACTGCTGCAAGAGTCTCTCAGTAAGTGTTGATTGACATCAGTGAGATGGGCTCACTGCTGCAAGAGTCTCTCAGTAAGTGTTCATTGATGTCAACAAGATGGGCTCACTGCTGCAAGAGTCTCTCAGTAAGTGTTCATTGACGTCAGTGAGATGGGCTCACTGCTGCAAGAGTCTCTCAGTAAGTGTCTCTTGTTAATGAGATGGGCTGCAAGTGTCTCTTCAGACCAAAGAGGAATTCAAAATGTTATACTGTTATTTGTTCAGGAGTTAATAAAACACATAATGTAAATGCATTTGCTAGTGTTATAATAGATTGCTAATTAACAGCCCAAATTAACCCATTATCTGCCATGGCATGCGAAATATTGTGTTTTCTCTTATGATGTGCTGACCTTCTGTTCATACTGAGATGTGTGTTTATATCATAGGGTGTATAACTATATAACACATATAATTACATCCTGCCATTACCACCAGATGTCACTGGCAACACGGTGCGTAAACAAGAGGACTTCATGAAGTCGTACGAGGAGAGAATCCTCATCTTCCAACAAGAGAACGAGGAACTTCGGCAACTCAACGAACAGTTGCAGGCTGAGGTGAACTCAGTGCAACGCATGGCCTCGTTTACAGACCCTGGTACGTGCCAACTTTACCACGTCATTGCTACTCATATTGACAGCCACGTACTGATACAAAAGGCATGGGCTGTAGAAATTCGTTATGGGCATTTAATTCCCAGGCAATGATACTATCAGCCACACTGTAGTAGAAGTGCCATATGTTCTGAGAGAGCGATACTATCAGTCAGACTGCACTAGACATGTATTGTGTTCCCAAACAGTGATACTGGCAGTCAGACTGTACTAGGCATGTCTTGTGTTCATAGACAGTGATACTATCAGTTAGACTGTACTAGACATGTCTTGTGTTCACAGACATTGATACTACCAGTCAGACTGTACTAGGCATGTCTTGTGTTCATAGACAGTGATACTATCAGTTAGACTGTACTAGACATGTCTTGTGTTCACAGACATTGATACCACCAGTCAGACTGTACTAGGCATGTCTTATGTTCATAGACAGTGATACTATCAGTCAGACTGTACTCTACATGTCTTGTGTTCACATACAGTGATACTATCAGTCAGACTGTACTAGGCATGTCTTGTGTTTACAGACAGTGATACTATCAGTCAGACTGTATTAAACATGTCTTGTGTTCACAGACAATGATACTGTCAGTCAGACTGTACTAGATATGTCTTGTGTTCATAGATAGTTCCGGCGGCTCTCAGAATGTGATGAAGAAGAAGGTTCAGGACTACAAGAATGACAATGACACGCTTCGCGCTTGTGTACACAAACTCAATGCAGAGCTGTCACGATATCAGGCAAAGTTCCGACAGCTTACGTCATCTGAGGTATGCCGTGTAACCATATGGTGCATTTCTGTCTAGATGCAATAGCTAAGTAAACTATACCATCATCTGTGTTGTGTTACTGTTCAGATGTGTTGGTTTGCTGTTCAGGTGTGTTGTGTTACTGTTCAGGTGTGTTGTGTTACTGTTCAGGTGTGTTGTGTTACTGTTCAGGTGTGACAGTTAATGTGTCTGTTAAGGCCGCGATAGTTAGTAAGGCCTATATCAGATAGTATCTGGCAGAAATGCAACTATGATGAGTGATGACAGTTGTGGCCTTGATAAACCTGCTGTTTTTTTAAAGCACCAAGATGGGGTGTGTCAGTATTATATGTGATTTGATTGGCTATTGGGTGCGCCATGATGGGTGGCAATAGTGGATGTTTGATCTCCAACACACATCAGATAGTGTCCAATGTGATATCACAATTTGCATATTAACTCACATGGCATTCAATATGTGTTTTGTTTCAAATGCAATTACTGTGCATTCAGATGGAAGAACTTCCAGGCTTGCCCCTGAAAGGACCAAAGCCGTCATGGCTGGTGAGTGTCATTATGTTGTGGTCTTCTATGAATGGACAATGGATTGATGTATTAGTGATTATGTCATTCTCTGGAAAACTAATCCCTGATTGAATGGTTGACTCATACCCACAAAGAACTTTTATAACAAAGTAAAGTTACTATTTATGGTTGGTTGCTAGTGGTTTGAACTTCTGCTATGATATATGGCACATGTGTAATATGAACTATATTGTCCACTAAGTATTGAACACATATGACATGAATTTGTTGCCCACTATACATTGCATTTGTGTCACATGAAATATGTTGCAAAGAAAAAATTTCCCCTGTGTAACATGAAATGTGTTCCCCCTGCAGTTGAAAACCAAGTATTTGGCACCACTTCTTGTGGCGTACGACGACCAACTGCGGGAGAAGGAGGAGATTGTGAACAACTACCAGGTAGAAGACCACACCACCCACCCGTCTACACAACCACTCCACCCACCCGTCTACACAACCACTCCACCCACCCCTCTACACAACCACTCCACCCACCCGTCTACACAACCACTCCACCCACCCGTCTACACAACCACTCCACCCAGCCGTCTACACAACCACTCCACCCACCCGTCTACACAACCACTCCACCCACCCGTCTACACAACCACTCCACCCACCCGTCTACACAACCACTCCACCCACCCCTCTACACAACCACTCCACCCACCCGTCTACACAACCACTCCACCCACCCGTCTACACAACCACTCCACCCACCCGTCTACACAACCACTCCACCCACCCGTCTACACAACCACTCCACCCACCCGTCTACACAACCACTCCACCCACCCGTCTACACAACCACTCCACCCACCCGTCTACACAACCACATGCATATCTAGCCACAAATCCATCCACTCACAGAACCACACACCCATCCAGACAACTATACCCATCCAAACACCTATCTACACACCCACCCACACAACTACACCCATCCATCTACCCATCCATAAATCCACCCACCCATTCACACACACATCCATATATCCATCCACCCACATAGCCACACAACTATACCTATCCTCTATGATCCAGCCACCCACCTGTGTGTGTGCGTGCATGTGTGTATACGTGCGTGTGTGTACATGTGAGGTGTCACCTAGCACGTTTTCAAAGTCACGTGGTGTAAGTAAGAATTGACACCTATCATATTTTATGTGTGAGTTGTCTCCTGTCATCTGGTGTCGTCTGGTGTATAGGAGCTGCCATCCATCATATGGTGTGTAGAATGAGTTGTCATCCGTCATCTGGTGTGTAGAATGAGTTGTCATCTGTCATCTGGTGTGTAGAGTGAGTTGTCATCCTTCATCTGGTGTGTAGAATGAGTCGTCATCTGTCATCTGGTGTGTAGAGTGAGTTGTCATCCGTCATCTGGTGTGTAGAATGAGTTGTCATCCTCCATCTGGTGTGTAGAATGAGTCGTCATCTGTCATCTGGTGTGTAGAGTGAGTTGTCATCCGTCATCTGGTGTGTAGAATGAGTTGTCATCTGTCATCTGGTGTGTAGGAGGAGTTGTGATTTGGTGTGTAGGAGGAGTTGTCACATCTGCGACAGAGTGTAGAAGACGTTGTGAAGGAAAATGAAAGGTTACATCTGCGCATCGAGCAGACTGACATCTCGGGTCCAACAAGTATGACAGAATGGTAGGTCACCTTGGTAATATGACATAATGGTAGGTCACCTTGGTAATATGACATAATGGTACGTCACCTTGATAATATGACATAATGGTAGGTCACCTTGGTAATATGACATAATGGTAGGTCACCTTGATAATATGACATAATGGTAGGTCACCTTGGTAATATGACAGAATGGTAGGTCACCTTGATAATATGACATAATGGTAGGTCACCTTGATAATATGACATAATGGTAGGTCACCTTGATAATATGACATAATGGTAGGTCACCTCGATAATATGACATAATGGTAGGTCACCTTGGTAATATGACATAATGGTAGGTCACCTTGATAATATTACTGAATGGTAGGTCACCTTGATAATATGACAGAATGGTAGATCACCTTGGTAATATGACAGAATGGTAGGTCACCTTGGTAATATGACATAATGGTAGGTCACCTTGGTAATATGACATAATGGTAGGTCACCTTGGTAATATGACATAATGGTAGGTCACCTTGATAATATGACATAATGGTAGGTCACCTTGATAATATGACATAATGGTAGGTCACCTTGGTAATATGACAGAATGGTAGGTCACCTTGATAATATGACATAATGGTAGGTCATCTTGATAATATGACAGAATGGTAGATCACCTTGGTAATATGACAGAATGGTAGGTCACCTTGATAATATGACATAATGGTAGGTCACCTTGATAATATGACAGAATGGTAGGTCACCTTGATAATATGACAGAATGGTAGGTCACCTTGGTAATATGACAGAATGGTAGGTCACCTTGGTAATATGACATAATGGTAGGTCACCTTGGTAATATGACATAATGGTAGGTCACCTTGATAATATGACATAATGGTAGGTCACCTTGATAATATGACATAATGGTAGGTCACCTTGGTAATATGACAGAATGGTAGGTCACCTTGATAATATGACATAATGGTAGGTCATCTTGATAATATGACATAATGGTAGATCACCTTGGTAATATGACATAATGGTAGGTCACCTTGATAATATGACATAATGGTAGGTCACCTTGATAATATGACAGAATGGTAGGTCACCTTGATAATATGACATAATGGTAGGTCACCTTGGTAATATGACATAATGGTAGGTCACCTTGATAATATGACAGAATGGTAGGTCACCTTGATAATATGACAGAATGGTAGGTCACATTGGTAATATGACAGAATGGTAGGTCACCTCAGTAATATGACATGATAGTTGGTAACCTTTGCAATTGTTATTTCTAAATGAAGGGTCACAGCAAGTGTGATTGAATGGTAGCTTACTATGGAAACATAATATGTAGTGGTAAGTTACATTTCCATCATGATAATGCTGGGCCACTTTTGGTGTATGACAGAATACTTGGTTACTTTGGTATACCTGTAATAGTAGGTTTCATTGGTCGCATGACTGAATGACATGCTGCACTCAAAACTGAATGTCATGCTGCCATTATGACTGAATGACATGATGCCATCATGGCTGAATGACATGCTGGCAGTTCTTGGTCCTGTTTGTGTTTACTCTGGACAAGGCCTCTTGTGTATGACACCATGTACCATGTGTTGTAACTTGTGTCCAGTAATTGTCCGTGGCGTGTTGCTCACATCCGTGGCTGTGTGTTACAGGAGACAGCTCCAGGAGCAGTGTAAGTTGGTGCTGGAGGAGAACCAGCTGCTCATGGAGCAACTGGACGTGCACCAGAGCAAGACACGGGACATGCATACAGCGCACGTGCAGGAGGGTAGGTCACACAGAGGCTCGCTCTGATATCATAAACACGGAGGCTCGCTCTGATATCATAAACACAGGTCACACGGAGGCTCGCTCTGATATCATAAACACGGAGGCTCGCTCTGATATCATAAACACAGGTCACACGGAGGCTCGCTCTGATATCATAAACACAGGTCACACGGAGGCTCGCTCTGATATCATAAACACAGGTCACACGGAGGCTAGCTCTGATATCATCAACACAGGTCACACGGAGGCTCGCTCTGATATCATAAACACAGGTCACACGGAGGCTAGCTCTGATATCATCAACACAGGTCACATGGAGGCTAGCTCTGATATCATAAACACAGGTCAAACGGAGGCTTGCTCTGATATCATAAACACATGTCACACGGAGGCTTGCTCTGACATCATAAACACAGGTCACACGGAGGCTTGCTCTGATATCATAAACACAGGTCACACGGAGGCTAGCTCTGATATCATGAACACAGGTCACACGGAGGCTAGCTCTGATATCATAAACACAGGTCACACGGAGGCTCGCTCTGATATAATATACACAGGTCACACGGAGGCTCGCTCTGATATCATAAACACAGGTCACACGGAGGCTCGCTCTGATATCATAGACACAGGTCACACGGAGGCTCGTTCTGATATCATAAACACAGGTCACACAGAGGCTCGCTCTGATATCATAAACACAGGTCACACGGAGGCTCGCTCTGATATCATAAACACAGGTCACACGGAGGCTCGTTCTGATATCATAAACACAGGTCACACGGAGGCTCGTTCTGATATCATAAACACAGGTCACACGGAGGCTCGTTCTGATATCATAAACACAGGTCACACAGATGCTCGCTCTGATATCATAAACACAGGTCACACGGAGGCTCGCTCTGATATCATAGACACAGGTCACACGGAGGCTCGTTCTGATATCATAAACACAGGTCACACGGAGGCTCGCTCTGATATCATAAACACAGGTCACACGGAGGCTCGCTCTGATATCATAAACACAGGTCACACGGAGGCTCGTTCTGATATCATAAACACAGGTCACACGGAGGCTCGCTCTGATATCATAAACACAGGTCACACGGAGGCTCGCTCTGATATCATAAACACAGGTCACACGGAGGCTCGCTCTGATATCATCGACACAGGTCACACGGAGGCTCGCTCTGACATCATAAACACAGGTCACACAGAGGCTCGCTCTGATATCATAAACACAGGTCAAACGGAGGCTCGCTCTGATATCATAAACACAGGTCACACGGAGGCTAGCTCTGATATCATCAACACAGGTCACACGGAGGCTCGTTCTGATATCATAAACACAGGTCACACGGAGGCTCGCTCTGATATCATACACACAGGTCACACGGAGGCTCGCTCTGATATCATAGACACAGGTCACACGGAGGCTCGTTCTGATATCATAAACACAGGTCACACGGAGGCTCGCTCTGATATCATAAACACAGGTCACACGGAGGCTCGCTCTGATATCATAAACACAGGTCACACGGAGGCTCGTTCTGATATCATAAACACAGGTCACACGGAGGCTCGCTCTGATATCATAAACACAGGTCACACGGAGGCTCGCTCTGATATCATAAACACAGGTCACACGGAGGCTCGCTCTGATATCATCAACACAGGTCACACGGAAGCTCGCTCTGACATCATAAACACAGGTCACACAGAGGCTCGCTCTGATATCATAAACACAGGTCAAACGGAGGCTCGCTCTGATATCATAAACACAGGTCACACGGAGGCTAGCTCTGATATCATCAACACAGGTCACACGGAGGCTCGCTCTGATATCATAAACACAGGTCACACGGAGGCTAGCTCTGATATCATCAACATAGGTCACACGGAGGCTAGCTCTGATATCATAAACACAGGTCAAACGGAGGCTTGCTCTGATATCATAAACACAGGTCACACGGAGGCTTGCTCTGACATCATAAACACAGGTCACACGGAGGCTTGCTCTGATATCATAAACACAGGTCACACGGATGCTAGCTCTGATATCATGAACACAGGTCACACGGAGGCTAGCTCTGATATCATAAACACAGGTCACACGGAGGCTCGCTCTGATATCATATACACAGGTCACATGGAGGCTCGCTCTGATATCATAAACACAGGTCACACGGAGGCTCGCTCTGATATCATAGACACAGGTCACACGGAGGCTCGTTCTGATATCATAAACACAGGTCACACAGAGGCTCGCTCTGATATCATAAACACAGGTCACACGGAGGCTCGCTCTGATATCATAAACACAGGTCACACGGAGGCTCGTTCTGATATCATAAACACAGGTCACACGGAGGCTCGTTCTGATATCATAAACACAGGTCACACAGAGGCTCGCTCTGATATCATAAACACAGGTCACACGGAGGCTTGCTCTGATATCATAGACACAGGTCACACGGAGGCTCGTTCTGATATCATAAACACAGGTCACACAGAGGCTCGCTCTGAGATCATAAACACAGGTCACACGGAGGCTCGCTCTGATATCATAAACACAGGTCACACGGAGGCTCGTTCTGATATCATAAACACAGGTCACACGGAGGCTCGCTCTGATATCATAAACACAGGTCACACGGAGGCTCGCTCTGATATCATCAACACAGGTCACACGGAGGCTCGCTCTGACATCATAAACACAGGTCACACAGAGGCTCGCTCTGATATCATAAACACAGGTCAAACGGAGGCTCGCTCTGATATCATAAACACAGGTCACACGGAGGCTAGCTCTGATATCATCAACACAGGTCACACGGAGGCTCGCTCTGATATCATAAACACAGGTCACACAGAGGCTAGCTCTGATATCATCAACACAGGTCACACGGAGGCTAGCTCTGATATCATAAACACATGTCAAACGGAGGCTTGCTCTGATATCATAAACACAGGTCACACGGAGGCTTGCTCTGACATCATAAACACAGGTCACACGGAGGCTTGCTCTGATATCATAAACACAGGTCACACGGAGGCTCGCTCTGATATCATAGACACAGGTCACACGGAGGCTCGTTCTGATATCATAAACACAGGTCACACAGAGGCTCGCTCTGAGATCATAAACACAGGTCACACGGAGGCTCGCTCTGATATCATAAACACAGGTCACACGGAGGCTCGTTCTGATATCATAAACACAGGTCACACGGAGGCTCGTTCTGATATCATAAACACAGGTCACACGGAGGCTCGTTCTGAAATCATAAACACAGGTCACACCTGCCTGGCCACTGACCACTCTGTCCAACCTCTCTTTCTGACCATGCTGTCTGACCACCATTTCTGCCCACTCCATCTGATCATCCTCTCTGACCACTGTGTCCGACCACTCTCTCTCACCACTCTCATTGATAACTTTCACTGACGATTTCTGACCACTTCGTCTGACCACTCTGCCTTGCCACTCTGTCTGACCACTCACTGACCACTCGGTCTGACTGCCCTGTCTGACCACTCAGTCTGAACACTTACTGACAACTAGCTTTGACCACCACTCGCACTGACCACTGTCCACTCTGTCCCCAGTGGCCAAGTTGACCCAGCAGCTGGCCGTGAGCTGTGCCGGACGCAAGGAGCTGGAGGAGGAAGTGGACAAGTTGAGGAGACAGTGTGACGACTTGAAGCAACAACTGGACACGGCAGCAGTGGACAGCAAGTGCAACGTGGCCCTCAGTGACCACATGATGACCGTGTCACAGCTGAAGAGGTAAACATTGTTTGGTCCCACCCTGTCACCTCACTGTCTCATTGTTTGGCCCCACCCTGTCACCTCACTGTCTCATTATTTGGCCCCACCCTGTCACCTCACTGTCTCATTATTTGGTCCCACCCTGTCACCTCACTGTCTCATTGTTTGGTCCCACCCTGTCACCTCACTGTCTCATTGTTTGTCCCACCCTGTCACCTCACTGTCTCATTGTTTGGTCCCACCCTGTCACCTCACTGTCTCATTGTTTGGTCCCACCCTGTCACCTCACTGTCTCATTGTTTGGTCCCACCCTGTCACCTCACTGTCTCATTGTTTGGTCCCACCCTGTCACCTCACTGTCTCAGTGTTTGGTCCCACCCTGTCACCTCACTGTCTCATTGTTTGGTCCCACCCTGTCACCTCACTGTCTCAGTGTTTGGTCCCACCCTGTCACCTCACTGTCTCGTCATTTCAGCTGTATGCGTTGTTTACCTGGGTGGTCTACAAATGCTCTACACAAACCTATGTCAAGCTATTTCATGAGACACGCCTAAGAAATATGAGTATAGAGACTCGCTATAATATCATAAACATAGGGTTGTCCAGTATATACAATGCTGCACTGAAAAGGAAGGCCAGACCAATATTGTACGATCCTACCCATCCTCTGAATGACGCTTTTCAAGAAGCTTCCATCAGGGAGATGTCTAAAAGTTCCACTAGCTAAAAAGAACCTATTCAAGAAATCGTTTATATTTTGAATGCTAAATTTTAATGTACTGTATACTACTTTTATTCCAAACACTTATCATACTGATTTATCTAATCTTATTTATTAACCAATTTTAGTACATATTATTATTATCAAAGAACCTTTTAAGAAATATTACCTACTTATTTATTAATTTATTATTTAGAGTACTTCTTTATATACTTAATTTATTTACCTTACCTATTTTAGTGCTGATTAGTATTAACCGTATATATTATGGCTCACCAATCTTATCACTGTCATTTTACTGTCCAACTGAAGAACAATTTCCGTTTTTAATGTGATGTTTTAAATGGACAAAGTCTGTTGAATCTTGATATCAGTAGTATAGTAGATTGCAACAACACAAGACTGTTTTCCTTGCTGGCTGTATAACGCGTTGTGTCACGTGGTGTCTTCTACAAGAAGTAAGCATTTGCAAGCAGTTTGTCTAACTTAGTCCCTGGTAAAGCAGTGAGTTGTTTTGTTTGCAAGTTGTCGTTGTTGTAGGTCGCAAGAGGATGACCAGATGAAGCGTGACACAGAGATTTCTGAATTGTCCATCAAAGTTAAGGTATGCATTGTCATGCAGTGAGTTTCAAGTTACATTGCAAACAATGATCAGATGTACTGTGCGCATCCTTAAATAATATGGATCCCTCTCCATTTGTTAAAAATAAAAGTATTACTTTTCCTAAGTATCTCTTAAACAGAAGTAGCTATAAGGAATATCATAACGTACATTGTACATATTTATTCATACAAGCTTAATTATAATTGGATATCCATATGGTGGAGTTAATTGTTTTGCAAGATGACACGTTGGCTTTACAAACAACCGTAAAATTAAACTGGGAACCAAGTTCACAATTCAGCTTTGTGGTTGGTTACATGATGATTTTCAGGTAAATTTTGAAGTTAGAAACATTAATCTCAAAAACAGCCTGAATCCCCAGGTGTCACATGATTGGTGTCACATGATTGGTGTCACATGATTGATGTTAACTGATGGTTACAGACACTGACGGCAGACAATAAAGGACTCAGCCAGAAGGTGGAACAACTACGGTCTGAGAAAATACAGCTTCAGGCATCGGATAAATCTCTTCACAAAGTCATTAGGTGAACACTTCACTGACCCACACCTCTCTTCAAAACACACATTCACTGCTCCACGCCTCTCTCTTCAAAACACACATTCACTGCTCCACACCTCTGTCTTCAAAACACACGTCATTCACTGCTCCACACCTCTCTCTTCAAAACACACATCATTCACTGCTTCACACCTCTCTCTTCAAAACACTTCATTCATTCGTATGTGTAGGGATGCATGAAGGAGCAGTTATGTCTTAGCCATTATGCATTGATGTACAGGAAGGATAAGATACTATGTATACCTGTACAACAAGACATAATACGTCTATGTATAAATGCATTAATTGCCGCATATGGCTGGATAAAGCGCTTTGAGCAGTCCTGAGGACTGGATACTGCATTATATAAGAACTTACCCTTACTTTACTTTACTTTACTAAATGTACATGAAGGCTAAGATACTATGTCCATGTTCACAGGAAGGCTCAACGGAAAATTTTGACTTTGGAGAAAGACGTGGAGCAGGCGAAGTGCAGTGAATACACCGTTGACCATTACTTGACCAAGGTCATCTCAGCGGTCAGTGTTTGTCCACCGACATGAGAGCAGTCTTAAATGAGACCTGGTCTACTGAACACACCAACTTGCAATGTAATAGTGTTAGGAGAGCATGAATTAAAGCATTTGTAAGGTAATTTTCAGGGTGGCATATGTATCATTTGTAAATATTTCACTAGGATGGAACGGAGGATGGGGCCAGAAGGGGGTGTCATATATATGGTTTTATATCAGCTAATATTATTTGTAGCAGCCACTCATAGGGATAATATATTTAATTTTAACTTTAATGTAAATGTTAATGTTTATTTAAATTAATTTTATTTTTTATTTTTTATTTATATTTATATATTTTTTGTTGTTTTTAATTTAATATATTTATTTAAAAAATCCATTGCCTGGAGTGTGTGTCCGTGTTTGTGTGTATGTGGAGCTGAGTGAGTGTGTTCGTCAAGTGTGTTCGTCAAGTCATCCCTGTCTTGTGTTTGACAGGCGAAGGAGAGTCAGGTGGAGATGGAGACTTACGTCAGCGCAGTAAGTGTCAACATGAGTAACACACACACCGATGACTCTCTCAACAGTGTCAACCACTGTGTCGCTTACGTCAGCGCAGTAAGTGTCCACATGAGTAACACACACACCGATGACTCTCTCAGCAGTGTCAACCACTGTGCCACATTGTCAGCATCTATGGGTATAGTACTGGTGACAATGTATTGTTGCTGTGGTATTGACCAGTAATACTCTGGTGAGTGTTGTGAGACTGCAACCTCTGATGAGTGTTTTGACTGTGGCCTCTGATGACTGTATTATGACTGATCTCTGGTGAGTGTTGTGATTGTCACTTTAGTTTTAGATTACAGTGTCATGATTACTCTCAGGTGACTGTTGTGACGGTGGCCTCTGGTATTGTAACTGTAGTCTCAGATGACATTGTCATGATTGGTCTCAGATGACAGTGCTCCCATATGACAGTCGTGACTGTGGCCTCTGATGACAGTGTCATGACTGTGGCCTATGATGACAGTGTCGTGATTGTGGCCTCTGATGACAGTGTCGTGACTCATGACTGTGGCCTGTGATGACAATGTCGTGACTGTGGCCTGTGATGACAGTGTCGTGACTGTGGCCTCTGATGACAGTGTCGTGACTGTGGCCTGTGATGACAGTGTCGTGACTGTGGCCTGTGATGACAGTGTCGTGACTGTGGCCTCTGATGACAGTGTCGTGACTGTGGCCTCTGATGACAGTGTCGTGACTGTGGCCTGTGATGACAGTGTCGTGACTGTGGCCTGTGATGACAGTGTCGTGACTGTGGCCTGTGATGACAGTGTCGTGACTGTGGCCTCTGATGACAGTGTCGTGACTGTGGCCTCTGATGACAGTGTCGTGACTGTGGCCTGTGATGACAGTGTCGTGACTGTGGCCTGTGATGACAGTGTCGTGACTGTGGCCTGTGATGACAGTGTCGTGACTGTGGCCTGTGATGACAGTGTCGTGACTGTGGCCTCTGATGACAGTGTCGTGACTGTGGGCTGTGATGACAGTGTCGTGACTGTGGCCTGTGATGACAGTGTCGTGACTGTGGCCTGTGATGACAGTGTCGTGACTGTGGCCTGTGATGACAGTGTCGTGACTGTGGCCTGTGATGACAGTGTCGTGACTGTGGCCTGTGATGACAGTGTCGTGACTGTGGCCTCTGATGACAGTGTCGTGACTGTGGCCTGTGATGACAGTGTCGTGACTGTGGCCTGTGATGACAGTGTCGTGACTGTGGCCTGTGATGACAGTGTCGTGACTGTGGCCTCTGGTGACAGGTGCTGGAGCAGGCAGAGAACAACAAGGCCACCCTGGACTGTGTGCTGGGAGACAAGACAGAGCTTGTGAAGAGGATGCACAAAAACAAGGTATAGGACATCTTCAAATAACCAACTTGTGACTTTGACAACATTAAGTTATTACTGACTGATTTTGAAAATAACTATCTACTGAATACTGCACACATGGCACACCTGAAACTTTTACATTTTAAATTACATTTTATATATATAATATTTATTTATTTGCTTAATATAATTTTGAAATAGATACTTTTTCATTATATATATATATAATATTTATTTATTTATTTATTAGATAAAGATAGTACCTGTAATGGATAATTTATAATTTAAAAACAATATATATATATGTGTGTGTATATATATATATATATATGTATATATATATATATATATATATATATATATATATATATATATATACATATGTATTGTATTGAATCTTATTGCATATAGGCACTGTGTGACTCATATGCCAGAACACATTCCTATTTAGCATGAAATGTATGTTGCATTTTGAAAATGTTATTATAATAACACATGGTCTTCTATCAACAGGTATCCAAGCAGAAGTTATCGGAGAACCTTGACAAAGCTCTCCACAGGTATGGTATGCCTAGTGCAGTATCTCTTGATGGACAGACAATATACGCTCTCAGCTACACAAATCGCATAACTTAAAGCGAGTATGCCATCTGTTAGGTTTAATTTTTTCATTTAACATTATGTTCTTATGACTGCAATCCACACGTTGAAGGTGTACTGCCTGTCAATTTGTGTTTAGTTACTTATTAAGCTCATAATAATGTTTGCAATCTGAAAGATTCCACCTGCAACATGTTCAAATTGTGAACAAAACATCCAGTTTCAAAACTAAATTTATTGGCAATAGTGTTGAGGCGAGCAGAGTTAATCACAATACCCTTTCCCACTTTCTAGACAGCAGACTTCCTGTTACAAATTATTGCTGGCAAATTCTGGGCAGACGAGCTGGCACCCTTCCCTTAGTATCACAGAAAAGTAGTTAAATGTTAATTTAATTTTAATAAAATTTAAATTAATGTAATTAAATAATAAAAAATTATTGCTGGCAAATTCTGGGCAGAGGAGCTGGTACCCTTCCTTTAGTATCACAGAAAAGTAGTTAAATGTTAATTTAATTTTAATAAAATTTAAATTAATTTAATTAAATAATTAAACATTATTGCTGGCAAATTCTGGGCAGAGGAGCTGGTACCCTTCCTTTAGTATCACAGAAAAGTAGTTAAACGTTTGAGTAATTTAAAACCAACTCCTGATGTTTATTTGAAATATTTGTTCAGTTTGTCACTCTCCCTGCCCTCAGTGAGGGTGACACAGACTGACACATTTTTGATGACGCGTCATCTGTGACATTTGTGACACGCAGGGTGAAGGAACAGGAGGAGGAGATGAACAGACAGAAGCAGCAGTACGACCTGCAGCTGAAGCATCTGAGGCTCCTCATCACAGAGAAGGACGACCTGCTCGACTTGTTGTCTGGCGAGAAAAAGTAGGCACAGATTATATTTTAATGTACTACAGAGTCAGACATAACCCCCACTAAACAACAGGTATATATATATATATTGTATATATATATATATTATATATATTGTATATATATATATATTATATGTATATATATATATATATACATAATATATACAGCTGTATATATATATATAATGTATATTATATATATATATATATATATATATATATATAATTCATACTGGGCCTTTTATAATGGCAACCCAGCTGATGTTTATTTGTGTCTTTAAGGTAATGTAGACGTTTTTCGCTAGCTAAGTTATGTAGGAAGTTATTAAGAATGTTTCATGTATGTAAAGTAATGCAGTTCTCTTATTTCATTGACCTCAAGTAATATACAGTTTAGAAAAATAGGGATTGTTCAGTGGAGTATTTCCATTGGTTGACACATAGGTGCAGTGTGACTTGTCATCTTCTAATAGATAAGTGGTGTGTGTCATCTGTTAGCAGACAAGTGGAATGTGACTTTTCATCTGTTGACAGACAGGTGGAGTGTGACTTTTCATCTGTTGACAGACAGGTGGAGTGTGATGTTTCATCTGTTGACAGACAGGTGGAGTGTGACTTTTCATCTGTTGACAGACAGGTGGAGTGTGACTTGCCATCTGTTGACAGACAGGTGGAGTGTGACTTTTCATCTGTTGACAGACAGGTGGAGTGTGACTTTTCATCTGTTGACAGACAGGTGGAGTGTGACTTTTCATCTGTTGACAGACAGGTGGAATGTGACTTTTCATCTGTTGACAGAGGGGTGGAGTGTGACTTATCATCTGTTGACAGACAGGTGGAATGTGACTTATCATCTGTTGATAGACAGGTGGAGTGTGATTTTTGTGTGTGACTTGTCATCTGTTTAGACATGTGGTGTATGACTTGTTGTCATCTGTTGACAGACAGATGATGTGTGACTTGTTGTCATCTGTTGACAGACAGGTGATGTGTGACTTGTCATCTGTTGGCAGACAGGTGATGTGTGACTTGTCATCTGTTGACAGACAGGTGGAGTATGACTTGTTGTCATCTATTGACAGACAGGTGATGTGTGACTTGTCATCTGTTAACAGACAGGTGATGTGTGACTTGTCATCTGTTGGCAGACAGGTGAAGGGTGACTTGTCATCTGTTGACAGACAGGTGATGTGTGACTTGTCATCTGTTGACAGACAGGTGATGTGTGACTTGTCATCTGTTGACAGACAGGTGAAGTGTGACTTGTCATCTGTTGACAGACAAATGGAGTGTGAATTGTCATCTGTTGACAGACAGGTGGAGTGTGACTTGTCATCTGTTGACAGACAGGTGGAGTGTGATTTTTGTGTGTGACTTGTCATCTGTTTAGACATGTGGTGTATGACTTGTTGTCATCTGTTGACAGACAGATGATGTGTGACTTGTTGTCATATGTTGACAGACAGGTGGAGTATGATTTGTTGTCATCTATTGACAGGCAGGTGATGTGTGACTTGTCATCTGTTGACAGACAGGTGGAGTGAAACTTGTCATCTGTTGACAGACAGGTGGAGTGTGACTTGTCATCTTTTGACAGACAAATGGAGTGTGACTTGTCATCTGTTGACGAACAGGTGATGTGACTTGTCATCTGTTGACAGACACATGACGTGTGACTTGTCATCTGTTGACAGACAGGTGGAGTGTGACCTGGAGACGATGTGGCAGGCGACAAGTGCTGACAACCGCCGCATGAAGGCGAGTGTGAAGAAGACGATACAGAAACTGAAAGGACACCCAAATCTGCACGATCTCGTCTCTGACATTGATGACGATGACAGTGTCATCTAAAAAACTCATCAAAACTTGCATAATTTCATCCTGCATTAAAATGTTTTTGTTTGTATCCGAGACAATGTATAACACTTTTAAAGATATAAATGGTCTGGTGACCCTGTGTGACACTGCTGTGTTATAATTGGATTACAGCTGTATAGTTGTCATGTCACGATGCTGTGTCCTGTGTCACATTGAATGGCACTGACTGGACGACAAATAAGCATATCATTAAGAGTTAATAAGTGTGCAAAAATTTAACAACTTAAAATATGTCCCAAAACACTCAATTCAATGGTTACTAACACCCTTATGGCTCGACTGGTCTCAACAGAGCTGGTACTGCTTGAAAGCTTACTCTTTCTGCCATTCAGATGTTTCCCTGATTTATAACTGCCATTTCGATGACACAGATCATCTATATGCTCATAGAGATGCCACTTTCTAATCTCACGCAATAAGCTGCACACGTTTTTAAACATCAACTAAATTCAGCACGAAACTGACATTCTGTGTGTCACCATGATTGTCCAATCACATATATCAGCCAACGAACAAAATGTGTTTTATGAATTGTTTGAAATCTAGACAAATAGATAATAGAATAGCTTTCAAGTAATACCAAGGTCATAAGATTTGGATGAGCCATGACAGTGCTAGTGACCATTGAATTTAACATGTTTGGATGTTTTCAGTTTTACTTTCGCTTGCTTATCTTATATACGTATATATATATATTTGTATGGATATATATATTAGGTACATGCATATTTTATATAATGTGTTGTCAGTGTGTAAATAGCAGACAATATGTAACATAGAATATTGTAGAAATCTTGCCAATGTAAGGCTACAAATTAACAGTTTTATTTTAAGGAAGTTGTACAATTGGTTTGTGAAACAGTGACATGGCATAAAAACTATTTTCTCCAAAAGCATACATTCCAGGTTTGCGTCATAGTTTAATAAGAGATAAATTATTTTATGAGTGGTTGTGAAAGTCTGATTTGTTTGTTGTGATAGGTTGTGTAGCATGTAAAGGCATTGTTCTACCACTTTAATAACTTTTTAAAGTGTATGTGACTTTTTAATGTGTGTTTGTGTGGAATTGGAAGAAACCTTTTTGTTGGGATCAATGTTGCTGTAACATGAGTGGGCCTGCTGTCTCACATATTGTGTTGTCACAGGCTGTCTAATGTGTAATGTATGTTGCCACAGGCTGTCTAATGTGTAATGTATGTTGCCACAGGCTGTCTAATGTGTAATGTATGTTGCCACAGGCTGTCTAATGTGTAATGTATGTTGCCACAGGCTGTCTAATGTGTAATGTATGTTGCCGCAGGCTGTCTAATGTGTAATGTATGTTGCCACAGGCTGTCTAATGTGTAATGTATGTTGCCGCAGGTTGTCTAATGTATGTTGCCACAGGCTGTCTAATGTGTAATGTATGTTGCCACAGGCTGTCTAATGTGTAATGTATGTTGCCACAGGCTGTCTAATGTGTAATGTATGTTGCCGCAGGCTGTCTAATGTGTAATGTATGTTGCCACAGGCTGTCTAATGTGTAACGTATGTTGCCACAGGCTGTCTAATGTGTAATGTATGTTGCCGCAGGCTGTCTAATGTGTAATGTATGTTGCCGCAGGCTGTCTAATGTGTAATGTATGTTGCCACAGGCTGTCTAATGTGTAATGTATGTTGCCGCAGGCTGTCTAATGTGTAATGTATGTTGCCACAGGCTGTCTAATGTGTAATGTATGTTGCCACAGGCTGTCTAATGTGTAATGTATGTTGCCGCAGGCTGTCTAATGTGTAATGTATGTTGCCACAGGCTGTCTAATGTGTAATGTATGTTGCCGCAGGCTGTCTAATGTGTAATGTATGTTGCCACAGGCTGTCTAATGTGTAATGTATGTTGCCACAGGCTGTCTAATGTGTAATGTATGTTGCCGCAGGTTGTCTAATGTATGTTGCCACAGGCTGTCTAATGTGTAATGTATGTTGCCGCAGGCTGTCTAATGTGTAATGTATGTTGCCACAGGCTGTCTAATGTGTAACGTATGTTGCCACAGGCTGTCTAATGTGTAATGTATGTTGCCGCAGGCTGTCTAATGTGTAATGTATGTTGCCGCAGGCTGTCTAATGTGTAATGTATGTTGCCACAGGCTGTCTAATGTGTAATGTATGTTGCCGCAGGCTGTCTAATGTGTAATGTATGTTGCCACAGGCTGTCTAATGTGTAATGTATGTTGCCACAGGCTGTCTAATGTGTAATGTATGTTGCCGCAGGCTGTCTAATGTGTAATGTATGTTGCCACAGGCTGTCTAATGTGTAATGTATGTTGCCGCAGGCTGCCTAATGTGTAATGTATGTTGCCACAGGCTGTCTAATGTGTAATGTATGTTGCCACAGGCTGTCTAATGTGTAATGTATGTTGCCGCAGGTTGTCTAATGTATGTTGCCACAGGCTGTCTAATGTGTAATGTATGTTGCCGCAGGCTGTCTAATGTGTAATGTATGTTGCCGCAGGCTGTCTAATGTGTAATGTTTTGCCACAGGCTCTCTGACATGTGTACGTTGCCAAAGGCTGTCTAATGTTTTGTCACAGGCTGTCTAACATGTAGTTTACATTGTCACAGGCTGTCTAATATTTTGTCACAGGCTGTCTTACATGTAGTGTACATTGTCACAGGCTGTCTGTTTTGTCACAAGCTGTCTAACATGTAGTTTACGTTGTCACAGGCTGTGTAATGTTTTGTCACAGGCTGTCTAACATAGTGTGTACGTTGCCACAAGCTGCGTGATGTATGTGTTTTCACACACTGTCTAATGTGTAATGTTTTGTTACAGGCTGTCTAATGTATCAATATTGCTACCAGTTATTTAATGTATATACATGCAGGGTTGGCATTGATTAAATCATCGATTAAATCATTGATTTAATCAACTTGAAAAAATCAAGACATTGATTTTTTCGATTTTTTCAGATTATCTTAAATTTATACTTACATTGCGTGCTACTACCAGTTGATTTAACTGTATGTATTTTAAAATAAAGTTTAAATTTGTACATAACAACTTTGCATTAATTCTTTAGAAATGCTAAGAATGAAATGGTCAGCCTATTGGGTATATTATGATATTCCACTTTTATTTATTTTCCGAATTACACATTATTTCTTATGATTGTCAAGAATGTTGAAAAAATCAAATAAATCGATTTAATCGTAAAAATCCGATTTATTCGAAAAAATTGCAATTTTTTCCAACCCTGTATACATGTAATATGATACATCACTGTGTCGGTCTGTCTAATGTATAAGGTCTCTTGTCAAAGTCTGTCTACTATTTATGATATATCCAGTGACTAATATTTATTTACTGCAAATGTGTTGTATGTATAATATATATATATATATATATCTAGCATAATTTTTTTACTCCTGAGTGTGTCTAAAATTCAAACCGGTATTGTATTATGGTATGTCCAGAAATATAATTATTTGCATACAAACATTTTTAGAGCATTGCTATGAGAAGTTGTGTGTATATATATATAATTATATACATTTAATGGAGCAATTTGCCTATGAAGCCTTTAATAAATATTATAAATGAATACTTAAAATGTGACGTATACCAAAAGAACAGATGGCATGAGGAACCACTCAGCCTTGACACTGTTCGAAAAGTGAAGCTCTGCAACTAGTGGTGCCACTAGGTGCTAGCTAGAACTACATAGGATATATTTTCTCATTAGTACTGCAAATGAACTCACTGAAACAGCACCAAAAGTCAGTGCAGTCATACTCAATTATTCATAACTTATAACATATTTGTCAAGTTAAGACTGCAATCTGAAATATGTCCAAAATAATATTTATGATAATTTTTGTTTTCTTAACATTTCACAATAGATTCTTCTTCTATTCTTTTTAACATATACATGTACTTGAATATTGCATCAAGATGCAGATGCCATTTTTCCTGTCGCCGTCTATTTCTTTTGCTTATACCGAGAAAATAAATAGGCAGCAAAGTTTGTGAATTTTATTTCCTTATTGTAATAGCCGAAAACACAAAAATGGAAACACAGCTGTGATAGTATGGGGACAACTGTTTGCTAGAGTTAAAAGCCATTACAACACAATATTCTTCATTATTATGATTTAAAAAATGATAATATCACAAATACGTATGTGACATCATTGGAAATTTGACAAGGAAGAGGAAAAGACCAGCTTTATGAAAGAAACTGTTCGTTATACACCTGTACTCCATACAATCAACAGCTAATGTCCATGCAAGCTACAAACACACTGCATACCTATGTTTGTGCAACACACCTGTGTAGATGCTGTACAATTGTATACACACTGCGCAAATATGTACACGTTGCACACCTGCGTACAGGATGCACATGTGTACAGGATGCTCATGTGTACAGGATGCTCATATGTGAATATACAGGGCAAATATACGATACTTTCTCAGAGCAATTCAACATAGCATACAAAATAAAAGTACACAAGTGTACAAATGGTGCAGTGCAGTAAACTAAAATGTCACATGATCTGTCAACAATCGCTGTAAAACTACACCGTGTAGTGACGTACCGTCGGCAGTACTTCCGTCAACATATGACCAACATTTCAAATATCGACGACAAAACTAGGCTTCAATAATGCAGGCAAACATGTAACGTCTAAAGAAGGTAGGTCGAGATTAAGGCTGCCATAAGAGCGGGAACTCAGGTAAACACCAGCTCAGTAGCGGTGTCGACTGTCTTTTCTTGCCCTGTCATCATCGCGACCTCGCTCATTCTCGCGACCTCGCTCATTCTCGCGACCTCGCTCATTCTCGCGACCTCGCTCATTCTCGCGACCTCGCTCATTCTCGCGACCTCGCTCATTCTCGCGACCTCGCTCATTCTCACGACCCCTTTCGTGTTCTCGCATCTGAAAGGTTAACCAACGATGTTGCTAGAATTTATAAAAATATTCATCCGGAACACCAGAACAAATATTTCCACTAAAATCTCAATACTGACTTTGTATATGTATTGTGACATAGGATACCTTGGGTGTTAGTGCACAGTGCAATTGGCTACAATGATCTCATAATTTAGACATAAGTAAGAAGTCAGAAAAGGGATATAATCATCAACACGGCTTGGGGAGCTAAGCTATTACTGGCTGCCTCAAACCAATGCACATAGGTGATTCACTTGTCATATAAGAACACTGACTAAACAATTCTGAACCATCCACAGAACCTTTTCACTCTTCCTCCCACTCCATACTTCAACAATGTTTTTCTCACCCCTTTTCTTATGACTTTCCTCCCCATCTTTATTTGGTTTAACTTTTCTTCCCAGTCCCATACCTTCAGCCTTTCCTCCCGAGCTTTTTCCCTTCCCTCTTCTTCCTCCTTCTCCATCAGTTTCCGTCTCTTCTCCCTCTCCTCCTCCCTCTGTTTGCGTTCTGTTGCTCTCTTGGCAATCTAGAAAGAAACCAAATTGTATTTCCTGGTAACAAACACAACCTGATAAAATATGTAACTACTGTAATAATGGCCACTAAACAAACATATATGTAATGTAGTTCTGTAATAACGATCACCTGATAACTAACGTGTCTGCTAAATGGCATCAATGAAGGGCATCAACAGTATGCAAATATATCATTTCGTGATTAGCTTTACGTTTTCTTTCCTTTGTGCTGCTTATGAGTACTGCTTATTACTCATCTCTAAGCTTGCAAACCACAATTTATCATGATGGACATATCATTACTTAGATGCTTCAGTGTTCACTCACCCATCACCCCTCTGTGTTCACTCACCCACCAACTCTGTGTTCACTCACCCACCAACCCTCAGTGTTCACTCACCCACCAACACTCAGTGTTCACTCACTCACCAACCCTCACTGTTCACTCACCCACCAACCCTCGGTGTTCACTCACCCACCAACACTCAGTGTTTACTCACCCACCAATTCTCACTGTTCACTCACCCACCAACACTCGGTGTTCACTCACCCACCAACACTCTGTGTTCACTCACCCACCAACACTCGGTGTTCACTCACCCACCAACCCTCAGTGTTCACTCACCCACCAACACTCGGTGTTCACTCACCCACCAATTCTCGCTGTTCACTCACCCACCAACCCTCAGTGTTCACTCACCCACCAATTCTCGCTGTTCACTCACCCACCAACCCTCAGTGTTCACTCACCCACCAACCCTCAGTGTTCACTCACCCACCAACCCTCAGTGTTCACTCACCCACCAACCCTAAGTGTTCACTCACCCACCAACCCTCAGTGTTCACTCACCCACCAACCCTAAGTGTTCACTCACCCACCAACCCTCTGTGTTCACTCACCCACCAACCCTCAGTGTTCACTCACCCACCAACCCTCGGTGTTCACTCACCGACCAACCCTCAGTGTTCACTCACCCCTTTTATCCCACATTCACCCACCAACTCTGACTGTTCACTCACCAACTCATCAGTAAGAGGAAGCCAGTAGATGCAAGGTGTTGCCTTTGTCTTTCTGAAGAGATCGTCGAGTAGTTTTGCTGGAACTTCCTCCTCATCTTTCCGCTCTGTCAACAAGAGAAAGGTTGTTGACAAACACACTCCCCCTGCCACACTGACCTGGCAACAAAGTGACCATAGCCTGTAGAGGTTGAAATGACCACGGTCAGTACAGAATGGACACAGTCTTCTTACTCTAAATGGATTTGTTGGCAGTATATCTCAGCACCATAACTAAACACACACCTGAATCCACCCATGCCAAAACCTTTTTGTTGAGATACAACCAAAAAACATTTCAGGTGAGAAAGACTAACGCTGCATTCTGTTCACTTCGTGTATACCAATAACACGACTGGTATCTTACTAAACACAATCTAATTACTCATTTCTCCAACCACATATTCTGACAGACCACCCTGTGTTATGTACAACCACACGACCTTGAGTACGTGGACATGTTACCAACAGTCGAACTATATTAAGCATGATAAACCACCATAAGAATGACGTTAACTGCTGAACCATCATAACCATACTATACTACTCAAAATTTGCTAAGGATCACACAATGTTTGTAATTGAACAATCTTGAAATGGCAGCCATCCAGATACTCATTGGAAGCATGAGACATCGTTGCCAGGCTGTGACTGCATCACGTGGGTCACACACAAGCTACTGACAGTTGTTCCTGCTGGTAATTGAACTGGGACATTTTCATGACTTGGAGTAACATTCTGAAACCTCCATTTTGGGGGTCTGGGGAAAACCTCTATTTTTGGGGGTCTGCTTCTTTGATGACAGAACGCATGTTACCTATTGTTCACATTTGGTATATAGCAATGGAATTCAGGAAATAAACATGTCCTCGAATACATGCTGTTTTTAGTTTTTGTGTGATAAACATGCCGTAAAATATCCCTAGCAAATATAATAGTGATCCCTAGCAAAATGTGAGTAATAGATTAATAGACTGTGACCAAGTGTACCATATTGCTACAGTGGTTGATACGAGACCTTTCTTGTCGTGCTTGCTGCGCCTGTCCTGGCTCGGGTCCTGCTGTTTCCCGTCCTTCCTCGTTCCCTCCCTACTCCGAGTCCTCCCGCTGCTCAGAGACTTCCTCTGCCTGTCAGCCCGTTTTGAAGTTTCCTCCTCCCGCGAGTGCTCCCTGCTCTGCCGCGCCTTATCCCGATCCCACTCCCGAACGGGTTCTGCTTTCTTTGCCGTGGCCGTAGTCGGCTTCGCGGCTTCCTTCAGTTTCACTTTCCGTGTTCCCTCTTCCGATTCATGCCGTCGTACTGGTGCTGCCTCCTTGTGGCTGTCTCGCCTCGCTGCGCCCACAGCCGCGGGTCCTGGAGCCCCGGCGACCTTGCCCGTCCTATAGAAGGTCAGCTGTGGAACCAACACACCAGGCTCAGTGACAGGAGAAAGAGGTGACAGTGGTCATTAGTGCAGGTGACAATGGACAGTTGAAAGATGAACAAGGTGACAGTGCCATTGTGATATTTCCGTTTTAATGTGATGTTTTAAAGGGACAACAGTCTTTTGAATCTTTGAATTTTATGTGATATTTTCCCTAAACAACACAATAACAATGTGATTAGCATTTGAGAGAGTATAAAAGTGTTTGTGGATGTCACAGGTCGTCATTAGTCTTGCTGCAGTATTACACAGACACAGAAGAATGACACAGCGACTGGTGAGTTTGACTGTCAATGCACCTAACAGAAGCACCACCCAACCCGAGGAGCAACAGAGCACCTGACATGAAGAACATTTGACAACTGTCTGGACACCCACCTCATTTTGTGGCAGCTTTGTACTTACTACATTAGTATTATAAATACTGCTCTGTATGAAGT
Organism: Oasisia sp. SBJ-2009; assembly: GCA_964017155.1. Classification (NCBI taxonomy): domain Eukaryota; kingdom Metazoa; phylum Annelida; class Polychaeta; order Sabellida; family Siboglinidae; genus Oasisia; species Oasisia sp. SBJ-2009. The sequence continues at coordinate 40,520,539 of OZ024862.1, read as the reverse complement.
TGAAATTTGGGTCGTTAGCCAATCATTTAACTGAATTGTGGGATGAATTGTTTTTCGTTATGTAAGGTGACAATTTTGGCAAATTTTAGGCAAGACAGAAGAAAATATAGTTAAGTGACCCACCTTGATTATTAAATATACATGGAAAAGATTTAATACAGGTAGTATTCCACTTTGTCTTGACAGTGATGTTGTCAATTTTTGTTTGTTAACATTTTGTCCTTGCAAATTGTTACAAAGTGTGCATTTTTAATGAGCAAATCTTACTTTGTCTTCATACTCATGGAGAAATGATTACTCCTAAAATAACTACAAGTTGTAATTGTCAACAGACTGAAGATGTGAGACTGAGTGAACTGACCTCCTCCTCACTCCCGTACTCCACCCGCAGTATCTTGGGGTTGGAGGACGGCCAGCGACTGCCGTGAAGGGCCTGTCTCGCTGCCGTCGCCTGCTCCTCTGTCTCATACTGCAACACACAGGTCCTAGGTCACACTGGTGACACACACACACAGGTCACAAGTCACAGGTCACACTGGTGACACACACAGGTCTTATTGGTGACACACACACAGGTCACAGCACACAGGTCATATTGGTGACACATATAGGTCACAGCACACAGGTCATAGGTCACACTGGTGACACACACACACACACACACACACACACATACAGGTCATAGGTAATATTGGTGACACATTCAGGTCACAGGTCACGTTAATGACACGCAGGTTACAGGTGACATGCATATCGCAACGCACAGGTGACACCCAGGTCAAAGGACACAACAGGTGACAGGACACATCGGTGGCAAAGAGGTCAGTGGATGCACGGGTGATAGGCAGGTCACATGTTGTCACATGTCACACTGGTCATGGGACACATAAGTGACAAACGTCACTAGACAGATTAGTCACTGGACACACAGATCACACACAACAACAGCTATTAAAAAGAATGACGATACCCAGTCAGCCAGATCTACATACATGATATTTGAGTGACTTTTAGAATTTTTAAGTTATTTATGTTTCTTATCAATTCAATGAATTTATTAAACTTTTCCATTCAAATATATATTTAAGTTTGTTCATAATTGTTAATTTATATATATATATATATATATATATATATATATATATATATATATATATACACACACACACATATAAATTGTGGGCAAATAAGTAACATTTAATTTGAGATCGCGCAATATAAGAACCAGTATTATTATTACAAGTCACGTCACAAAAGGAACAACTACATCAAGTTCATGACAGCAGTACTCACCGTGACGAAGCAGTGTGACTTGACCTTGTCGATCCAGAAGCCTCCGTCCACCAGTGTGCCTGACCGCCGCAACAGTTCCTGCAGCTGTAGGATGGTGTAGGGCCGCACCAGGTTGCGCAGGTGGATCACCTTGTTGACGGGGTTGCGGGCAGGTGACGGGGACCGCCGGGCCGCCTCAGGCTCGTCTATGAACACACCAGTGGCACTGGGCCGGGGAGTCTTGCTCACACGGCGGGCAGTTACTGGGGCCAACACAACTGCAACAGACACAGTCGAGGTACTGGTGACGTACTGGTGAAGTGACTGCCACTCAGGGCTGGGCCAACAACTTACTGCCTCCTCCCACCAGACCATTCCAACCTCCAGTCACCCACAAGTCTCCAGCTTATCTCTTCCCTGTAGTCTATCCCACATCTCCAGTCTCTCCCATTTCTCCCACGTCTCGTCTTCCCCATTTCTCCCACGTCTCCAGTCTCTCCCATTTCTCCCCAGTCTCTCCCACGTCTCCAGTCTTTCCCCTTTCTCCCACGTCTCCAGTCTTTCCCCTTTCTCCCACGTCTCCAGTCTTTCCCCTTTCTCCCACGTCTCCAGTCTTTCCCCTTTCTCCCACGTCTCCAGTCTTTCCCCTTTCTCCCACGTCTCCAGTCTTTCCCCTTTCTCCCACGTCTCCAGTCTCTCCCATTTCTCCCACGTCTCCAGTCTTTCCCCTTTCTCCCACGTCTCCAGTCTCTCCCCTTTCTCCCACGTCTCCAGTCTTTCCCCTTTCTCCCACGTCTCCAGTCTTTCCCCTTTCTCCCACGTCTCCAGTCTTTCCCCTTTCTCCCACGTCTCCAGTCTCTCCCATTTCTCCCACGTCTCCAGTCTTTCCCCTTTCTCCCACGTCTCCAGTCTTTCCCCTTTCTCCCACGTCTCCAGTCTCTCCCCTTTCTCCCACGTCTCCAGTCTTTCCCCTTTCTCCCACGTCTCCAGTCTCTCCCATTTCTCCCACGTCTCCAGTCTCTCCCATTTCTCCCACGTCTCCAGTCTCTCCCATTTCTCCCACGTCTCCAGTCTCTCCCATGTCTCCCACGTCTCCAGTCTCTCCCATTTCTCCCACGTCTCCAGTCTCTCCCATTTCTCCCACGTCTCCAGTCTCTCCCATTTCTCCCACATCTCCAGTCTCTCCCATTTCTCCCATGTCTCCAGTCTCTCCCATTTCTCCCACGTCTCCCCCATTTCTCCAGTCTCTCCAATTTCTCCCACGTCTCCAGTCTCTCCCATTTCTCCTGTCTTTCCCATTTCTCCCACGTCTTGTCTTCCCCATTTCTCCCACGTCCCTAGTCTCTCCCATTTTTCCCACCTCCCCAATGTCTCCAGTCTCTCCCACCTCTCCCAAGTCTGCAGTCTCTCCCATCCTCACCTGCCTCCTTCTCTGTCTGCTCCTCCTCCTCTGACTTCTTCTCCACGTGTCTCTCGTCCTCCTCGTTCTCCTTCGCCTTCACCTCCTGCGACAGACACCAGTGAGTGACTCTCATCATCTGGCCAGTCACTCGCATCACTACATCATCTGGCCAGTCACTCGCATCACTACATCATCTGGCCAGTCACTCGCATGACTACATCATCTGGCCAGTCACTCGCATCACTACATCATCTGGCCAGTCACTCGCATCACTACATCATCTGGCCAGTCACTCGCATGACTACATCATCTGGCCAGTCACTCGCATCACTACATCATCTGGCCAGTCACTCGCATGACTACATCATCTGGCCAGTCACTCGCATCACTACATCATCAGGCCAGTCACTCGCATCACTACATCATCTGGCCAGTCACTCGCATCACTACATCATCTGGCCAGTCACTCGCATCACTACATCATCTGGCTGTCGCTCGCATCACTACATCATCAGGCCAGTCACTCGCATCACTACATCATCTGGCTGTCGCTCGCATCACTACATCATCTGGCCAGTCACTCGCATCACTACATCATCAGGCCAGTCACTCGCATCACTACATCATCTGGCTGTCACTCGCATCACTACATCATCTGGCTGTCACTCGCATCACTACATCATCTGGCTGTCACTCGCATCACTACATCATCTGGCCAGTCACTCGCATCACTACATCATCTGGATATCACTCATATCACTACATCACTTCTTTATGCTATAAACTACACTCACCTGGTATCAATATGCACTTTTAATGTAATGGTTAGTTTCTTCCTTGACATAATCTATCTTTTCGTCATGATGAACATACACAACAAATATTCAAGTTTGGTTGTCAACCTTCAATCTCAGACAATACTTAATTAATTTATCCTCAATAGAGATAATGAAGTATTTTTATATTAATCAAATTCTTGTTTTATTTCACCGCATTAAATACAAGAAAACTTACTGTGTGCGGACAGATCAGCCCTTACTGTGAAACAAACAACCCTAAACTGTTCACCTAACAGTGGGACATAGCCGTGTTGCTAGATGTAAGAGCCTGATCAGGACACTGACCTGTAAGACTGTCCGCTTGATCTTCACGTCGGTGCCCTCCTCCTCCTCCTGGACGTCCTCTTGTGTCACCTCAGGCTTGTCATCTTCCGTGAGGTCGTCCGAGGCGGCGTGAATGTTGAGGTCCAACACCGACTCACTCTTCAGCACATTGGTGTTGATGTCTGGAATGAGGGTCTGCAACACAGACACAGATGAGGAGAGATTGTCTTCACAGACACATGACAGGTCTTACAAAACGTAGACAGAAAAACACATCAGATGCTCTTTCATAAGTTATGGGTTAGATACTCTGACAAGTTGTAGCACAGATACTTTCAACTAGTAGCACGGATATTCTCAAGAGGTAGCACAAATACTCTCAAGTAGTAGCACAGATATTCTCACCAGTTAGGACAGACACTCTCATGTGTGGTACAAAATCTGATCTATTTGTAGTCTAGTAATGCTTCTAGTGAAACACTGCACTCTAATGAATGCAACTATCACAGCAAGTAGCTGAGTGTGTAGGTGACAGCAAGTAGCTGAGTGTGTAGGTGACAGCAAGTATCTAGTGTGTAGGTGACAGCAAGTAGTCAAGAGAACCTTGAGGGAGTCGGTTGAGATGTTGATGCTGCTGGAAGACTTGGATGAATTCCTCCTAGATCCCCACCGTCTCTTCCTGGGCGGCTTATCTCGCTTCACCTCATTCTCCTTGTTACCTGCGGCAGACAGACTTGTTCAGACTTGGTGACCATGACAGGGACTTACGTACAACAACCAGGTACACAGCCAGAAATATTTTTGCCAGCCTTGAATTAATCACGGGTACTTTTAGCAGGCAAACAACTTCACGTCAGTTTATTTATATAGTTCATTACTGGCCGGTGTTTTTTTACAATGAAACAGCCAAGTGTAACTTTAGCCATTTATTCAGATAATATGGGTCGACTTGATTTGTTTCACTATCAACTGTGCCAATGAATAATTCATGTTGGCCTATGGACGTAGAACCACCAATCCCCTCCAAATTCCACTCATACAATTAATCACCCATCTTGACCTGTCATCTGCCAGTCTTGAAGAATGGCAGACAAGTCTCTGGTGAAGACACAGAGAGGTGTTTGCGTGACCATGGCCACGGGTGACTAGACATTTGCTTACAATTGTTCTGTGTCTTAGCACTGCTGTCGTCCTCTGTTGCTCCCGTCTTCTCTTGTTCTGCCTAGCAAGCACATCAGTAAAACGGGAATAAGTACACAGTATATTATTAGTCACACAACCCATTGTCATAACACTACACACCTGCATAATAGCAAAACAAGCACTGGGTTAACAAGAGGCTATCATGGCAAATGACCACATTTACAATTGACACAATGTGTGTTGGGTTGGACCAGGTTGTTTCATATATACTTTTACTTTTTAATTTGACAAAATCAGTGTGCACTTTCAGAAAATGCTCCATGATGCCAACATGAGAGATGACACAGATCATATCTGCTCATGGAGCGACCTGATATTTCATAGGTTCTACCTGCTCGCCATATACCAATTATGAATTCAAGTTCTACATTGCTTTTGCTTGTAGTCACTATAAGACGCAGAGTTTGCTGGTGAGTTTACAATGCCAATGTGCACACCCTATTGTTGCTAAATCAACAAAACAAAGGCCAATTCCTTGCCCAACCCAAGTTCTGCTGCGTATCTAACAGAATATTTGCTAAAATCTGTTAAAATAACAAAACAGTTAAAATCTGTGTAAACTACATCTAGGCAAACTAACAAACACAGAGAATGTTTTACTATCATAATTCAATAAAATATTAGCATTTATATTTCCCCCGTGACATGATGTCCAGATGTTGAAGTTTGAGATTATCCGGGTGCAGATTGCTGATGTCCCAGTGTAACAGAAATGTAAATAGATGGTGTGTTACCATAAAACACATTTGGAAAGTCTTTCATCATGCAAGAACAGAATGATGTAGTCTACACTGTTTATGTGATTTCTTAAAAACAACAATTTCTTCTTTGTGATAATTTTGTATTACTTCTATACTGCAAAACTACCGTTGAACAAAATGTTTTTTAGATATCTTAGTATGATATATTTAAATATTAACAAAGCTGAACAGTTTGGAATACAGCCTATATATAGCATATGGTTGCTTTCACTTTATAAACACTGGGAGAAGAATTCAAGTATGTTAGTTTCGAAGAGACGCCACTGGTAACACTTCCACCAGGAAAACGCGAAAATTTGACAGACTTCAAACAAAATTGCAAATGCTCTCAGTGTGGCCATCCATATTTGGTCTATGATTGATAGGAAATTCAGAAATATTTTAGGTGGCATTCTCCTTATTCGAGTGAATTCACAAATGCCTACTTTCAATATTACATAACAAAATTGACAATCTGCTTTTTTTTAAACCTCTAGCTCTTAATAAATTAATAAAAAAAAAATTGTTTCTAACACAAAATATATAAAATGCACTGGTCACTCTAGGCTGACTGGACACTGCAAGGAATGTGAGCAGGTAGTACTGATTAGACGCACACCACCGCCTCTGGACTGTCGCCACAGCCAACCATCTCATCACCACCGGGAAGACGACGCAGAAAGGGACCAGGAGTGTGGCTCCAGCGTTGCCACGACAACTACAGCTCAACCAATCACTGCTGACATCACATCACAGTTACTTGCTGATGGAGCATGTGTGTACATAAGTCCTCTTTCACTGAGTATGTGTGGCGGCAAATTGATTGACACAACGAGGAGTTCCAGTGAGTCTGTTTCACAGCAGCACCAAGCAGGTAATCTCACTTTCTTCAGACGATGGTCATGTTTTACTAGTGTTCATAAGGGAGTTGCAGCAATTTTCTCTTTAGTTTACGACAGCAGCAATCTTCTGTTCAGTTTACGCCAGCAGCAATTTTCTCTTCAGTTTACGGCAGCAGCAATCTTCTGTTCAGTTTACGGCAGCAGCAATTTTCTCTTCAGTTGATAGTGGCATTTGCATTCATAATGCAAACAAATCACCAATGTTCAGTTGACAGCGACACAAATCTTCTGTTCAGTTGACAGAGACACAAATCTTCTCTTCAATTGACAGTGACACCACTGATGTTCAGTTGACAGTGACACAAATCTTCTCCACAGTTGACAATGACACTACTGATGTTGAGTTGACACTGACACCACCGATGTTCATATGACAGTGGCACCACAAACGTTCATTTGACAATGACACAAATCTTCTCTTCCGTTGACACTGGCACTACTGATCTTCAGTTGGCAGTGACACCACTGATATTCAGTCAACAGTGGATTCACCAATGTTCAGTAGACAGTAGCACCACTGATTTGCAGTGACAGTGGCATCGCCAATGTTCAGTAGACAGTGGCACCACTGATATTCAGTCAACAGTGGCATCACCAATGTTCAGTAGACCGTAGCACCACTGATTTGCAGTGACAGTGGCATCGCCAATAATCAGTAGATATTGAAACTATCAGTGTTCTTACGACAGTGACACAAATCTTCTCTTCGGTTGACAGTGGCACCAGCAATTTTCAGTTGAATGTGGGATAATCAATTTTCAGTTGACATGTCACAACACATACACAAATCTTTTCTTCAGTACGCAGTGGCACCATTGACGTTTTCTTCAGTACGCAGTGGCACCATTGACGTTTTCTTCAGTACGCAGTGGCACCATTGACGTTTTCTTCAGTACGCAGTGGCACCATTGACGTTTTCTTCAGTACGCAGTGGCACCATTGACGTTTTCTTCAGTACGCAGTGGCACCATTGACGTTTTCTTCAGTACGCAGTGGCACCATTGACGTTTTCTTCAGTACGCAGTGGCACCATTGACGTTTTCTTCAGTACGCAGTGGCACCATTGACGTTCGGTTGAGAGTAGCACGACCAACGTTCAGTTGACAGTGGCTGACTTTCTTCTCAGATGACAGTAGCACCACCAATGTTCAGCATTCATCAGTTGGTAGAGGCATCACCGATGTGAAGTTGACAGCGATGTCACCAACCATCAAATGTCATTGTCATCAACAGCAGATGACACACAGCATTCAGTTTCACAAGTTGAAGATCAACAACACTGGTGACCAATGCCGACGCGTCAGCTGCCATCGACAACGCTGCTGCTTTCAATGTTCACGATCGGTTGCGGGAGCCGGTGAAACACAACGGTGAGTATACAGCTCTTCTACTGAGCTGCCATACGCGGGCTTCGCTGGAGGCAGGGCCAGGGGACTAGGATTAGGGACGCTTCATCCAGCGCGGCACAGCTGATGGCGAGTCTCCGAGTGGCCGCTCTGATGTACATTGAGACAGATATGGTTAAGACGGCAGTGACGAAGGGAAGGAGTTAAAGACGCACAGACAGTGAGCAGCCACGACGTCTTGTGCACACTCAACTCATCAGTTATAGGCACAACCCTCACCTCACGTAGCGGCTACTTTTCCATGGCATTCTCGACAACTTTTCGTACAAAATCTCCACCAGAACAAGATGAAATTTTGAACAATCACAACAAGATGAAATTTTGAACAATCTGATGTTACCGACTTCTCAATATTACGCTTGTAACAATAGGTTTGTTTTAGTGATGGTACGATCTTTATGTATAGGATGTTCCCCCGATAACTCCTTCCCTTTATAATACACAGGTTTGAGTCGGTGTGTGACATATACCTCTGCAGAATCTCTCTTCTCTTCAGCTTTATTCTCTAAATCGCCGTCGTCTACTTCCATCCCTTCAGGCTGGTCTTCAATCTTCTTCTCGCTGCATCGACAATAACATGAACATTATCTGTAGTAACCCTTCCTTATGGTCATCAATTGTTTCATCACTGTGGAAAGTGAATTATTCCCAGGATTTCATATTAGTGACAAACAGTGGCGCCACACTGTGAAGTATTCGAGTTTTCACACTAGATAGCAAAACTATGCTGTTCGTTGGCAAACTCTGAACAAAAGTCAACAGTTAAGACTGCCAGGAATAGAACATGACAATATAGCAATCTAGAAATGATGTTGCTGATGTTAATGTATGATATTTTCACTATTTATTGGCAACATTTGACAGCAAATAGCTGGTTAATTGCAAACATTTACTCAATTACAAGGCTCTGACTGCAGTTTTTCTAGGTATCTTAGAAACCTGGCCAAGGGGTTTAATGTGTTAAATAGCAAAAGGTGTGAGTTTTTCATAAACTGTGATAACTGAACAAGACATAAAATCTACGATAACATACACAACAATTGACTGATCATCTTTGTTGAGAGACTCATCTTCCGGGGCGGTGTAGTAGCTGTCATCCGCTTTCATCACAGACTCCTGTAACAGAAACACAGCCTGATACCAAGGGTGCTAAGGCTGAGGGTAAAACAGTCCAGTTACGAGGATGCTAAGATTGAGGTTCAAAAACATTGTAGATATCATTCATAACAAGGATCCTTAGATAATATTAAAAAACCCAGATACCAAGGAGGCTAAGCTCTAAGCATGAAGTTCAAACACAGTCAGATGGGTGTTTATTTGCTGGTGATCAAAATAGAGACATGACTGCAGTTGTTTTGCAATAGTATCAAAAATAGTAAGGCTAATAATTCTCATTCCTTTGATGGTGACACATATAACGCGGATATCAGTTCCACTTTTTCCACCCTAAAAATAATAATTACATCATATGATATGGTTACTTTTGCTATTTGTAATGCCATAGGAAAATATTTAATAAAATGTGTGTGGTTGTGAAATTTACATTTGATATGGAATTATGCCTTTGCCCATGAATTACCCAGGTGATAAAAATAGCAGGAACTTGAACTAATATTATATATTACTTTAGGTTTTTTCAAAGCTTTGAATCTCCATGACAACTTCTTGAAGATGATGGCTTATTTCTATCACCTAATGTCCTCTCCCCTCTCCCACCCTAGAGACACTGACACAAACCTTTGGTGTGGACACACTTTCAGTTGTTTCAGGGCAAATGGGTTTTGCTGTGGGTTCCTCAGTTCTCGACTGACTAGACTCTGACTGTGACCTTGACCTCGGTTTTGATTGGTTCTTGAGCCTCGGAGGGGAGGGCGATGGTGATCTACAGTGGGATTGTTCCTCTGACTCGGAATGGGACCTAGAACTCTCCCCAGAACTTGAGTTGGTTGAACTTGAACTGGAGCTGAAATAAAGGTCAGTCTGTCAACCAAAATACACTAACTTGTCTTACTTTCTCAGTTTCTAATTGTCCATCAAGCAAACAGTAGCATGTTTAGTGTCGGTCAACAACACAGTAACTGGCCATTTTTAGGTCCAGAAAAAGTTAGGTCAACAATATTTGTGCACCAAATAAACACATGTGATGTACTGCTTCTAACTTTCCTCAAAAATTTTGGTTTATGCCAAAAAAAGAAAATGATTTTTTACATCTAGATATAAATAAAATTATTCTGCACCTTCTTGCTCGCACAGCAGGTATTTTCAAATGAATTTTTATAGGTGGTGGCTGTTCTTCTGGTGAAGATGACCTTGACTTGTGCTGCTGTTCTCTTGATGATGACCTTGATCTGTCCATTTGTTCTTTCGATGACGACCTTGACCTCTGTTGCTGTTCTCTTGATGGAGATCTTGACCTTTGTTCATCAATCTCAGTTGAGGAACTCGATGTTGACTCTTTTCTCTGTTTCTTAACAGGTGGAGATCCTAAAGTGTAATGGTTGAAACCCATTAAAAAGAGCGTTCAACCCCTCACTAAACTACCACTCAGTAGCTACGTACATTTCCCCCTCACTAAACAACCACTCAACATCAACACAATTTTGAAACACACATCAGCCCATCAGTAATCAGCCAAACACTAGCAACATATGGAACACAATCCAGCATCTACCACCACCCAGTGGCAACATTATATATGAAACACAGTGCAGCACATCTACAGACCAACACATCTTATAAAAGTTATAACATAACTACCATCTCCACTGATCACGGGTGTGTCCTTGCGTGGAGTGTCGTCCTTGGTGTCTGTGTTGTCCTGTCTCTCCTCCGTCGCGTGACGTTTGGGCGCCACTTCTCCATCACCCACGTCCTCCTGCACGGCTTGTGGGGCATCTACACCAATTCAAACATACATCCTACTATTACAACTGGAACTGACACCATGCCTGCATAATAGTTTAACTAACTGGGCACTTGCTTTCATACAGAAAAATTCTAGAACAACGGGGATTAAGTTTAAGAAAATGGTAAAAATTCTTGATTTGGGAGAATACTACTACAGCTTTGCTTTCGTCCTATGCTCCAACTAGTGTGAGATCGATTAGATCTATTTATTTTCACTGCAAACTTGTCTTAAGTTGCCACACAATGACACATCTACCACAGCTTGTCAATTGTCATATGTCAAAATGTGTGTGTTTAATAACGTTGTCAAAGTACTTACCATGTTTGTTATTCTTAGCTTCGTTTTTCTCACTATCGCCTCGTTCATCTGGCACCTAATGAGACAGAATACAACTGTTTGGGACAACTGGGCAATGTCCGAACTGACCACTCAACAAGGGCTATTATAAGTGCAGACAGCACAAACAACTACTATGCTACTACCCATCAAATGAGTGCTAAAGTTGCATATAATCTAAACAATTACCAAATAAGTGTTAAGATGCAGACTGCAGCAGACCACATACACAACACTGAATACTCAACTAGTGTCCAATGACCAGATGGCCTATATTAAAAAATGACCCAACAATCGGCAAGCGCTGAAGGTGTACAAAAAATGATAGGATAATAATTGTTAAATAAGGAAACATTAGTTCTACATTGTTCATAAACTGTGAAATATTCATATCTAAACTTAATGCTATGAAATCTAAATTGGAATCGATTGCTTTTTTAATTTCTTTTAATAGTTGTCAGTAGAATTACCCATTTTTACCCAGTTAACAGCATACTTACATTTGCAGTATTGGATATTTCTGTAAAAGAAAACAAATAAAAATGTATTATATAGGCTCTGGCAAGGATGTTTTAGAACAAAGACTGATATTCAGTCTTATATGTTGCAATCGGCATTGAATTTAAACACATTGTTATTATTTATACATGTAATGTGTGCAAAACATGATTGGCCAAGCTTAGTTAAGTTTTTATACAGAAATAATACAATGCATTATCTAGTCCTTTCAATTGCTCAAAGCCAACGCTCAACATCAATGCTTGGCCGTTGCTTGGCATGGACAAGTAATTACCAATGTTGGACAAGTCCAGATATTTGTCTGATGCTGAAGACCAGTTACTGGCCCACAATACATACTGTTTTGATAGTACTTAAACAAATTGAAGCATCATACCCAGCATGATCTTTCACTGCTTCCGATTCACAGCAAGACTACTGAAACGTAGGACTTTGCCAGATGGGGCCAGTAGAACTTTTTAAACCACATAGTCAGTATGCGGCTCAACAATGCCAGGTTAAACACGTTAAATAAAAACATGTTTTTTAAATTCCTCATTAAGGAAAACCGTGTTTATGCCAATTTGTTTTCAAATTTGACCATTTCATGCTACTTTGAAATGCAGAAGATGTAATGTGCAGATGCATATGTAACTCATCCACAAAACACACACTGTGATCATGAAAAAAATGCCACCAATGTAGGGTAGGCTTTAATTAACTATTAAGAATGGTAAGCCTCTGATCCACTTACCTGCTAGCTTCTCTTGTTCTGCAAGATACTACAAAATAAGGAAAACCAATTAAAATGTGAGTGGACAACATTATGGCTGACATACTGTTTGGTCTTCCAGGGTGCACAATGATTTCAATGGACAGACCTGTATGAGTTACAAACTTGCTGGCTGATTTACAACTTCAACTAATCCTGATATTTTACTAGTCCTTAATCATGTGCCAAATTATCGCATAGTAGGCTATGTAATAAAAATAGCTTTATTTCAAGAAAAAAAACCTGGTTCTTATTTCAATCAGATAATCAAACAAATGTCTCATTAATTTCAGAAACTGCTTGGCTGGGTAGAATGTTTTATTTGCCTGGTGCATCTATTGGTCTAAGTATATAACACCCATATCCATAAAAAGTGATTGGTCAAGGGAGATCAGTTTGAATGAACAGGAAGCCTGGCATCATAAAAAGGGCTCTATAGGCAACTGTTATACAATATAAGCAGATATAAGCTGATGGGGAGTAGGAGTGCTCCACAGTTGAAACATTCCCCAAGTTGGAGGATATGGGAGGGTACTGATGAACAAATGCTACCAGGGTCAGTAGGCAATTGTAGCCCACAGCAGTGCCATGGATTATGCAAAATAAGCAGATACAGCAACCTGGGTCTCTGGCTGAGTTCCTCAGGAATTGCATTAGACACAGGCCAGAGGCAGAGCCTAATCAAAGCTGCAGGTCAACTTGATTGACTACTGTAGGGTAGGGTGGGGTGGGGTGGGGTGGATGCCACACTGTCCTTTACTAGACAACTGGACTAGTTATTAAGCAGGTTTACAGTCTGCCTTTATCTTTACTAGTGTACAGACTAGGGGGCAGTTCTACCCCTGAAGCAAGTTTTCAATTCAGAAGCTCCAAGTTTATTTAGAAATAAAAAATCTGATTAAAAAAACCTGATATAAATAAAAAATGATTTACAAAAAATTCAAACATGATTTTTGTTCAACTGCAATAATTGATGTCATCAGTCACAATAGCATAGACTGGCACAGGCTAGAGTAAGTTAGACCATTGCTATTGTAGAAGCTAGTAGTAAGTAGCTATATTATATCTCCTGCACTTCATCTGCCCATGTGCAGTGGGTGCCTCCTACCGGACAGTGACTCTAGTTCCGACAGTGCCTGATGCCGAATAGCTCCAACATTGACTAATTGTCGGATGAATCTATAATACTGTTTGGCGTACACATTTTTATATCAATTTTTTTAATGCTGATATTACAAATTATTTTGGGGATTTGTGTTTTTGACTTGCTTAGGCGCCCTGCTGCGCATATTCAATATTGTCCAATGTCCTTGTGTGCCGTCATGTCAGTTGAACATTGTTATCGAGTTTGTTACTTCATATGCACATACAAACTTCTAAATAAAAAAGTACTAAATGCATCACCGACAGCGACTTTCTGTAACATGATCGTTACACATATCACCAACCTATCGAAATGGAGATGGTTGCCAGCAAGCGCATGTATGCTGCAAAAAGTGCCGGACGAATAGCTGAGAAGTTACCTGGCTACGGGTCCAGAGATACGATATAGCCACTTCGAATATGTTACTAATTAATCTGCCAAACATGGACTGTTTTGATCACTTAAACTATTAGTTCTGGATGACTGGACGCGTGTCTCCTAAGTTAGCAGAAGATCCCTATGCCCAGCAGGTTGGGCCCAGCACTAGGCACCGTCTCACTCTCAGTTCAGCCTCAGTCAGTCACTCTCAGTGCATGTCTAGCCGGCGACGGTGCAAGCAGAATGGAGCCGTTTGATTTTTGACTGGGGTTTCTATGTATATAACGTATAACACACCACTTGAACATATACTCACGTTCCTGAGACGCTCAACTAGATCCTTCTTACTTCCTGTTTTGGAAAGCGACCTGGCTTCGAGTTCTTTCTTCAAATCAACTACACGAAGTTCTCGAATAGATCTCCCTCCTACTATTTCCGCCATCTTGTTATAAAGCTGTCTGCTCATTTGCATACAGATATAAGCGCCCTCTAGGGGCGTTTTGTATCGGTACGATTTGTGACAATCTCGACTCTACTCTAGCAAGAAACATTGGGTTTGTCTAAAATATAATTACTCATTGGGCTATGGTATCATTATAATTAGTTTATACAATGCAGTTACTGTACTGATGCAGTACAATGCATGGCAACGATAGCTTCTGTAGAAAGTTGGTAAAGCGTTATGGGCTTAGCCTTATGGCGTTATGCCGTTATGGCCAATACAACATGCCACGGCCAGCCCCATGCATGGCCAGGGGCAGGGCAGATCTACTCTCGACTCTAGTCAAGTCTCAATACTCGAGTGCTACTCGCTTCGGAACATGTCAGCTATCCAGACCAGTCCACTATTATAAAATAGGGGTCTAGTAATGCTGCATTATGCAATACACACTGGATAGACTGTGCGCCCCAAAGCTGACATGATCCCTCTCGACTTTACTTTAGACTAGTGCACTGCATGATAGTAATGCCATGCCCATGGCCATTGCATTGTTACTGGTACTGGTATCCAATTTATAGCATGCAGGCACTTCGAAATAATAAAATTATAATTAATTAAATAACTAGTTATTATTAACGTTTAAGTGTCGTTATACCTATCAAGTTACATTATATTTACGTGTGTGACATCTTATATTTTACTTATAATTGGTCCATCAAAACAATATTTCCAATTTATTTGTAAATTAAATGTATAAACAGGTCACAATTTCATGTATTTTCTTAAACAAAGACAAATGTTTTTAAGCCAGTCAAGTCATGGATAATAGTTAAAATCAGCACTTGATGTGAGAAATCGTAAACCACAAAAGGCAATAATTTTGGGTACTCCCCATCTTAGAGAAGCTGTGATCTGAAAGCAGCTATTAGACCATTGAAGTATAACAAATGTGCTAGATTCAGATTATTGAACTGCATTTGTCCAGCACTTAAAAAAACATATGTAGATAGAATATGTAAAAGTGCAAAGACACACTTTTTTTTGCAGTTTGCCAAACATTAAATTATTGTTCATGTGCAATTCATGATAAGTATTGACAACACATGCTTGAGTTGTAATAGCTACATTTCGCACAGCTATGTCAGTACATTTTAAAATGTGGATTGTATGTACTGCAGAAATCAGCATGGCAGCAGAATTAACAGAAGTTACTGCTGTCAAATGCTTTGAAGGCTGGCAGAAAATATTTAGCCACAAAAGGTAAGTGCATGTATACATATAATTGATAAATTGTATATAAAATCTATTTCATAGAGTTGTGCAATGTGACATGGTAGTCTCTTTGGGAGGAATGTTGTGTAGTGTGAATTGGTAGTCTCATTGGAGGGAATGTTGTGTAGTGTGAATTGGTAGTCTCATTAGAAGGAATGTTGTGTAGTGTGAATTGGTAGTCTCATTGGAGGGAATGTTGTGTAGTGTGAATTGGTAGTCTCTTTGGAAGGAATGTTGTGTAGTGTGAATTGGTAGTCTCATTGGAAGGAATGTTGTGTAGTGTGAATTGGTAGTCTCATTGGAAGGAATGTTGTGTAGTGTGAATTGGTAGTCTCTTTGGAAGGAATGTTGTGTAGTGTGAATTGGTAGACTCATTGGAAGGAATGTTGTGTAGTGTGAATTGGTAGTGTAGTTGGAAGGAATGTTGTGTAGTGTGAATTGGTAGACTCATTGTCCAGAAGGAATGTTGTGTAGTGTGAATTGGTAGTCTCTTTGGAAGGAATGTTGTGTAGTGTGAATTGGTAGTCTCATTGGAGGGAATGTTGTGTAGTGTGAATTGGTAGACTCATTGGAAGGAATGTTGTGTAGTGTGAATTGGTAGTCTCATTGGAAGGAATATTGTGTAGTGTGAATTGGTAGTCTCATTGGAAGGAATGTTGTGTAGTGTGAATTGGTAGTCTCTTTGGAAGGAATGTTGTGTAGTGTGAATTGGTAGTCTCATTGGAGGGAATGTTGCGTAGTGTGAATTGGTAATGTCACTGGAAGGAATGTTGCGTAGTGTGAATTGGTAATGTCACTGGAAGGAATGTTGTGTAGTGTGAATTGATAATGTCACTGGAAGGAATGTTGTGTAGTGTGAATTGGTAGTTTCATTGGAGGGAATGTTGTATGTACACCAACCTAGTTGAGAGGCATAATAAAAGGGATAATCTGTGTCAGTCAATAAACAATTCCAGTTGTCATCAGATTGATTGATACACCAGGGAGCTATGGTGGATAGGCAAGGTTGTAAAGGTATGTCTTTTAAATGAATGAAAGTGGTGGATAAATGTGAGGTTAATATAATTAATTTGTGACATTTCTGAGTTAACTTTAATTTACACAATTAACTGTTTATCTTTATTTCTAAATAAGTGAAGAAAGCCTTACAAATAGTATTATATTGTGTTACAGTGGTAAAGTGAGTTGGTGTTTTATTGCTGTTAACATGATTCATTGAACTGTTATTGTATGTATCTGTGAGAAGCTGAACTGCTTACTATTACTGTTGTGTCTGTGTTCATTGAGAGCTCTGGTAATTGTTAGTATTGTGTTGTGCCAGTGATTAACTGAATTGGTAACAGTTATCTTGTCTGTAGTTAATTGAGCTGGTAATTGTTAGTATTGTGTTGTGCCAGGGGTTAACTGAATTGGTAACAGTTATCTTGTCTGTAGTTAATTGAGCCGGTAATTGTTTTTATGTTGTACCAGTGGTTAAGTGAATTTGTACTGGTTATCTGGTTGTCTGTGGTTAATTGAGCATGTAACTGTTATTGTTATGTTGTGTCTATGATATACTGAGCAGTGAGCATGTACAGGGTGACCCAACAAAAACAGAACCCATAAACATTTTCATTAATCCTACATAGGTCCATCCAATTTCTTAAAATTTGATCGATTCAAACTTCAGTCTATGGATGATCTGTCCACAAAGTTTTTTTGGGGTCACCCTGTACACAATATTCTTGTGTTGTGTCTGTCATCAACCAAGTATGGAATTGTTATTGTCATCAATGGAGCTGCTTTGGAGCATGTAACTGTTATTCTTGTGTTGTGTCTGTGATCATCTAAGCATGCATTTTTGTCCTTATTATTGTGTTGTGTATGTCATCAATAGAGCATACAACTGAGCATGTAACTGTTATTCTTGTGTTGTGTATTTCATCAGCTGGGCATGTAACCGTTATTCTATTGTCTTGTGACAGTGATGAACTGAAGTGTGCCATGAGATTTGGCATCTACCTGCCTCCACAGTCAGAGAAAGAGAAAGTCCCTGTGCTTTACTGGCTCTCAGGTTAGTTGGTTAATAATATATATTGGCAACTGCAAGTTATATTCCTGTGTTTATCAATTCGGACCACAATTGTTTCCATGTAGATCAAGAATAACACACTAATTAAAAATGACCTTACCTAATGCTTCTTTTTTAGGCGAACAATCGCTCTCACTCCCTATCACCACACGGATAACATAGAACCCAACCGGGGGATAAAAATACAAGTAAAAATTGCTTGCCTAAATTATGTTGCATATTTAGGCGAGCGATTTATCATTTGCCTGGGATTTTCAAACGTGAAGCACTGCTTACCAATTACACTACTGAAAATATGAAAAGTCTCACTCGCCTTGAATGACTTAAAATGCCACCATTTTATTTCCTACATTGTTTTCTTAGGACATTGGGAGTCATCGTCAAACATGTTGATCAGCACATTGTGGCAAATTAACTTGTAGACAACAGCATTCCATAGAAGTAGCCTTTGAATTTCAACATAGCATTTCCACAGCCTTCAGCTTGGACGGTGTGTAGCACTAGTTCTTTGAATGGTGTGTCCAACGCGGTTAACATTACTAAGTTGTTGCCTATACTACTTTAACAATTCAACATTGTTGGTATAAAATATGTTACTACCAGTCGTCTTTGTGTCTGCTGTAGGTCTCACCTGTACCGAAGAAAACTTTGTGACAAAGGCTGGAGCTCAGCGGTATGCTGCAGAGCATGGAGTAGCTATAGTTGCCCCTGACACTAGTCCAAGTAAGTAGCTATAGTTACTCCCAACACTAGCCCAAGTAAGTAGCTATAGTTACTCCCAACACTAGCCCAAGTAAGTAGCTATAGTTACTCCCAACACTAGTCCAAGTAAGTAGCTATAGTTACTCCCAACACTAGTTCAATGAAGTAACTATAGTTGCTCCCAACACCAGTCCAAGTAAGTAGCTATAGTTACTTCCGACGCTAGTCCAAGTAAGTAGCTATTGTCATTACCAAAACTGGTCCCAGTAAGTACTTATGGCACTTCCAAGTCCTGACACTACAAGTAAGTGGCTATAGTCACTCCTTTGAGTAAGTAGCTATTGTTAGACCAGACTCTTAGTCCTGCTAAGTATCTAATGTGTCTAGGAGGGTGTAACATCGACTGTGTTACATTTAGAAGGGTGTAACATCAACTGTGCTATGTCTAGGAGTTTGTAACATCAACTCTGTTGTGTTTAGGAGTTTGTAACATCAAATGTGCTGTGTTTAGGACTGTTTGTTTAGGAGTTTGTAACATTGACTGTGTTGTGTTTAGGAGTTTGTAACATTGACTGTGTTGTGTTTAGGAGGGTGTAACATCGACTGTGTTGTGTTTAGAAGTTTGTAACATCGACTGTGTTATGTTTAGGAGGGTGTAACACCAAATGTGTTGTGTCTTGGATGGTGTAACACCAAATGTGTTGTGTCTAGGAGGGTGTAACATCAAATGTTATGTCTAGGAGGGTGTAACATAAAATGTGTTGTGTCTAGGAGGCTGTAATATCAAATGTGTTGTGTCTAGGAGGCTGTAACATCAAATGTGTTGGGTGTAGGAGTGTGTAACATCAAATGTGTTGTGTCTAGGAGGGTGTAACATCAAATGTGTTGTGTCTAGGAGGCTGTAACATCAAATGTATTGTGTCTAGGAGGGTGTAACATCAAATGTATTGTGTCTAGGAGGGTGTAACATCAAATGTGTTGTGTCTAGGAGGGTGTAACATCAAATATGTTGTGTCTAGGATGGTGTAACATCAACTGTGTTGTGTCTAGGAGGGTGTAACATCAAATGTGTTGGGTGTAGGAGGGTGTAACATCAAATGTGTTGTGTCTAGGAGGCTGTAATATCAAATGTGTTGTGTCTAGGAGGCTGTAACATCAAATGTGTTGTGTGTAGGAGGGTGTAACATCAAATGTATTGTGTCTAGGAGGGTGTAACATCAAATGTGTTGTGTCTAGGAGGGTGTAAAATCAAATGTGTTGGGTGTAGGAGGCTGTAACATCAAATATGTTGTGTCTAGGAGGGTGTAACATCAAATGTGTTGTGTCTAGGAGGGTGTAACATCAACTGTGTTGTGTCTAGGAGGGTGTAACATCAAATGTGTTGGGTGTAGGAGGGTGTAACATCAAGGGTGTTGTGTCTAGGAGGGTGTAACATCAAATGTGTTGTGTCTAGGAGGGTGTAACATCAAATGTGTTGTGTCTAGGAGGGTGTAACATCAAGGGTGAGGATGACAGCTGGGACTTTGGCACTGGTGCAGGGTTCTATGTGGATGCCACACAAGACGACTGGAAGACAAACTATCGGATGTATTCATACATAACAAAAGAGGTGAGTTACAAAGAGCAGTGTAAGATTTGTCTAGTCTTGTCAGCTGCCCAACGGTTGTAGTTAAGGCAGTGAAATTGTGATAGTTCTACAACTGTGTATTATGTAGTTACAAATCATCTGTGATACCTCAACATCAGTTTGTGAAGTGATGTTAGCATCCCCTTGTTTGGCCGAAAATGCAGAAATAATAGTTATTGGGGTGTTTAGCCATCACTGCATGAAGACTTCCCAAAATAGGTTTTTGCATTGGTAACTTGGTATGCAGTGAGATGTCTGTAATTATAAACAATATTATGCATATTTCCTCTGACCTTACTCGTTGTTCTTGTAGTAGTGTTTATACAACAATGTTGTGTTTGTTTTTCAGCTTCCAGGGCTCATCCAGGCCAACTTCCCTGTCCTGGCCAACAAACAGTCCATTCTTGGCCACAGGTAAATCTCTACTGCAACTAGCTGCTAAATAATATGCCTTAGATTATCTTTAAACACACCATTTTAAGAAGAAATATCATAGCACTTGTGGTTGTTTTTATCTCTCATTCCCAGCTCACAGCATGTAACTGTCACACATCAGTATCTTGTCGCATTTGAGTGTGACATTTTAGTTGTATGTAGAGTTTTTAGCCAAATTACTGTGTTGCCTTCTATATGAGGCATTACGTCACGATTACAACTAATTTGTACTACTGCATGATCTACACAAACTGGCACTACCGGTAAGTATTGTACGATGCAGCACCACAAATACTGACTTATGCATTAGACATCACAATATATTATATATATTTTTTATGAAACACCTCCATAAATATAAAATGTTCTAAGTCAAAGTCAATCTGGCATCACCGTATATATTCATTTCCTTCAGATACATAACCGCATCATACCAAGTTATAGACACAGCTGTGAATTTATTTTAATAAGTAACAAATAAACATATAATAAAGAAGTCAGACATCACCATAAGATGTAGTAAGAGATAATATGACAACACCATGGAAGGCATGGATATTGATTTCTTTATGATGTATAACCTCACAATACTAAGCTACAGACTAATACAGAAAAAATAGAAGTTAGACATCACCACAAATATTAAGTCCTGTACAATATGTCAATGACATCAGCCATTATTGTATCATCACTGATAATATGTCCTGAAAATATAAGACGTCACCATGCACGTACTAAGTGTGGTGACAATGTGTACAGCATGGGGGGTCACGGAGCTCTGGTGTGTTTCCTCCGCAATCCCGGGAAGTATGCATCTGTGTCAGCGTTTGCTCCCATCTGTAACCCGAGCGAGTGTCCGTGGGGACAGAAGGCCTTCAGTGGCTACCTGGGCACAGACAGGGACCAGTGGAAGGTAGGTACTACTGTTGCTGTAGTTGTAGCTAGGGACTCGCTAAAAGTAATATGAAGTCATAATCTGCTTTGTCTGACAGATGTAAATTCATAAAACAATGTAACAACGAAAAATGTAAAACAAATATTACATGTGTATATATTATATATTATATATACACACACATAGATATATATATACAGTATGTACAAAAACATTACAAGTATGTATGTATATACTTGTGATGTGTAAAATGTGTGTGTGTATATATATATATATATATATATATATATATATGTGATATACAATCATGACATGACAGGAAGATAGGATAATTGTTTGTTTTACTGAGTTAAAAGGTTATTATAATTATACTGAACGTATTCAATCACATTCTCTTTTTCCATGGTAATAAACAAAAGGTCACTATTTTGATCAACTATTGGCAAATGTTGAAACATTGTTATCAGTGTGCCAGGCATTATGAAAGTGAACGGTTGAGATATGATGCCTGCTGTTTCAAGCAGGATTATGATGTTGTTTCAGAGATGTTATGTATATTATCTCATATAGAATTGTGATGTCATTTCAGAAATATGACGCCTGTCATCTCATGAAGGATTATGATGGACCCAAAGTTGACATCTTAATTGACCAGGTGTGATTTGCAGTGGCTGTATATACAGTTGATTACACATTGTTCCTACGTGAAAAAATATTTCTAATGAGATTTAAAACTTGCATCCTCAAAAATTATTCTGAGCATACAACTGTATGTGTGATCCTACAACTGTCAAGAGTTGTTAGCTAGGAACACCCTATATCAGGTGATGTCAGCATTTTCAATGACTGTTGCTTAGGTTTAAAAAAAATCCAAATGCTTAAGAGCCTTAGACAAGTGTGCAAATCTAAAGTCCCATCTCACAACAGTGAAATGGAATTCTGTTTCAATAATTGACTTGGTTCACTTAGTCTACAAATGGCTGTCATTGCTAAATAGGGTATGACGTAGTGAGGGTAGGTCCTTGTTAGGATATGGCCTTGTGCGGGTAGGGCCTAATGCGGGTGTATGACTCCGTGCCTGTTTGCATCCTTGTGAAGATGAAGATGCACATTGGCGCATGCGTGCATGTGTGTTGTAACTAGTACAGACATACGTCAGTGCATGTGTTTATTGTCATTGTGCAGGGCAAGGCTGACAACTTCCTGACCGCTGGTCAGTTACTGCCGGACAACTTGACCGTGGTCTGTGCCAAGCAAGATGTGCCCCTCAAACTACGAATGCAAGATGTAAGCATACCATGTTCCAGATGTACTGGCTCCCAGCATCTCTGGCTGTTTTAGTTATAGATGTTTTAGTAGAGTCAAATAATATGACACGACTTTGTGCTCTCAGCATCATGTGTGACCAGTTGGGTTCATGCGTCATGTGTCACCACCTGTGTTAACTGCAGTATATGGCTTTATAGCGTCATGTGTCATCACGTGGGTTCATGTGTCATCTCTTGGGTTCATGTGTCACCACCTGTGTTAACTGCAGTATATGGCTTCATAGCATCATGTGTCAGCACCTGGGTTCACAGTGGCATGTGTCACCACCTGGGTTTACAGTGCTATATGTCACCATATGGGTTCAATGTCATCACTGGGGTCCAAAGTGCTATGTCTCACTATCTGGGTTCACTGTGTCATCACTGTCATGTGTCACCACCTGGGTTCACAGTAGTATGTGTCACCATCTGGGTTCAATGTGTCATCACTTGGGTCATCACTTGGTGGTAATGATAGATAGTAATCCCTTTTATGATGACACAAACTGTACATGAATCATTAACTTCTCATCATATCATCCATGAGTCATATCATTAGGGCTTCATATCAAAACTGTGTACTACAGTCATGTCTGTACTGAGTAGTTATACTTCCACTAGAACTGAATCCATAGCTGTACAGCGATATGTGCAAGTGGACACTTCTGCTTATTAAAAATTGCATTTCTACATTAAATCACCAATCCCTGGCATTCTTGATGCCTATGGTATAGTTCGTATAATATGTGTTGATCTTCTAAACCTGTAGAAATTGATTCTTTAGATTAAGTAGTTAGAGCTTCGTATTTGTGCTATGAAAAATTTCTAATTATCATTAAGTTATGTGCATAACTGATTCTGTAAAAAAAATGGTTCTAGTCATATGTGAAATATGTTTGAAACTAGTGTAGTATATATACATTGAAAGCAAATACAGTATGGAAATAATGTATATATAGTATGTATACATTGAAAGCAAATATATAATGGAAGTAATGTGTATCCCTTTTCATTTTGCAGGGATACGATCACAGTTACTACTTTATTGCCTCCTTCATTGGAGATCACATTGCACACCACGCCAAGTATCTGAAAGCTTCGTGAAGGAGACACCATGTCATGTGACTGAAGACCTCGTGAACGTTGGTCAACATAGTACACCATGTCAGATACCTGAAGACCTCATATACAATTAAACCAGTCAGCATTGTACACATAATCAGATACCTGAAGACCTCATGGATGATTCGTTAAAATGTTCATCAAGTTGGAAGTATATCATTCAAGTACAATTTCTGATTACACAACTAATAATTTCTACTCACTTCGACGTTTCAACCGCCATCGGCGGCCTTCTTCAGGAACTGAATGTTCAGTGGTCACGTTTGGGACAGTCTGCTCGCCACGCCATCTAGCGAGCAGTGTCCACTGAACATTCAGTTCCTGAAGAAGGCTGCTAATGGCGGTTGAAACGTCGAAGTGAGTAGAAATTATTAGTTGTGTAATCAGAAATTGTACTTGAACTCATGGATGATGAAACCAGTCAGCATTGTACACCACCATCAAATACCTGGAGACCTCATGGATGATGAAACCAGTTAGCATTGTACACCACCATCAAATACCTGAAGACCTCATGGATGATTAAACAAGTCAACATTGTACACCACCATCAAATACCTGGAGACCTCATGGATGATGAAACCAGTCAACATTGTACACCATGTCAGATACCTGAAGGCAGGACGAGTGATAAATCCAGTCGATATTGCACACCATGCCAAATATCTGAAAACCTTACGAATTATAAAACTAGTAAATATTGCACACCACTGTCGTAGTTTGATTCTCATGAAAGGTGTTGCAAATGTTCTCATGACTACCATTACTGGTAGTCTGCCATGATAAGTCTTGTCCAACAGCATGCAGCCAGTTCGTGATTGCAATAGAAATGTAGTGTAATTCCACTTTGTGATTGTATTATAATTATTATAAGTGCCATTCATGATAATAAAAACAATGTGCTTAATATGACATGTTGCAAATTATACTATTACAGTGTACAGGGCAACAAAAGACAATTATTTAGATCTGTTTTGCATCTAAAAAAGAGTATATTGTACCATGTGTAGTTCACTAGCATAAACGCTGTTGACAACATACATAAATTATTTGTAGTAGCTGCACTATTTTCTGAAATGAAGGAACGGAGGGAGATTTGTGGAGGGAAAAAAACAATAGTAAGCTAAATCATACTGCTCAAATTTTAAGCAACAGCAGGCAAGTTTGGATCGCTACACCAAGCAATTTGGCTTATCGAAGTCGCATGAAAAAATAATTCAAAGCAACTAAGTGTATGTGTAGCTTTGTTTATCTGAATTTGGTAGGGAGTAATGACCATTTTGCCATGGCAACATGGTGGCAACTGCCAGCTCTGGCTTGATGTGGCACAGGTTGAGCGTGTCATTGTGCCTCAGTGAAAGCTGGACGTACAGTACGGCAGTCAAGACGGATCTCTTACTCATGTTCATTGTAAAAGAGAATGAGAAGCAACTGGGCACAGAGAGAATGACAGAGAAACATGGCAAAAGAGAAAAGGGGCAAGAGAAGAGTGGGGTGGTGGGAGGGAGGCAGATAGGGAGAGAGAACCAAGGAGGGGCTGGGATTAAATATATTTACCACACACAAATAAAAACAAATCTGATGATTGAAATTATCTGCTCAATGAAACAATGCAAGAGCATCAAGTCGATTATTAATTTAATGTTAATATATAATATAGATCTTCCTCCAAATCGAGCAGACTGAGCAAGGAATGTATTAGCTTCATGAAGGCTGTGATGAAGTGAATCCAATACAGCACACAATTAACCATCTGGAGCTGTGTACTGACCACTCATATGCATGGGTGTTGGCTCATGGCATAGCTAGACAGGTCCAGACTATCATTCCATCACACAATGAGATCAGAGGTCGTCCATACTTTCCCACCTAAAGTAAATATAATATGTATCTAAAGTAAGTATAATATGTATCTTACAACAATTACTGCAATATGTATCTTACAACAATTACTACACCAACAGGCAAAACACAACACTTAGTTATCATGGATATTATATAAACTATTATTATAACAAGTATTTTTTTTCTCCAATTTTGATTAAAATCAAACTTGAAATGAATATAAACTCCAGTTAATTTGCTAAACTTAATTAACAATTTTGTTAGAATCAAAACGTCAGCATGAAAGCAGTCTTGTTAGGCCCAGATCAAGAAGTTAATGAAAACCAGTAAACATTCATGACACTTTTATTTCATGAAACACGACGTGTGAATTTATTTACACTCCTATTGGATTAAATGAACAACCGAATAGGTAGATCGAGATCAATATGGGGCGCGATCGACCGGCCGTGGTTGATGTGGGCCGTAATCGAATTAGTCGGCACTCCAAACGAGCACCTGGACCGCAAGGTGGCACCACAATCGAAAACGGGCGATATTCGGGCGGTTGTTGGAGCAACAGTCGAATGGATATGTAAACAAACTCGGGACAGCCCGTTTAACAATCATGGCTTTAGACATAAGTAAGGCCGACGATGATAAAATTACACAATTTAGTTGGACAAGCAAATATAAGAAGTCAACGCGCATACAACGTAAGTAGGAACGCTTTGGAATAATTAATGCATGTACGTGTAAACATTTATATAATTATGTTATATTATAACATAAAAACGTTTACATATCCCCGGGCCCATATGCCATGGTGATTAATTATTTAGAATTGTAACATGCTCCAACAATTAAATTACGTCTACTCCCTCCCTCAACATGTAAATAAAAATAGCCTTGATTCCTTTAAATTAAGGGCAATATCCAGACTTTGCATTTTTCCACTTTTTATAACTATATATATAGCTCTTTTGCACGTATTACTGTTTTGATATATTGCATTGCACCCTAAAAGCGAAACAATTCTGATTTTTCCTGTTCGCCTGCCTGTACTCTCAGCATGTTGAGGCTAGGCGGTATCCGGAAGAAGAATTAAGAAACCAACACATACGTTTAACTCTAAGACTAAGTCGATCGTCAGAGACTGACATGATACGTTTCAGTGCCAGCAGCAGGCAAAGGGCCACAACCTGTGATAGACTATAACAGACTGCGGAAACTCTGCGCCATCGACGGCCTCAAAGACATGTAAGTTAATTCACTAGTACACATAATCAATGTTATAAATTATAGTTAACACAAACACTGTTTGCTTCTTATAAATAGGCACCTCATTTTTCTTAATGGACTTCCTCTCAGACTTCTGTCATTTTCATCCCGATGACAAGGATACTTAGCAGCACCTTGATCCTTGTAATACTGGATATATAGCTTAATTAGGGGACACACTATATACATTAGCTATATGGTGTTGTATGGTATGGGGTACACAGAGGTTCCTGAAGATTATATTTCTACAACTGTCACCTTGATCTGTTGTCTCTCAGCTAGCTATTCTATCATCCCTTTTGAGGTGTTTGATATACTATCCTTCTGCTTGGTCTTGACTTATTTTTCCTCTATGATACTCTTTTGTTTTCCCTGTTCTCACTCACACTGTGTGTCCTAACACACGCTGTGTATTCTCACTCACACTCTGTCTTCACTCACACTCTATAAGTACTAACTCACCCACTCTGTGTGTCATTACTCACACCCCATGTGTTGTCTTTGCATGACCTCACTCCCACTGTGTGAGTGAGATCTTTCGCTATTGAATCTATGGCAACTGTAGCTGATTGGCATAGTGTATGTGGTTAGTGGCTCAGACTATCAGGCAAGACATTTGAGAATTGAATCTTCTTGTTGCCATTTTGAACCTTGAACAAGTTTGTTTACTTGTTGGTGCTCCCAACTCACTCAGCTGTATGAATGAGTAGGACCTACCTGGCACTAAACAGTGGTGGATATATGTGACTAAGTGTATGAACAGTCTACACACAGGAGTTTTCTAAGCATTTCCCAGAGAAGTTGAGATTTGTTCATTCAAAGTGGCTTATCCTTTAGTAATGTGTTACATACTCTCTGCTATTGACTATAGCACGTGATGTATGAATGTACCTTTTACATGGCACTGTATGGAGTGTCTGTTCACAGTGACACGGACTCGTCAACTGGCGAGGCTCACCAGACATTTATGAGCTCCTACAAGACCATGTTTGTGCCCGAGGAGCAGAAGTCTGGAATTCCCAACCATTCGATCACCAGGAGGTATGTCATCAAACTGCCACCAAATGTAACAATAGATTGTCATTAAAATATACTTTCTTATTTAGTTCACCAGACACAATAAAGTGTAGTTGTGTCATCTAAGGTGTTGTGTCACCCCACATTGTGCTGTCAACACTTGGTGTTAACAAAATAGCATAATGTGTCATCAAATTATTGGTGTATGGGATACATTCAACATATACTACTGTGTGTCATCAAATGTAAAATGTGCATCAGCCATACAATATGGTATTAAAACATTGTGTAACAGTTTTTAGATAAACAGAACAATCGCTGGCCCGCCAGATTTATAAACCATGTGTATGTTTGTTCAGAATTGTGTCTGGCACATCTAGACAGTGTGTTGTGGAGAGTACACATCTAGACAGTGTGTTGTGGAGAGGGTCTCAGTGGGATATTTGTCTGTTGCAGTAGGGAGAAGTCAAGAAGAAATGCAGCTGATGACATGGCCAGTGACAAATCTCTTGGTGAGTAGGTATAAATCACCAAAACACAGACAGCCAAAGGCATATGTGATTGTAACATATAATAATAATATTTGATGTAGTATTTCATCCAATGCAGCTGATGACATGGCCAGTGACAAATCTCTTGGTGAGTAGCTATCAATCAGTAATTCAGATCACTATACAGAGGAATTAAAGCTGTGTGGAGACGATATATATTAAAAATACTACATTGTCATAAAAACAATAGGTGTTATGTTTAAAGAAATGTTTGTAGTTATGTTTATTCTGTCTCTCCCTCTCTCTCCATCCATGCCCCGTCTCTCTTTCTCACTTTTCTCTCTCTCTCTCTCCTTGCCCTACCTTTCCCCCATCTCTCCATCCTTTCTTCCATCCTCTCTCGGTCTCTCATTCCTCCCCTTTCTCTCTCTTCATCACTCTCTCCCTCCTCTCCCTCACTCTCACTCTGTCTCTCCCCTCTTTCCCTGCAGCCCTTGCTCTATGTTTCCCCTCACCCTTCTCATTCTTGCTATCGTCCTCCTCCTCACCCTCTGTGTCATATACCTCCCCTCTCTCACTGTCTCCTCCCTCTTTGTTCCAGTCAGCTACGTAGTGGCACAACATCCAAGTATGAAAGGCAAACATGTCGACTCAATGGACTCCCATAACATCAGTAACTACCTGGCGGAGTTACACCACACAAAGACCACAACGTCGCGCAAAGAACATCCAAAGGATCGCGTCAAACTACTGAGAAAACTTCTACGCAAACTGTAAGTGCTTCGTGGTGAAGCTTATACTAACAGTCTTGATTAGTAAAACAAATGTATATGTGGGAAATTTACATTAGTAAAATGGTCACTAAAAACGGGAAAGTTCAGTACATAATTTTAACACTTCTATAGCACTTGTATCCTTGAAAAAAATTCTAACTCACAGGCACAGCAAACAAAATCATTTGGCATAATCATAACCAGGGACAGGCAAGAGTCGTCAGTGGAGCATGGGACCACACAAATTTAAGGTGGAAATGCAATTTCAAACAAATATGTTTTGCGTTTTACACAAAAGGTGGCTATAGTTTCAGAAGATTTAATTGTAATCGACCGATGAATAATACCATTCTCGAAAGGAAACATGCAGATGGCAGAACTCTCACTGTAAGTGAAACAGGTTTAACTGATGTATTTAAAAAAGTGTTAATGATTTGTTCAGGCCATTCGAACGGACGGCAGCTGAAAACGACCAGATATTCAGCATCGTGCACCAGTTCCCCCAGTTGTGTGGTCAGGTGAAGCCTCTTGTGTTGAAGGAGCTGTGTGTGGTGGCTCAGCTGGAGGTCTGGAAGGAAGACAACATCACACGTACGTCTCACTCATGTGCTTACCCAGCAAACACGTAACGTTCCGTTAACATTAGCAGAAGGTTATAATTAGGTTAAGCAGTAGCGTTCCCATATAATGTTAAAACACTACTAGCATCTATACAAACAACTGATAATCTGTTCCATTCATCTACTGTTTGTGTGTGTGTGTGTGAAAATGAGAATATTTTCTAATGTCTACACTGTCTACACATGTTTTTTGCTAATATGCATGTAACTTTGGGTCCTGCTCTCTTCCTAGACCAAGAAAAAAATATTTCTGTCAATATTTTCATACCAATTAAATAGTCCAAACACTTAATTCTATCTGATCTCTTCTCAATCTTCTGGTATCTAGTGTTGTTAAACGGCATTCTTTTAGGTGCATTTCATATTCCTGAGTTTTTTTTTCATTTTGGTGGCTCTCCTATATCCCTTCAGATAATTTCAACCACCCCACAGACGTACTTGTCCCCACATCAAACACAGGCCTGTTTTTTCTTTATCATTATATTTGCTACTTAAATAAAGATGGTTTGCTATGATAAACCCTAGTCATGCTAAAATGTTTGCGATGTTACAAACACCAGTTACTTGTTCAAATATGTTGTTGTTCAAATACATTGCTTTACAATTGCTTTCTGAATTAGAGTATCATAAATAAACAATATTTATTACTATTACAATGTACTGCTGTTGTAATTAACAACATGCATGCTTGGTCTGATGCAGTGTTTGGGAACACGGGGCTACATGTTCTCTTGAAAGGATCAGTTCGACCCCACAATGAGCCTCATATTCACTTCGTCGGAGAACAGATGAACTTCCGTAGTCCAACACCTGAACCAAAGAAACCTCTACCTCAGGTAGGACTACTTCATACTGAGTCAAAGGATCTACTGCCATATGTAGGACAGACTATACCACACTGAACCAGAATCTACTGCTTCAGATAGGGGTACATGTAGTCAACCTGCATAATTATTAAGCGAGTAGCATTTGCATGTGGTGTGTGTAATGTGTGTGATATGAATATAATATTTGTTAATATTTGCTACAGATTGTTCCATTTGCTTCCAGTTGCAAGTTGGCCAGTGTTTTGGCACTCTGGAGCAAGTGAGAGGTCGTAGTCTCAACAGCCGGTGAGTGGTCTCAGCGTCAGCCATCCGTCTCAATGTGACAAGACCATTTCAATTACTTATCACTCCTGCTAATCTACAGCAGTTTCAGTATAACACAGGAATGTTGTGATGACACATTTGTTAATGTATCACACTGGTTCAGATGTTGTGTTTATGTTTGTTAACCTTGCATTGTTTTTATACCTAATAACATTAAGACGTCTGCCTGTTTAGCCACCTTCAAGGCACGCCTAGACACATTTCTTCTGACTGTTCTCACGACTTAGTTTAACGTTTGCGTAATTTTATCAGTATTTTATTTAACCCATTTATATATTTACTATACATTTATGTAGCTTAAATAATTTGTGTTATTATATTTATATTGATTTTTTTATTATTGTTTATATATGTCATTAGTATATATATGTGTTTTTCTTCTGTTGTGTATTCGCTATATTAAATAAAATATATTATTCTTATTTTATTGTGTCAATTTATATTTTAACTAACATGGTTTTAAAAACTGTGTATTTTATATTGTATGCCAACTATGGTGTTTACTGTTTACTTGAAATGCATTCGTATTCCTAATAAGAGTGTCTGCTTTCAGAATACTCACAGTTCTGACCACTGATACTCACTGTGAATTCATGAAGATAAGCACCAATGACTACAGCCGCATCATTGATGTAAGTTTCATTAAAACAAACAAATCATGAGAACGTTATGCTCAATGTCATAGCATTAAACTAAAGAAAAATGCAACATATTTAAATATAGTATACTGCATTCCTAGATAATCATTTACTTGTGATAATTACTGGTTTGTTTTTCAGAATATTTTGTAAGACCAGTCACTGAATGTTTTATAGTTTGGATGCATTCCTGATCTGGTTATCTTTTTATATGTCAGTGATGTGATTATCGTAGTTACTGTGATATAACTGCTGCATTATCATTGCGTCTAACAGCAAATGAAGCATCGTGAAGAGACAGCCAAAGTGGACCTGCTACAGTCTTGCGAGTCCTTCAAGTTGTGGTCGAAGCAACCGCTCGCCAATGTAGCCAACCTCATCAGGCTGAACAGTTTTCCACCAAACACCAGTAAGTTCCATTTTGTATGTACTGTAGGCGTTTTGACTAAGGGATAATGCCCAAATAAATGGACCTATCTATCACATGACCGGGTGGCCTCCCAGACTCTGTCAAATAATAGTCAGAAGATAATCTTTATGATAAAAACCCCATGGGAAAGTACTTAAAGAGTCAAATGTATGCAGTAATGTTTGCACTAGATGTTGTTACAGTAGCAATGTAGTTCACATACATGTTGTATTTAACTGGTATCAACATGGCTTATAAAGCTTGACAAAGGTCTTGTGCATATTTTTGACTGTGACATAAGCATACCACGGTGTACTGGGTACATCAATAGTACTTTTGGTTAGGTGTTATTACTTGCTGTGATATGAGAGATGTGGTTTGTTAGATATCTTTTATGTTACAGTTTTGGTGAGTGAAGGATTCACTGCCCCATACATTGGCATCATCAAGTCTGGAGAATGTCGGGTTCTGCGACAAGTTGAAGTATTGCATACTCTGCCAAATGGAAAAAGGGTATGCAAACGTGTCTTGTATGACCAATAACATTCGAATATAAATTATCCGAATCAGAGTAAACAGAACTGATGCTTGAAATAGTTCATTAATACTGCTTTTGATGTTATTTTTGCAAGACGTTGATTATAAGTAACCCTAAGAATGGTTGGCACCTGAGATACAGTGTGTCTGGGTGTAATATAATTGAACAACCTTCACAGCACATGCATGCATGCTCACACGCATACACAACACTCACTCTTGCATGTTGTGCACTCATGACACAGTGTCACACACCCAGTGTCACACATGCACACACACACCACACCACACCACACCACACCACACCACACCACACCACACACCACACACCACACCACACCACACCACACCACACCACACCACACCACACCACACCACACCACACCACACCACACATGGTGTTGTCACATGCAGTGTCACACATGGACTCACATACAATTTCACACATGGTGTCACATGCAGTGTCACACACAGAATCACACACAGAATCACATACAGTGTGGCAGTGTCACACATGGTGTCACATGCAGTTTCACATACAGTTTTACACACAACACACACATTTTGACGCTCAAGTATAGATGAAGTAGCATATGATGTGTTCCACTCTGAAGTCAGCGTGGACGTTGATTATTTCCCACTATGTCACAGGAGAAGGTGGATAAACAGGTGGTGATGGGGAAACTGGAGCCGACCCACTCATTTGGCGAAGTAAGTGTCATCCTCAACGAGCCCGTCACGTGTTCCATTGTCACCGCCACCACTGTCGAAGTGGCAACTATTGAACCACACAAACTCAAAGGTATGTGTGAAATTGGGAAATGCTTTTACAATTTCATACGTTTAGTAGCCAATCAACAATCATCGCCAAAATTTAGTACAACTGATATGTTTGTAATTATGTGATTGTCAGATGGTCTAGTACAATAATTTGAAGATTATACTAACTAAATTATACAGGGTTATTACAATAGTTTGATCCCGTTGTCCAAGAAATAACATTAAAAAGTTACAGAAGCGTACTTTATATATTCATTTTATTAGTACAGTCTTGGTGATGTCTAATATGTGTAATTTTACTTTGATAATTCTCCTATTATATTGTGTTGTTATACTACAGATGTGTACTGTATATCTATAGTAATGATGGCTATTTTTTAATGATGATGGTGTCACTGGAAGACAGCCTTTAGCCAAGTGACAGCCATGCCATGCAACATGCTGACAATTTATTATTGTGCTTATGTTTGTTCTTGTATATGCTTGATTGCGAATAAAGTTACTCTCTCTCTCTCTCTGTCATCTTTGTGGAGTGTCGACACAAATTGCAGCAGCAGATGTTTTGTTTCCAGAGCTGGATGAGGTGACGTTGCAACTGCTGCTACAGTCCAGTGAAAGGACGTTTGGTAACATCACTCAGGTATGGAAGTCATCCATCGCATACATGTTTAGCCCTCTACCTGTTAAAATTCTATACATAATGGTGACAATAACTGATCCAAAGGTCAGTCAGTAACATTGTAATTTAACATGTTTTTCAGCCTGCTGTGTGCCCATTAAAATTTAAATCCAGTGTACAAAAATGATTCAACTGTCGGTGATGTATTAATTGTAAGAATACAATAGTATACACATGCATGCATTCTGAATTATCATCTTTATGCCCAGGTGTGACACATATCACGATGTGGTTTGCATGATTCTTACATTATACAGGATGAGTTTTCATAGTTTAAACGTTTATTTTCAGTATAATTGTGTATATAAAATGAGCGATAGTGAGACTTTACTGTTCATCTCTCACAGGACGACATACACAATGAGTACCTCAACCAAGAGATGAAACGTGAATGGAACGAGTTCAAACACAATGTTGTGGTAGACGTCATCAACTCGCGAGGAATTCGACCAGGCTACGGCAAATGGGCCAAGTGAATCCGTGTTCTGTTGCTATTACTACCTGTGCACAGTGTGTTAGTTAAACATGCACACTTGGCAGCCCTGAATCCATTGCTCACAAAGTATTTTTTGTATCTTACATGATGTGTTGTGATAGAAATGAATGCATTGGAACAGTCAACATGAATACTGTTTAACAGCATAATCAAAGCAATCAAGTTCACAATCACCCCCGAGACGAGTGTTAGCAAGTCCAACATCCTTCCAAGATGGCTTCTATGATTCAATGACATCCTGGATAATTAGACCCGGGATAGTATTAAAATGAACTGTGATGAAGAATGTTTGTAATTAGACCTGGGTTAGTATTAAAATGAATTGCGATGACGAATGTTTGTAATTAGACTTGGGTTAGTATAAAAATAAACTGTGATGAAGATGTTTGTAATTAGACCTGGGTTAGTTTTTAAAACTGGGTTAGTATTAAAATGAATTGCGATGACTAATGTTTGTAATTAGACTTGGGTTAGTATTAAAGTGAATTGCGATGACGAATGTTTGTAATTACACCTGGGATAGTATCAAAATGAACTGTGATGAAGAATGTTTGTAATTAGACCCGGGTTAGTATCAAAATGAACTGTGATGAAGAATGTTTGTAATTAGACCTGGATTAGTATAAAAATGAACTGTGATGAAGAATGTTTGTAATTAGACCTGGGTTAGTATTAAAATGAATTGTGGTGAAGAATGGTTGATATCAGTGTTGTGTATTAGTTATTTATGCAATGATAATATATAGGCAAGTGTTTTTGACAAGCTGTAAAACTGAACCACTAAAATGTTGTCAAAGTTTAATATTGCTTTTGTTTTCAGTTTGCTGATATGATATAGTTCATAGGCCTAAATATTATTAACACTTTTAATAATGTTGTGACCTCTGCTGGAACTTCATACTTGTTTTAATATTTTTGGTGATTCTGATATTATATATAACTGGTACCACGGCCACCCAGTGTCAGCGCCATTACCGTTGCAAAAAACCTACAACCAAGTTGTTCTGTTCTTTGTTTCAAAACAAAATTAATATTTGGCTTCAAACTACAACAATCATCATTTGTAGCATCTTTTTAATGGATACCCAAGAAGGATTCTTGCTTGCCAGATGTCTTGCTTGGTGTATACGCAATACAGCCATTTAATGTGGATGTCAGTTACATTTTGGAACCTTACAAAAAAATTACATAGTATAGGGGAATAGGGTCACTCGGATGAAACCAACAAGTTATTTCTTTTCTCATGGCGCCGATCTCTCTACCACTGGCCTTATTTTCTACTGAAATAGACATTAACCATTTCTTCATAATTTTTTATTGTCTGGCTGGTTATGCACCCGATCGTAGTGGAAAGTATTTTTTTGCGGGCAACCGATTTATGAACAGACACAATATACGTGGTGGTGCTCAAGAGGGGGCCCAAGGGTTCGGGGAGGTCAGGTGCCCAAATCAGATAGGGTGCTCAAGCACTCAAGAGGGGGCCTTGTACATTAACCTTTTTAAAATGTGTTAAAACTGGTAATTTAACTAAAACAAACCAAATTCTTTGGAAAAACCGCGGACCTGGAAACGCTGGGTATGGCGCGTCATTGCATTTACCCGATTCTTTGCAATCCGACGATTATGTAACGATGGCTATTATTGGCTACTCATCTTTTTATGGCCATGGTAACGGAGGCTATTATAAGAGAAATTTAATTAGGTTAATATCAGACACGCAGTAACTAGCTGTTAAAATGTCATTGGTTATAAACAATCACCCCGCCATCTATTAGATAATAAAAGAGACATGTAAAAAAACTAATCGCTAGATGGCGCTACGGTCAATGCACGATGTTTTGTGAATCTTGTGCATGCAACGCGTGATCATAGTGCTGACTAAGACCAATCAGTGTACACACTGTAGTCGTAGATACAGTGTTAATATACACGTCGAGGTAATGTTGCATTATGTTGACATGATTTGTTTACGCTACGTACTAAACAGCATTCTTAACGTTGATTTGTTCGTTCAATGGCAATGCCATAGCGATCGACAAGCTCTTTCTGGGGTGACAGGGCTAGGTTAACAACATGCAAACATGGGAAGCTCTTCTCTTTGCCAACGTCAGACTTTGCCACCTTGTGAGTTGTGTGCTGTCATGTTAATTGCCATTGCTGTCCCTACATGACAGCAATGCTGACAGCGAGAATGTTTTCGATGGTGAAGAAAACTGACATTGACTGTAGGTCTGACTAGGTCAGATCTGAGCCAGGAGAAAATATGTAGCCTGCTCAGCTGCAAGTTGAATACAGGTGATGCATGGCACCAGTTTCAGGCTTCTGATCAGCTGCTGAAGGCAGCAAAATCAGCCACAGCTGTTTTGCAGATACGATTGGTGGTGGTGATTTTTTGTGTGTATGTATATATATATGTCAAGGATGGACGCGGAGCGGGCGGTAACCGTCAACAATCTTTATTGTACATGAAGAACAAGACCCTGTAACAATGACACAGGTGTTACCACATATATAAATATACACACATACTCAATACAACACAGGGATACCTTTACCATCAATCAAAGTAAACATCTCAAAACTGATGTCAATATACATTAAAATTAAGTACATGAACCGTAAGTTAAAACACTGTCCAACAGCGCAACACAACCAACAGAATCCACTTAAGACATCCGTTCTCTGTTGACAACTTTATGACAACAATAGCACTAAGACAAATACGTACCAACACTCGAAATATAATATAAGAATACAAGAATAAATCACGATATGTACCTGCCCACAGCCAGAAATGTCAGGCACACACTTCTTGGCGCATCAGTTAGAGCAGCACACACTGTAGAATAACATATTTAACAATTAACACAGTGGCCTTTACCACATTCTAATAAGTGTCATCAGGGCATTCAGGCCCATCAGTGGTTAACCTCCAGCGACCATCTGGGTAACTACTCTAAACTAACACTCGCCGGCTCAGTGCCGCCCTCTAGCGAGTATCATAGTACACGAATTTGGGTTAGTGTATTACGTAATGAACAATTCAGCAAACTTCTTACTTTCTGAAATATATTCGCTGTCAATAATCGACACCACAACAGTGCTACTCTGACGCTATTAGCTTATAACACAGGATACATACAAACGACGACATATTATTCCTATGAATAACCGAGAATACAGGCGGAAAAACCATTCATTTTACCACCACGACACGAGGGAAAACCAATTTGCAACTGATACAAATTCTAATTATTGACAAGTTCCTATTTAAATTGTCACTGATCGCTAGCTGCACAACATCATCCTGACTACGCGAGTGTCAACACGTGAAAATAAAACAGTTACTCACAATCTTTCAAGATAATTCGTCACATCTCGTAACTCGACTTCGTTGTTTGCAAGTCTCGAGTCCCGGGCCTTCCTCCCGCGCGACTCCCAAATACCACCGAACCAACTGCAGTGCCACCTATTGTGACTGCTAATTAACACTACCGGCATAACCATTAATCGCCAGGTGGAGACACCGATTACGGTCCATGACATATATATATATAATTATTTTTTATATACAGGCCTGTATATAATATATATATAAATATTGTGAATTTTTTATTCTACTGTTATCCGATAGCATCGATGTTTGACAGCTCGATTTTCATGCACAAATCTCAGTTTTCCCGTTTCAAAAACTTAATGGGTCTGTAAAAAAACATATATAATATATACATTTATATAGTGTCTGTTTGTTGCGTTGTCTGATTGTACTGTACAATTAAAAGAATTGCATACTAGATTACTTTTGCAGTTTTAGGTTATGCCCCTGAAACTATAAAAACTTGGTTCAAAATGGTCCCTCCTTGCCACCTTCCCTCCCTCTTCCTTCCTGTCACCCTCCCTCCTCAGCTGTTGTTGATACTGATGCAGTCCTGAATTAAAATGTTTGGGAGGGGCGCCATGCCACTTCAGATTTCTCCCTGCAAAACATGACATCGGCTGGCTCTACTGATGACAAACATTGGGGGGTGGGGAAAGGTGCTCTTGAAATATCTTACTATGTGAGATCTACAGTATAATCAATATTTTATATGGGAAGGACGGCCTTTGTTGCGATGTAGCCGCCCTTGCAAGAAGTGAGTCCCTGAGGAATGACACGTTCTCCTGGGGATGTACGGGTAGATAACGGTGGGGTGTAAGACAGGGTGGAGTGGATGACATGGTGGAGTGGATGACAGGGTGGGGTGGATGACAGGGTGGGGTGGATGACAGGGTGGGGTGGATAACGGTGGGGTGTAAGACAGGGTGGAGTGGATGACAGGGTGATGTGGATGACAGGGTGGGGTGGATAATGGTGGGGTGTAAGACAGGGTGGAGTGGATGACATGGTGGAGTGGATGACAGGGTGGGGTGGATGACAGGGTGGGGTGGATAATGGTGGGGTGTAAGACAGGGTGGAGTGGATGACAGGGTGGAGTGGATGACAGGGTGGGGTGGATAATGGTGGGGTGTAAGACAGGGTGGAGTGGATGACAGGGTGGAGTGGATGACAGGGTGGGGTGGATAATGGTGGGGTGTAAGACAGGGTGGGGTGGATAACAGTGGGGTGTAAGACAGGGTGGAGTGGATGACAGGGTGATGTGGATGACAGGGTGGGGTGGATAATGGTGGGGTGTAAGACAGGGTGGAGTGGATGACATGGTGGAGTGGATGACAGGGTGGGGGTGGATGACAGGGTGGGGTGGATGACAGGGTGGGGTGGATAACAGTGGGGTGTAAGACAGGGTGGAGTGGATGACAGGGTGGAGTGGATGACAGGGTGGGGTGGATAATGGTGGGGTGTAAGACAGGGTGGAGTGGATGACAGGGTGGAGTGGATGACAGGGTGGGGTGGATAATGGTGGGGTGTAAGACAGGGTGGGGTGGATGACAGGGTGGGGTGGATAACAGTGGGGTGTAAGACAGGGTGGAGTGGATGACAGGGTGATGTGGATGACAGGGTGGGGTGGATAATGGTGGGGTGTAAGACAGGGTGGAGTGGATGACATGGTGGAGTGGATGACAGGGTGGGGGTGGATGACAGGGTGGGGTGGATGACAGGGTGGGGTGGATAACAGTGGGGTGTAAGACAGGGTGGAGTGGATGACAGGGTGGGGTGGATGACAGGGTGGGGTGGATGACAGGGTGGGGTGGATGACAGGGTGGAGTGGATGACAGGGTGGAGTGGATGACAGGGTGGAGTGGATGACAGGGTGGGGTGGATGACAGGGTGGGGTGGATGACAGGGTGGGGTGGATGACAGGGTGGGGTGGATGACAGGGTGGAGTGGATGACGGTGGGGTGTAAGACAGGGTGGAGTGGATGACAGGGTGGGGTGGATGACAGGGTGGGGTGGATGACATGGTGGGGTGGATGACATGGTGGGGTGGATGACAGGGTGGGGTGGATGACATGGTGGGGTGGATGACAGGGTGGGGTGGATGACATGGTGGAGTGGATGACAGGGTGGGGTGGATGACATGGTGGGGTGGATGACATGGTGGGGTGGATGACAGGGTGGGGTGGATGACATGGTGGGGTGGATGACATGGTGGGGTGGATGACATGGTGGAGTGGATGACAGGGTGGGGTGGATGACATGGTGGGGTGGATGACATGGTGGGGTGGATGACATGGTGGGGTGGATGACAGGGTGGGGTGGATGACATGGTGGGGTGGATGACATGGTGGGGTGGATGACATGGTGGGGTGGATGACAGGGTGGGGTGGATGACATGGTGGGGTGGATGACATGGTGGGGTGGATGACAGGGTGGGGTGGATGACATGGTGGGGTGGATGACATGGTGGGGTGGATGACATGGTGGGGTGGATGACAGGGTGGGGTGGATGACATGGTGGGGTGGATGACAGGGTTTTCTGATTTTACCACAGTTAAACTAGCTGGAAGGCAGAATTACTGTTACAAAGTTCTTTTTCTTAGAACATGTGTAATTACTATATTATCTTCTAACCTCAAAAACAACACTAATCTGTCAGCATCTTGCAGCTGGCTAGTTGTTGTGCTGTAAATAACTGCAGCTTGTAATTCGAAGTGTGGGCCTTCTATTTTAGAGACTAATATGCTTCTTCTATCCTATCTTTCCAGACGCAGTTCCATCATTTGTTCTCTGTGAATAAAAGATGTACACAAAATAGACGAGTTCTTATCTATGACGGAACTGCGTAGCCTGCAAGATGCCTGAAATCGCCTGCCCCATTGAAGGATGCCCGTACAAAACTCCAGGCACGGAAGGTGTCGTCGCTGCTGCACTGATTACCACCCACGCTACGACTCACATGTCACATGCTGGTGACGGTACCTCGGCCAAGGTCGAGAAAGTCAAGCGCCCCACGATATCATATGCTGGAACAAGTGAGGAATGGGCATACTTTACCTCCAGATGGACCGACTATGTCGAAGCCACCCATATCACAGGCAAGGACAAGGTCATCCAGCTCCACGAGTGTTGTGATGAACAATTGCGCAAGGACCTATCTCGCAATGCCGGAGGCTCACTCACTCACCTTGCCGTAGAAGACGTCCTCAAGGCCATCAAACGTCTCATTGTGCGTGAAGAAAATATCATGGTGGCACGCGTTACACTGCATGACATGCGGCAGGATCACGACGAGCCAGTTCGAGCATTCGGTGCAAGACTCCGCGGACAAGCTGGAGTATGTAAATTCATCATCGAATGTTCACACTGCAAACACGATGTGAACTACACCGAACCAGTCCTCTGAGACAGTGTTACCCGCGGGCTCGCAGACCAGGACATACAACTGGACATAATGGGCGACCGCAACCAGAACATGAAGCTCGAGGAAATATTCCAGTTTGTGGAAGCAAAGGAATCCGGCAAGCGCTCTGCCTCACGGCTCCTTCACGCCCAGACTCAAGGAGCTGAGGCTGCTAGCAGCTCATACAGGCGGCACAAGAAGGAAAGCCTAATCAGCAAACACGACAACGCCGCTGGTTCTATCGAGAAGCCCGACCTATGCACCTACTGTGGCAAGAAAGGACACGGAGCGAGGTCCCACGTGAAACTCTGCCAGAAGGAATGCACTGCCTACGGTCACACCTGTAAACGCTGTGGCAAGAATAATCACTTCGAGCATGTCTGCCTTGCCAGCAAGAGGAACACTTCAAGGTCGGCCAGTGATGAACATGAAGGAGCGGTATTCGATTCTCTCTGCACCGCGTCAGATGAAGTCAACTTTCCCAAAGTCATCAGCTTGGACCACCACCTCTACAGTCGTCTATCTGACACATGGACCAGGACACATTCCAAACCACAGCCATTCGCCAATCTGACTGTCAGCACATCGCCGGACGACTACAGCGATCTTGGGTTCAATGTCAACATCAAGCCAAAGTCGGCCATTGTCTCCTGCATGGCTGACACAGGCTGTCAGAGTTGTCTCTCTGGCATGAAGACCATCTTGCGCCTCGGAATCGGCACTAACAAACCCATCCCGGTAACACTTAAGATGCATGCTGCCAACAACAAAGGGATCAGAATTCTAGGAGCAGTCATCCACAGAATCTCAGGCAAGGACAACGATGGGAACAAATTGGAGACACGACAGGTCACGTATGTCACTGACAGCTCTGACAAGTTCTTCCTCAGCAGAGAGGCCTGCATCGAGTTGGGCATGATATCCACCACATTCCCGTCTGTGGGCGAGATGGAACGATACCCAGAAACAGTCTCGGCTATCAAGGATAACAATACCGAGAGTGACAGCAGCCTCACGTCAGACTGCGACTGCCTGCGGCGCGAGACGCCTCCACCACTACCCACAACCCTGCCATTCCCAGCTACAACAGCCAACCGCGAGAAGCTACGCCAATTCATCCTGGAGACGTACGGCTCGAGCACGTTCAACACATGTGAACACCAGCCATTGCCAATGATGGACAGACCACCACTGCACCTCATGATAGACCCAGACGCGAAGCCCGTGGCACATCATACGCCAATTCCGGTTCCAATCCACTGACAGGAGGACGTCAAAGCAGGACTCGACCGTGATGTCAGACTGGGCGTACTCGAACCAGTACCTGTAGGAGAGCCGGTGACATGGTGCCATCGCATGGTTGTATGCGCGAAGAAAAATGGGAAACCTCGGCGGACGGTTGATATGCAACCCCTCAACCAGCATGCAATCAGGGAAACCCACCACACACAGTCACCTTTCCACCAGGCACGGTCAGTACCACCAGGTACACTCAAAACTGTGTTTGACGCATGGAACAGATACCACAGCGTCCCACTGAAAAGAGAGGACCAGCACCTCACAACATTCATCACACCATGGGGAAGATACAGATACCGCACAGAGCCCCAAGGATACATCGCCTCAGGGGATGGCTACTCAAGGTGTTTCGACGAAATCGTATCGGACTTCCCCAACAAGACCAAGTGCATCGATGACACACTACTGTGGTCAGACAATTTGGACGATAGTTTCTTCCAAGCATGCAAATGGCTTGACATATGTGGACGGCACGGAATCACCATCAACCCAGAGAAATTCGTATTCGGTCAGGACATTGTTGAATTCGCCGGCTTCCAAATCACATCAGATAGTGTAGAACCATGCAATCGATTCCTGAGAGCCATCATGGAATTCCCTGTTCTGCGTAACATCACCGATATCTGCTCCTGGTTCGGACTCGTTAACCAGGTGTCATATGCATTCAGCATGACTGACCGTATGCTGCCGTTTAGATCTCTCCTCAAACCTGGCACGTCATTCGAATGGGATGACACAAAGACCCAACTTTTCGAAGAATCCAAGGGAATCATCGTCAATGTGATAGAACAGGGCGTCAAGATATTTGACAAGACCAGACCGACCTGCCTCGCGACAGACTGGTCCAAGACTGGCATCGGATTCTGGCTCTTCCAAAAACACTGCTCATGCACAAAAGTTGCTCTGTTCTGCTGCTCCTCGGGATGGAAAATTACACTGGTCGGCAGCCGATTCACTCATGCAGCTGAATCACGCTATGCACCCATACAAGGGGAAGCTCTAGCCGTCGCCGACGCCCTGGACAAGGCAAGGTATTTCGTCCTGGGATGCAAGGACCTGATCATAGCAGTTGATCACAAACCACTGCTGACAATTTTCGGTGATCGCGCACTGGATGACATCTCGAACAACCGACTCAGGGACCTGAAAGAGAAGACGTTGCATTACAAGTTCACGATGATCCATATCCCAGGCGTGAAGAACAAAGCCGCTGATACTGTATCACGACACCCCACAGGAGACATCCAGCCCGAAAGGTTTCATCTTACTGATGACATATCGTCTGCTGTCTCAACATCAAGAAGACAGTCTGTCAGATTCTGCAGTGAGACATCACTTCCTCGCTGGCATTCGTTGCAACGATGATCACATCACACAAAGAAAACGGCATGTTGTCCACAGTCACATGGGACAAGGTACGCCAGGCCACTAGCAGCGATGACAACATGAACCACCTGCTAACATTGATCGAATCAGGTATGCCGATGTCTCGACACGACCTGCCAGTCAAA
Organism: Oasisia sp. SBJ-2009; assembly: GCA_964017155.1. Taxonomy (NCBI): domain Eukaryota; kingdom Metazoa; phylum Annelida; class Polychaeta; order Sabellida; family Siboglinidae; genus Oasisia; species Oasisia sp. SBJ-2009. The sequence continues at coordinate 40,476,317 of OZ024862.1, read as the reverse complement.
CTACAGGAATATCACCAACATCGAGATAACCTCCATGTTGTCGACGGAGTCATCATCTACCGCAATCGCTTCATGATTCCACCCGCCCTACGACAGACATGCCTGAACGCCCTTCATGCAGCTCATCAGAGCGTCTCATCAATGATCTCTAGAGCTGAATCATCCATCTTTTGGCCTGGCATCACCCCCGCCATCACATCCCTCAGAACAAACTGTAGCTACTGCAATCAAATGGCACCATCACAGCCCAGCGCCCCTCCGATGCCACTCACCATGACAGACTACCCGTTCCAGTGCATCTGTGCGGATTACTTTTCGTACAAGGGTGTCAACTACCTCGCCATCGTTGATCGATACTCAAACTGGCCTATTGTGGAGAGGGCCTCTGGAGGTTGCCACGGACTGGTGGATGTCCTCCGTCGCTGCTTTGTCACATATGGCATTCCCGATGAGCTGTCCTCCGACGGAGGACCGGAATTCACTGCAAGCCACACTCGAGAATTTCTCAAACAATGGGGAGTTCACCATCGCCTGTCATCAGTCGTGTTCCCTCACAGCAACTGTCGCGCAGAGATAGGAGTAAAGACTGTCAAACGCATGATCACCGACAACACTGCACCCAATGGCGACCTGGATGTCGACCCATTCCAACGTGCTATCCTGCAATACAGAAACTGTCCAGATAGAGACACCAAGTTATCCCCAGCAATGTGTGTCTTTGGTCGGCCCATCAAGGACCTGATTCCTATTCTCCCCGGTAGATACAGACCACACGAAACATGGAGAGATACTCTCGCCACTCGTGAAGCTGCTCTGCGCATTCGGCACATGAAATCTGCAGAAAGATGGTCTGAACACACGAAGAAGTTGCCACCACTCATTGTAGGAGACCATGTGAGAATTCAGAACCAGATCGGCCCTAACCCCCGCAAGTGGGATAAAACTGGATTGGTCATCGAAGTCCGCCAGTATGATCAATACATGATACGCGTTGATGGCTCAGGACGAGTGACACTGAGAAACCGACGATTCATCAGGAAATACACTCCCGTCCAAACTCGTGTACCTCGACGTGATATACTGCACGACCTGCGCAATCACATCCCACCACCCAAACATCTTGAACAACCAGACACTGCAACCTCAGGACACGGCGATCCACCAGCAGCTGGACCTGATGGAGAAACACCAACGAGCCCGACAAAGCCTGCATCCGACACACCCGATCCGGCTGCTGGCCCACCTGTAACTCCTCCAAGCGTACCAGTGTCCCCAGCCACGCCGAGTAGGTCTACACCGCCTGCTAGAGACAGACGCGTCCGTCTGCGTCCTGCATGGCAGACATCAGGAAACTATGATATGTCCAGTGTTGTGTTTGTGGCAGAATAATCCCCATGTTCATCTCGCAATTTGGGTAGTCCACCCCGCGAGACTGTGATTGTGTAACGAAGCATATCAATGTCCATCAGTCACTACTTCTAATCCGACGAGGTGTCTTATCACAATGACTTGGGGGGAGATAGAGACTAATATGCTTCTTCTATCCTATCTTTCCAGACGCAGTTCCATCATTTATTCTCTGTGAATAAACGGATGCGCACAAAATAGATGAGTTCTTATCTATATTTAGCCTTATGTATCCACAGTATTGTAAGTCAGGTAATTTGATAGTATTTTCTTGCATGCTGATTTAATATCAACACTAGATCTAGAAGGGTGTGTAAGAAAATAATTTGTAAAGCCTTCTAAAACTTAAATAACAAAACCCACTGCTTCTGAATATATATTTATTCAATACATAGGACAGCTTCATGTACAAAGATACAAAATAAATAATAAGAAAAGAAACTAAACTGTTAATTTGTTTGTATTTCAACTTGAAATTTGCCATTTTTCTGCTTTGGTAACATTTCAGCGCTCTCTGCCAGCCTCTACTGCCAGGCTACACTGGCCCTGGGCTAGTCTATTATACAATGTCTTACAGTCTGAGGAGGAGACATCCCCACACCCCTCAATGCGGCTCCACTCTTCTGTTGGGGTTTTGTTGCGAGGCTTCGTCACTTTATTCACCTGGTATTTCGTCCTGATCCATGACGTAGTTTCATGTGACGCTAACAAGGAAGTACCACAACAGCCCTCTTGCTTATCACCCTTCCTTTGTTTCACTTTCTCTCGACCAAGGATCATCAAAGGTTATGTCTAGTGGTCTGAAGAAATCAGCTAAAAGTGGCTGAAATGTTACTGAAGAAAAGGGGTACATTGGATGGTGAAATACAAAAAGGGAAACGATTTGAAATAGTCTGATGAGTTTCACACAGTCAACTCTTAACTGGAAATGAATGAGCATAGGTATATTGTGTGTGTTAATTGTATTCAAAATGTAAATTATATTAATGTATCCATATGAAGCAGCATGATGATATTGAAAGTAGGTGAAAGTAGGGCCTATACAATATCACATCACACAATACAATTCTAACACATGTTGCAAAAACTATCAGTTGCATCTACATTATGCTGAATCAACTAAACATCACATAATTTTCTCAGGCAAGAAGTGGAAACGTCATCAATAAAATTATCAAATCCATTTTCAATCAGATAATCTATCTTTTGTTTAATCCGAAGTGTGAATTAGCTTTCTTCTGGACGGTTTGATTACTACGTCACACCCAATTGGCACACAACATTTTCACACACTTTCTATGATACAAAGATACTGATATCACATTCACTGCTTGTGACTGAATGCACCGAGGGACACCTTGTCCTGTCATGTGGTGAAGTCTACGCAGTGTCCCTGTCTGTCGACTGGTCGGTCAGTTGTAACTCTGCCTTGACCGCGTCCAGGGCACTGAGACACTTGACCGTCAGGTTGATGTTTCCTATCACAGTTGTCTCATCCTCCACACTGTACACTGTAACACACCAACACACTGGTATTGGTACCAACGCACTAACATACTTGTACCAATACATTGGTACCAACACACTTGTACCAATACACTTGTTCAATACTATACACAGTAAAACATCAACACGCTAGTATCAACACACTTGTACCAGCACACAAATACACTTGTACAATACTGTATACAGTAAAACATTAACACACTGGTGCCAACACACTAATACCCCTGTACAAGACTGTACAGGGTAAAACATCAACACACTTGTACCAGCACTCTGTAACACACCATTACACTTGTAAAATATTGTATTACAACACATTTGTACCAACACCCTACCGTAATATATAAAAATATAAAACCTAAGAGCTGGCACCATCGTTTTAAATATGACGAAATAACTGCTAGTATGTAAACAGTTACAGTCCGTCCATATCATTAGTACTACGTAACTACATTTACAGTGCCACTGGTTTGGGCAGCCCGTGCTGAATGGGTTTGGGCAGCCCGTGCTGAGTGGGTTTGGGCAGCCCGTGCTGAGTGGGTTTGGGCAGCCCGTGCTGAGTGGGTTTGGGCAGCCCGTGCTGAGTGGGTTTGGGCAGCCCGTGCTGAGTGGGTTTGGGCAGCCCGTGCTGAATGGGTTTGGGCAGCCCGTGCTGAATGGGTTTGGGCAGCCCGTGCTGAATGGGTTTGGGCAGCCCGTGCTGAATGGGTTTGGGCAGCCCGTGCTGAATGGGTTTGGGCAGTCCGTGCTGAATGGGTTTGGGCAGCCCGTGCTGAGTGGGTTTGGGCAGCCCGTGCTGAATGGGTTTGGCCAGCCCGTGCTGAATGGGTTTGGGCAGCCCGTGCTGAATGGGTTTGGGCAGCCCGTGCTGAATGGGTTTGGGCAGCCCGTGCTGAATGGGTTTGGCCAGCCCGTGCTGAATGGGTTTGGGCAGCCCGTGCTGAATGGGTTTGGGCAGTCCGTGCTGAGTGCACTTACGTGGCATGTCCTGCTCTATGATGTCCTTGCGCTGGTTGAGGATGTCCCGGACACTGACGAAGGCGACACCCACATCCTCACAGTCTCCGTCACGGTCGTCTGGATCGACCGGTTCACTCACCACCGTGAAACGAACTCTGTCACATCACATCAACAACTATCAACATCTCTTTTATAACCTCTGCCATTTTAATTCTGAATGCTAAATGTTAATGTACTGTATACAACAGAGTTCACGTAGGGAGAATTGTCTGATGTTATGAGTCATATTTTAATTCCATATACTTATTGCACCGATTTATTTAATCTTATTTATTTATCACTTTTTACTACCTGGTACATATTATTGTCATTATATTGTGTCTTATCATAAAACCTTTTAAAAATATTACCTGCTTATTTATTTAGTTTACCTCTATTGTACTTATTTAAATATTAATTCTACAAATGTTATCACTGATTAGTATTATTATCGTTTTAATATGTCATATCAACTGTATCTGGATCACTAAACTTATTAACATTTTACAGAGTAACTGAATTGTTTTCATTTTTAATGTAATGTTTAAAATGGACAATAAAGTCTTAAATCTTTGAATCAACCTCACTGTTAATCTCAGAGGTAAAACACACATTTATTTTAAACTTCATTCCTGACAGAGTTTGAAAGCTAGAGAGTTAGAAGAATGCCACATGAAGTGACGTCATTGACTCACCTTCCTTCGTCGGGATCATCCGGCAGCAACATGCTGGCCAGGTACTGTCTCCGCTCATAGTGATTCTGGTAGTCTACGTGGAAAACTACAACAAATTACATTAACCATTAATCATATTAAATATTACGAAAAGTAGTTGATCAAGGATTTAATAAAAAAAACTGTTGATGGTATCTTGTGCATGGCAACATTAATCCCACTGTAATTGAGTTAGTGAGTGAAATTTGTTTTAGTGTGTGTTATGATTCATTATCATATTATTATTATTGCCTAATAGACTACTGTGCTCATAGTTTGGTCAAAAATTTTGAATAACCAACAAGAGCCACCTTTGAACAACCAGTCATCTCTGTAGACTCAATAACAGTTTGTTATTCTGCATAGTATCCCCAGTCCATTGTCATGCAAAAGTTATGTAGATACATGATCATCGTAGGCTTACATGTACAAGTATATTACATTTTGAAGTTTATGTTTTGGAGTCACATGACGATAGCACATAATGTGCCATGTGACCAACATGTAGCAATATTCAAAAAAACATTATTTGCATATGTATAATGTAATGTTGTTGCAAAATAAATTTAATTTGATTTGAACTTCCTGAGTAGGACATCATATTTTTACATCACTCACACTAACTTAACGTTCACCTGCTATTTGACTGTTGATACCTTTAGAGAAATTGAAGGATATGTTCTTGTTTGCGGCGGGTTTCGGTAGCGAGTACGGTGTCTCTGTCTCCTCTGGTGGCACTCCGAGGAAGCGATACTCGACAAACAACATCTTGATTGCGTCGTTGTCGAGAGCTGGGGCTTTGCGGTTGAAAGAGAGGCGAGAGATCATCACCTCCACCTGGTCTCCTGGGCCCTAAACACGCACCAACACTCAAAGGGTTATTGACTTATTTCCCGGGAAAAGCTTAATAATTGAATATATGTCAAATGCTATAACACATTTCACAAAGCCAGTTCCCAAAAAGCATCGTTGTGACTGTGATGATAATTTTGAATAAATCTGCTTAACTGTAAAAGAAGCCATGGTATATGTTAGTAATCACCTGTCATTGAGAGGTTTCTCGGGAAAAGTTTAACATATGACTATATATTCAATGCTTATAACACATGTACATGCACTGCATGCCAAAAATATTATATACCTGTGCAGACTTAATTAAATGAATTAGATGCAAGCATTTCAAACACTATGGCATTGGCCATCTTAATCAAGCAACAAGGTTGCATGTGTTGTTGTTGACATTTTTTCACTTGAAAGGTTTACTTTGGATTATCTCAAGTTTCCATATTAATATTTCTACAAGATACCTGACAGTATCCATGAAAAAGATTATTATGTTAGTTCAAATGTTTAGATTGAATTTGTGTGCTTTTGCATTGGCCATTTTACAAGTTGTCATATTATGATTAATATAGATAGTATCATTTCAATATAAAAACATTCCTTTAGCATCAAAATGATACATACACAACAATGTACGTGTACCACAGATAGATGTCCACACTGAAGTGTGCAGATACCCCGTAATGTTCACGTACCCCAGTAAGAGATGTACACCCAGTAATGTTCACGTATCCCAGTAAGAGGTGTACACCCAGTAATGTTCACGTACCCCAGTAAGAGGTGTACACCCAGTAATGTTCACGTACCCCAGTAAGAGGTGTACACCCAGTAATGTTCACGTACCCCAGTAAGAGGTGTACACCCAGTAATGTTCACGTACCCCAGTAAGAGGTGTACACCCAGTAATGTTCACGTACCCCAGTAAGAGGTGTACACCCAGTAATGTTCACGTACCCCAGTAAGAGGTGTACACCCAGTAATGTTCACGTACCCCAGTAAGAGGTGTACACCCAGTAATGTTCACGTACCCCAGTAAGAGGTGTACACCCAGTAATGTTCACGTACCCCAGTACGAGGTGTACACCCAGTAATGTTCACGTACCCCAGTAAGAGGTGTACACCCAGTAATGTTCACGTACCCCAGTAAGAGGTGTACACCCAGTAATGTTCACGTACCCCAGTAAGAGGTGTACACCCAGTAATGTTCACGTACCCCAGTACGAGGTGTACACCCAGTAATGTTCACGTACCCCAGTAAGAGGTGTACACCCAGTAATGTTCACGTACCCCAGTAAGAGGTGTACACCCAGTAATGTTCACGTACCCCAGTAAGAGGTGTACACCCAGTAATGTTCACGTACCCCAGTAAGCGGTGTACACCCAGTAATGTTCACGTACCCCAATAAGTGGTGTACACCCAGTAATGTTCACGTACCCCAGTAAGCGGTGTACACCCAGTAATGTTCACGTACCCCAGTAAGAGGTGTACACCCAGTAATGTTCACGTACCCCAGTAAGAGGTGTACACCCAGTAATGTTCACGTACCCCAGTAAGCGGTGTACACCCAGTAATGTTCACGTACCCCAGTAAGAGGTGTACACCCAGTAATGTTCACGTACCCCAGTAAGAGGTGTACACCCAGTAATGTTCACGTACCCCAGTAAGAGGTGTACACCCAGTAATGTTCACGTACCCCAGTAAGCGGTGTACACCCAGTAATGTTCACGTACCCCAGTAAGCGGTGTACACCCAGTAATGTTCACGTACCCCAGTAAGCGGTGTACACCCAGTAATGTTCACGTACCCCAGTAAGAGGTGTACACCCAGTAATGTTCACGTACCCCGGTCATGTTCCTGGAGCCCGGGCGGGAGGAGGGTGAGCCATACACCACGCCCTCGCTGTCAGCCGTGCTCTCCGTGCCCTCGTGGTCCTCACTGCCTCCCTCCTCATCCACCTCCTCCTCTATCACCTCCTCAATCTCTCCTGAATCACAGCCGTGAATGAATGACACATACATTACCACAAGGCATACCTTGTCACATCACGCTAATCAATATCAGTAATGATACTACTACACGTATTATGAAAATGAACTTTTATTTAAAAAAAACTATAAAGATGACTGATTAGTGATATGGGTAGGATGGGATCCTAACAAAAATAACTAGTGACACAACCCAGTGAGGATCCTGACAACTGACAGGTGTGATGTTGACCAGTGTCCGGCCAGGTGAGATGTCTTGTATGTCACTTACCTTCATCCTCTTCATTCTCGTCTCTCACTTCTTCAAACATCGTGTCCTCGGAAAGGGCTTCATTGACCTGTGTACAATGGTATGCATAGATCATTAATGTACAATGGATAGGATACAACAATTCCAGTCCCTTGTGTCAGTTTTATAAAGTTTCTATAAGTAGCATAGACTAGTGAGGCACTCAAATGTTGGCTACTTGTATACATATGAGGGATTCATAGGATTGCACAAGTGAACAATGAATAAAGTAAACGAACAAAACATCTGCAATTATCTTCTCCCAATGTTTATCTATACAACCATTATACTGACATGTCAACACGAACCACCATGGAGGATTTGCCCACGTTATTAACATGACTCCTTTCGACAGCAATGTTCACATGTGAAGCCAGTAAGATTTGAATGTACGAGAAAGGCAAGTGTGAGAATGGTGTGAGCCTACCGGGCGGGTGTCTTGTACGGCGGGCACAGGGGGCGGGCTTCTTGGAGTCTGACTCTGTCTGTCTGTCACCTCTGTCAACACATGTCACTCCAGTCAGGACGCCACAAGGGGTCATGTCAACAGTCAACAACAGCCTGCCTTCTGCGAGCTCAGTTACAGGGTATTCATTTACGTCATATGCAACTTGGAAATGTCTTGTACAGTTACAGTATCCAGAGAAAATATAATTATGTATATAAATATTTTTTTTTTAACTGGTTATAATAATAATAATTTTATTGTCCAATCATAGAGTGGAATTACATTTTGCACTTTGGAGGTTGCATAAACACACAATATTTAAATCACTTAGTAATGCATGTATACAGTAAAATCAAGTAATGCATGTATACAGTAAAATATGTAAACGGTCGCTAAAATAAATATAATAATATATATTGGAATAAATAAATAGGCTAAAACAATATGACAATATTACAATAAGATTAATTAATTAATAAAGATGATAAAACAACACGGCACTGGCAGCGGTAGAGACTGTGATAAGTCAATGAGTAATTTTGTGTGGCTGCTTCAGATACTAGATGGAGGACGGAATGAAGGATTTAAGGGCTCGCTGGGGTTTTACTTTTGGCATTCTGTACCTCCTTCCAGAGGGGAGAAGGTCGTAATGGTCGTGTAAGAGGTGGGAGAGGTCAGATAAAATGTTGGTTGCCATCTGCAGTATTCTTGGCTTGTACAATTCCTCCAGACTGCTATTGGGTGTACAGCACATAGCGATTTTGCAAGAAATGGTGTCACTATATAACTCATAGTAACACAATGACTTATTGTAGCCACATACACATAGTTAAATGTCTGGTATGTTGCCAACATGCCAGCCAAATAATGATTTATTGAATAGCATTGTTTCAGGCCACTTACGGTATGTCATGATCTGGATTACTTAAGCAGTGGCACATATCAATAATATTAATTTTATTGCAGGCTGCTATTAATTTCTCAGGGAGGTTATATATGGGCTGAATGATTCATTTATGGATAAGATTACGTAACTAGTTACTCAGTTACAAATAAAGCTACAATCTGCAAGGAATTCACAGCTGAATGCAACTGTGAATTTACTTGGGGTCAAAAACCAAACAGGGGCATCCACACTTGTCATTTTCTATTATTACAAGTTGAAAATTAGACAGTAAATGCCTACTATTCCTTGATCAAGATGAGCCATAAACAGAAATACTGAATTTGCAGGGAGTCATTTATTATAAAAAAGGAACTCAAAGATGACATTGTATAACTATATTTCAATCAAGATTTTATGATATTCTGTTTGATATTTTGTGAAATAACTTACCTTCGGGGTACTGCCATTAGGAATTACTTCGAGCATTGTGTCATTAGTAAAGTAAAATAAATAATAACACAACCAAATGAAAAAATATTAAACAAAACACGAATTTTTAACCACAACATGGAACATAGCAACATGTGAACTTAAAGATACGGCAAAAGTTCAAATATGACGCATTCACACTGAAAATGTAAGAGTAGAAAGTTTATATCGATGACCATGTCTGTACTGAGGGTGGGTCCAAGTGGTGTTTGAAGCTGCATTAGAAACTCTCTTTACTTGTCTTCATTGGAAGATTAACTAAGTACAGATTTGTATATTAGAAGGCAGGGGGCTCATTAGAGGCAAATATTAATCTACACTGGAGTTTATTACATGGCAACTGTCAGGCTAAATGATGAGTTATATTTATAGAACTGCAGTCAACAAGTGTATGCTATATGAATCCAAAGTCAATAATACACTGTTACTGACTGGTCATATTCATGTCGCCTCCATATTGGCCTTGGATCAATATGGCTGCCCTCAGGCCTGTAGGAATAATGACAATTAATAATAACTATGTAATTAATTGGCAATTTGTCATATAGGGTCTGTAAGTGGGTCACGATACATGGCGTGACTCCGCGCGAGTGGAGCTTATTTGGGACTAAGTGAGACAATTTGGGACTGGACACAAGAATAATACACAATAAAATATGTTATGGGATTTGCATTTTACATTGCTGTACGTTGTGGTTTCGATAAGCACTTATATCTGACAAGTTGTCTAAATGCACATAATGCATGTGTACGTTTGCCCCAAACAGGTTGTACTGCGCGAAAAATTGCACTTTTCATTATTAGTCAAGATCGCCAAACGCAAGTACTTGCTGCTATTGCCATGGCAACCAGCAAAATAATAGATTAAAATTCATGATTTCCGTGATCATTGTCACCGGCAAAGTGTTCCATTGCTTCTGCTTGTAATAATCCTTCGGACAATATAACTGAAATACACTATTTGGGAACAGTTTGATTATTACAACCAAAAACAAAACAAAGTCCTACATGTATGTTAACATGGAGAATATTGACATCCTGCCCCCAACTGCCCCCAGCCTCGTTTTTCGCGCGCGAGACTTGCACGCCCTATTAAAATAACTTACACAAACAATTAATAAGGTATTAACAAGTGACGTATTGAACAGGTTAATAGAACTGAACGGACGCTAACGTGGAACTGAACCAACTGTTTCCTAACATGAAACACCTTCGTAGTCAGTGCTAGTGCTAGTGCTAGTGCAGGTCTCTGCATCATCACTGTACTCTAGCTCCTCCTCCATAATTGTGTTTGTGTCCTCGCTGTCTGCAATGTCATCCATAAAATGCACATCAAATTACCACAAATACTAACTAATTTTGTAATGGAATGCAGCGAGCTTGCTGCATTGGGTCCTTTTAAGTCATCCAACAAAGAACTTGTAGTATATTTTCAGATTGTTTGGGCAAATCCTAATGAAACTGTGTCGAATTATCTGGAGGAACGCAATAAAGGACGTGGCTGGTTGGATGTAGAGTGACTATATTACCTTTCTTGCCACTGCAATTCACGCAGAACTTTCACAATATCATGCAAATTTACATGATTCGGAAGAAACAGTTGTATTATGTTGTGAAAAAGTAAGTAGTAGTTCAAATTATCACGCAAACACACCACGCACTCCCATACTGCCCTGGGACAAGTCTATGACATGGGCTAATATCGTACGTAAACATTAGTTGTGCAAAATGGCAGAGTGCTGGGTGACACGTCTGATATGTGGAGACATCACCGTCATGAGTTGCAGGTGTAATGCTGTACGGCAGCCAGACTAGTAGTGTTCAATATCATTGCACTGCTACACCCAGGCACTAAGCAAATACCACCAGGCACCACCATGTCACCCCTCTAGTTACATACAGCACTGCCAACTAATTAAGAACAAGTATTCTTTGTGGAAACTGATATAAACTGACCGTCTGGGGTGACCTTGTTTGCTGAGAAAGTTCCCTCTTCATCACTCGTGTCAGACTCTGTCACTGTAGCTGACTCGCCTGGAAGTGAAAGTTGTGCTGTAGAATCTTACTTCACAACAAACACCTAACAATAACGTACATATTTTACAGTGTGCATCACTACGAATTCACCAACATATGTATTATACTATCAATACCTGACAAACATGTGAATTATGTACACAACTTTGATCTGTAAACATCGGTATATAGTGTGGATATGCTGACATATGTTTAACAGTATTACTAATACTCCTTGTTCATAGATAATAAATACAATATCAGTATTTCCAATAAATAAAAAAACAATGGATAATTAATGAACTGTCCACAGATAAATTAATTCGATTATCATGAATTTCTTACCCATGTATGTATGTATGGGCACATGTATGTACATACATATCTATGCACACAGGCAAGCATGCACGTATACACACACCAAGGGGTAACAACAGCACTACACCATCTGCGCTCTCTCTAGTAACGGGAGTCACAGAATACATATTGTAGGATTTAAACTAAGCGTAAGGTTCGTTTAGGAAAGAGGTATCTGCCTTTCGATTAATAGTACAAAAACAGTAAGTTATTCCTGTACTATGGCTCATTATACACAACCTTGCAAGATAGTTAGTTGCAATGTTGTTATGCTGGGTAGCCAGATTCTAGACAACACACTGGCTGTTGCATTATGGGTGTGTCTGTACACCCACCTGGTACTGGGGTTCCCTCCGATATGTCTGATGTGATCTCCTCCACCCCACTGCCTCCCTTGCCTGATGCCTTCCGACTGACTCTCTGTACAACAGACACACTCAATGTACACATCTTGTACAAAAGCATCACTAAGAGCACAGGTGCTGCTATATGGTGAGAGATGAGTGAGATGGTGAGTTAATAGGTGTCATGTTTAAGGTGAGCCAGGTGTTGGGGACTGACCAGGTGTTGTGGTGTGGCTGAAGTAGCCAGGTGTTGGGGACTGACCAGGTGTTGTGGTGTGGCTGAAGTAGCCAGGTGTTGGGGACTGACCGGGTGTTGTGGTGAGACTAAGTAGCCAGGTGTTGGGGACTGACCAGGTGTTGTGGTGTGGCTGAAGTAGCCAGGTGTTGGGGACTGACCGGGTGTTGTGGTGTGGCTAAGTAGCCAGGTGTTGGGGACTGACCGGGTGTTGTGGTGTGGCTAAGTAGCCAGGTGTTGGGGACTGACCAGGTGTTGTGGTGTGGCTAAGTAGCCAGGTGTTGGGGACTGACCGGGTGTTGTGGTGTGGCTAAGTAGCCAGGTGTTGGGGACTGACCGGGTGTTGTGGTGTGGCTAAGTAGCCAGGTGTTGGGGACTGACCAGGTGTTGTGGTGTGGCTAAGTAGCCAGGTGTTGGGGACTGACCAGGTGTTGTGGTGTGGCTGAAGTAGCCAGGTGTTGGGGACTGACCAGGTGTTGTGGTGTGGCTAAGTAGCCAGGTGTTGGGGACTGACCGGGTGTTGTGGTGTGGCTAAGTAGCCAGGTGTTGGGGACTGACCAGGTGTTGTGGTGTGGCTAAGTAGCCAGGTGTTGGGGACTGACCGGGTGTTGTGGTGTGGCTAAGTAGCCAGGTGTTGGGGACTGACCGGGTGTTGTGGTGTGGCTAAGTAGCCAGGTGTTGGGGACTGACCAGGTGTTGTGGTGTGGCTAAGTAGCCAGGTGTTGGGGACTGACCAGGTGTTGTGGTGTGGCTAAGTAGCCAGGTGTTGGGGACTGACCGGGTGTTGTGGTGTGGCTAAGTAGCCAGGTGTTGGGGACTGACCAGGTGTTGTGGTGTGGCTAAGTAGCCAGGTGTTGGGGACTGACCGGGGGTGGTGGTGTGGCGGTCACTGGCTGCTTGTGGGCCATGGGTGTGGAGGCAGCGGAAGGGCCGTGGGAGGGAGGTTTCCTTCCCCTCATGTCAGGCACGGACGTATCGGGGGTGAGAGCAAGGATGGAGCTCTGCTGTAGAGCCTCCTCCTCCCCGGGCAGCAGGGACAACTTCTCCGGCTCCTCTGGCACTAGAGCCTGTAACTGAACCACAAAACATACCAAGTCAAACATGGGCACTATCAATGCATTCCTCCTGTGCCTCCTTTGTTGTCTTCATTACTTTGTATACATTTGCTTTTGGAAAAGTATGCTGTAACGCTTAAATTTTCCGGCGTTATAAACGTTCCGATTGATGTTTCTGCGCATGGGCGATATATGTAAAATCATCAATGTGCGACCTACTTATACATTATTATTAATTTTAATAATTTTACACTTGTTAGATAATTATTTACATAATGTAGACCATGTCGGATGTTTGTACTTGAATTTGACTTATTAATTTAACTTTTTATTATATTTAAAAACTTACTATTATTATTAATAATAAAATAATGTATTTATCTATCAACTTTCATTGTACCTTTGTCTGTATTGTACACACCATAGAATATTACTGTATAAATATGGTGCTGTGTATTTATATATCAATAAACATTGACATGCGTGTGTGTTAATGTTACCTGAGCTGGGGTCTTGGTGGAAGCCTTGGGAGGGATGTAAGTGTACTGCCACTTGAGGTGTAGGTCTAACGTGCCACTGACACTGCCGTCACGCTGAAACATGAAACTCAACTGTCAGTATTCGTGCGATATGATAATAACAATAATAATTTTAACACTTCTACAGATCCTATATCCTCAAGAATACAAGTTGAGAGGCGCAATAAACAAAATCATTTGGCATAATCATAAACCGGGACAAGCATAGGCTATCATTGGAGCATGGAACCGCTGACAATTTATGGTGGAAAAATAATTTCAAACAAATACGTTTTCAGTTTTCTTCAAAAGCTGGCTATAGTTTCAGAAGATTTAATTTAAATGGGGAGATAATTCTAGATTGTTGGCGCAGCTACTGATAAAGCACATTTGTCAATATTGAGCTTAGCTTTAGGATCAAAGTGTTGTTTGGAAATGGGTGATCTAAGGGTCCTGGTGACATCTTCTATGACTACCAGCATCAAGTTGTATGGCAGTGTTGAAAGGACACACTCATACAGTCATACCAACTTGACTAACACACATTCTGAATCTAGACTTGCTAAATGCCGGCAATACATATGAGAAATACTGTATAACACTCTAGGCTAGCGCTGTGCCTAAAATCTGTTTAGCCAATTTGGCTAAAGGTCAGAAATTTGTTTAGCCAAATGAGATTCTCTTTAGCCATTTTTTTAGATCAATTAAATTACCCGGTTTAAAAGTGCAAAACAAGACATAATATAATAAAAAAATTCTATACAATATCCACAAGAAAAAAATTTCCTATTTTAATTAACTAAACATTTATATATTTAGCTAAACATAATATATAACGCAAACAAACATCCAGTATAATTTAACAGAACATTGTTTAACAATAAAATGAAACCTGTAAAAATGTTGGGAATTGTGCAAAATATAAAGAAACAGCACCTAACACATACTATTAATGTAATAAAATTTACATTACAGGTGTGTATAACATAAATTGAAAGATAAACTTTTATAACAAGGTAAAATAATTAAGAACCACCTACTCTACTCTTGCTGCCCCGCAGTGATTCAAACAGTGTATTGATAATAATTATTACCTATCTTAAAACTTCATTTGACTGCTCAGTAATTGAATACAGTAATTCACCAAATTAGTTAACTGTGGCTGACTGTAATCCTGGCCTGGGTGACGCAGGCTATATTTAATAAAACGTTTTTGACATGCATCTTTCTATCTGTAATGTTTCTGGTGGTGAAACTTGTCAAACATACATGAATTACAATCTACATTGGCATTTTATTGAATAGTTACCAGATGGCACATTGATTAATCATTGACAATGCCATGTGACTGCGCCGGCGGCGATACTGAGCGATAATATGGAACCTGCCGGGTACAGCGTTGTACTTGCCTCAAACTTGTAATTAGTGCCATCAGGCAGGTCCCCATTGTCTAGTAAACACAATTCTTGATTGATTTAAGCTCCCCTATTGTCTGTGAGCATGCCTAAGTGGAGGGATTAGCGACCTATTGTTTACCCAGCGGGTCACGTTACGCCGACTGGTTATTTGGGTCAGTTGAATGTGCGATCGTTTAGGCAACTTTAACAGTGCAGGGTGTTGAATAATGCAGTCATGTATTGCTGATAACATCAATAGTAATGACAGATATAATGTTTCGCCAATTTGGCGAAGAGGTTTAATTTATTTTCGCCAAATAGAAAACCGTTTCGCCTATGGCGCAAATGGCGATCGACAGCGCTAGCCTAGACACTATAATATAATAAAAAAATTAAACTTTATACAGATGTTCATTTCTAAGGTACAACTCTGCTCAGTGGTGTTATCAATGTTTCCAAAATAATACTTACACACACATATATATATTATATATATATATATTATATATATATATATATATATATACATATATAATGACTTACATAATAATACTTAGCAGCCTGAAATGTAAGAAACGACATAAATTGTCCTGAACAATCATGATCTGTGTACTACCATGTTAGCGTACTCACCCTTCTCAGCTCAAAGGTGCCTTTGATAGCCTTGTCATGTGCCAGGGGAATGAGGGGCACTTTGGCACAGCCCAGATACTCAGTCTCATCCGGGTCACAGTCGTCAAAGACATACACCAGCATCGGCTACCAGGACAAACACGTGGGTTAGTTCAACACAAAACAGAACACACATCAGTTCACTGGATCAGTTCAACACAACACAGTACAGGGACAATTTATGATATTTTGACCTGCCCTATTATAAAGTATACAAAGTAAAGAGTGTGGACATCAGAAAGGAGCTAGGTGTGAGTAGCATACAAGAGAAAGTCAGAGAAACGAGACTACACTGTTATGGACACTTGCAGAGAATGGAAGAAAACAATGAAGTGAGAGCAGTTGGTGACATGAGAGTGCCAGGAAAAAGACCAAGAGGAAGACCAAGAGGGAGATGGAGGCACTGTGGATCACCCCGGAGGATGCCCAGGACAGAACATTCTGGAAATCAAGAATTCGGGCCGCTGACCCCACCTAGTGGGAAAAGGCGAAGAAGAAGAAGGACCTGCCTTGTCACATTTATACAGCATTAAATCACTGCTAATATTCGGATCCATGGTTTGATAAGCGAAATCAAAACAACTAGTTTTAATGAAAGGAATCACTGGTTTGCCTAGATGGCATGTAATACTGTCATTCTAAATTACCCTATAATGCATAGCCACAATTTGAATAAAATCCTGTAAATTTAATTCACTTTAATGTCCTTAAAAATGGTATTCATCACACAACTCATGATCATATCTAAAACATGTAAAAGATTGTCAAAAAACAGACTCAGCAGCGACAGCACAAGATGTCTTGAAGATTGCATGGTTGACCATTTTGGACAGCATTGGAGTAGATAAACCAATTATCATGACCTTTTTAGAAGCCTGTTACAATTACTCACAAAAGAGCAGGATAGTAACAAATACTGCAATAAGTTATTAAGTTATGAGATGTTCAATGATGCTATGGTAGAGACGCAGAAGAAGTTTTGGTGGATTACACTGTATTATACTTGTAGAATTGACATCAATGTAAGTGGGATGTAAGACCCTACCTTGGCCTTGAGGTAGCTGTCGAGGTCGGCAGTCATGCCCACAGGGAAGGTCTTCAGGTCACTGAAGTGAGGGTTGTTGCTGCCCTGCACGATGTTTGTGTCGTAGTCGTTGAAGTCAAAGAACTTGTACATGCAGTAGGGCGATGGTTGTACACCTGGCAGGAGAACAATGTACACACAGTATAGAGATGGTTGTACGCCTGCCTAGCAGGAGAACAATGTACACACGGTATAGAGATGGTTGTACGCCTGGCAGGAGAACAATGTACACACAGTATAGAGATGGTTGTACGCCTGGCAGGAGAACAATGTACACACGGTATAGAGATGGTTGTACGCCTGGCAGGAGAACAATGTACACACGGTATAGAGATGGTTGTACGCCTGGCAGGAGAACAATGTACACACAGTATAGAGATGGTTGTACGCCTGGCAGGAGAACAATGTACACACGGTATAGAGATGGTTGTACGCCTGGCAGGAGAACAATGTACACACGGTATAGAGATGGTTGTACGCCTGGCAGGAGAACAATGTACACACAGTATAGAGATGGTTGTACGCCTGCCTAGCAGGAGAACAATGTACACACGGTATAGAGATGGTTGTACGCCTGGCAGGAGAACAATGTACACACGGTATAGAGATGGTTGTACCCCTGGCAGGAGAACAATATACACACGGTATAGAGATGGTTGTACGCCTGGCAGGAGAACAATGTACACACGGTATAGAAATGGTTGTACGCCTGGCAGGAGAACAATGTACACACGGTATAGAGATGGTTGTACACCTAGCAGGAGTACAATGTACACATGGTATAGAGATGGTTGTACGCCTGGCAGGAGAACAATGTACACATGGTATACAGGTGGCTTAATGCCTGGTGTCAGATGTCACATAATTTATGTGAGGTAACAAGGTAGGTTGTATCAGATTGATCCTTAGTAAGTGCCTCACTGCCAGGCACTAAGATACTAGTCCTTAGTAGTTGTATCACTGCCAGGCACTAAGATATTGGTCTTTAGCAGATGCATCAATGCCAGGCTTTAAGATATCGGTTCTTAGTAGATGCATCACTGCAAGGCACTAAGATCTTTAATAGAAGAACCACTGCCAAGCATTAACAGATTGGTATAGATGAACCACTGCCAGATACTAAAATATTAGTCCTTAGCAGATGCACCACTGTTATGCACTAAAAAGGTCCATAATAGATGCACCACTGCCAGGCACTAAGATATTGGTTCTTTACAGATGTATCAGTGCCATGCACTAAGAAATTGGTCCGTAACAGATGTACCACTGCCAAGCACTAACAGACTGGTCCTTAACAGTTGGATCACTGCCATACACTAAGATATTGGTCCTTAGCAGATGCACCACTGCCAGGCATGAAGATATTGGTTCGTAGGTGGTGTGATTAATCAGAGTACACACTGATGTAACCAGAGACCTGATCACTGTCATCACACACTACCTTCTCTGCGGGACTTGAGCTCGTCGCATTTGATGATCTGAATGTGCAGCTCGTTGATGTTGTCCACAGGTCTCTTGGCGGCCATCTCGTCCATGGCTGTCACTGCCTGCTGCGCCAGCCGGGTGTTCGACTCAATGTAGCCCAGGGCCTTACTGCGCTCCTAGAGGGGAAACAGACAGCTGTCAGTGCAGTCTAATAGTTAGGGTTCTTGGTGTATCACTGTTCAGAAAAGGGGATTTTTTTTAAATAGGACAACATTCTTTTTGATGAAATTAGATGACCCTTGGGGTGGTATTTACCTTGTACAACCTGATCGCTTGTTCCATTGGCACTCGGAGCCGCACCCAAAACTCAACAGTGCCAAACACCATGCCCATATTTCTCTCATCCACGCCTACAAAACAAACATCACAAATAATTGTAGTCCATGTAGTCAGCCATGTGTCCTATCTGTCAACTGTGTAGTAGGCTAAGTGTCCTACCTGTCAACTGTGTAGTTGGCCATGTGTCCTATCTGTCAACTGTGTAGTTGGCCAAGTGTCCTACCTGTCAACTGTGTAGTTGGCCATGTGTCCTATCTGTCAACTGTGTAGTTGGCCATGTGTCCTACCTGTCAACTGTGTAGTCGGCCATGTGTCCTACCTGTCAACTATGTAGTTGGCCATGTGTCCTACCTGTCAACTGTGTAATCAGCCATGTGTCCTACCTGTCAACTGTGTAATTGGCCATGTGTCCTATCTGTCAACTGTGTAGTCAGCCAAGTGTCCTACCTGTCAACTGTGTAGTTGGCCAAGTGTTCTACCTGTCAACTATGTAGTTGGCCAAGTGTCCTACCTGTCAACTGTGTAATTGGCCATGTGTCCTATCTGTCAACTGTGTAGTCAGCCAAGTGTCCTACCTGTCAACTGTGTAGTTGGCCAAGTGTCCTACCTGTCAACTATGTAGTTGGCCAAGTGTCTTACCTGTCAACTGTGTAGTTGGCCAAGTGTCCTACATGTCAACTGTGTAATTGGCCAAGTGTCCTACCTGTCAACTGTGTAGTTGGCCAAGTGTCCTACCTGTCAACTGTGTAGTTGGCCAAGTGTCCTACCTGTCAACTGTGTAGTTGGCCAAGTGTCCTACCTGTCAACTGTGTAGTTGGCCAAGTGTCCTACCTGTCAACTGTGCAGTGCCGTGCAGGCGGCCATGTGTCTTGTCCACAATGTCCCTCATCTTGAGCTGTGCTGCGGCCACAGTGTGGTAGTCCGTGCCAAACGACTGGTGAACCTCCAAAGTACACGAGTCCTGCAACAGTTCTCTCTCACTTAGTTTCCCAAAATGAAAGCAGAATACCCCCAAAAGATGTGAACAAAGTACACATATGTGTATTTTAATCGTTATTATTTAAGTGTTTATTTAACTACATGAATTGTCAGTAAAAACGGTTACCTTCTGTAAGTAGTGCAGGAAGAAGTCATCCACTTTGACAATGTACTTTGACGTGAACTTGAACTCAGCCCTGCAAAATATAACATTTTAGGAAGATTAGTAATAAACGTCTATGATGCATACGTCATTCAGGAATCTGAATTCGGAAGCTCAACATACAATAATCATAAATGGAGTTATCACGAGAGCATGGGACTGCCAAAGCGATTTCAAACAAACAAGAGCTTTTATGAAAGGTGGATATAGTTTCTAATTATGTCATAGTGACAGGGAATTTATTCACAATTTCAGGTGATTGGGCATCGACTGAGGAGCCATGCTGTTGTGTAGATTGGGCCTGGACCGAGAACTCAC
Organism: Oasisia sp. SBJ-2009; assembly: GCA_964017155.1. Classification (NCBI taxonomy): domain Eukaryota; kingdom Metazoa; phylum Annelida; class Polychaeta; order Sabellida; family Siboglinidae; genus Oasisia; species Oasisia sp. SBJ-2009. The sequence continues at coordinate 40,455,850 of OZ024862.1, read as the reverse complement.
TCAGCTATGTAGTCTCCTCAACGACATACTCACAGTGGTCCTTTCAACACAGGTGTTGACTGTATCTCATACTCATAGAACTCCCACGTACAAAACAGGTTAGGCTCATTGTCGTTGAGTTCCCGCAATGCCTCTGGTGACAGCACCAACTAGTAAAAACACATCAGACATGCACGGTATTAATATATTCTAACACGGTATTCTGGACATGGTAAATACCTAATAATTACTGCACATGTGTACAATCTGTGTTACAAAGATATATGCTTACTAGCAATGTTACAGTACATGTATATTATCGAAACATTTTCCAAAAATAAATGTGATCGATTTCATGTCACAACCATAACACTAAAAATATACACTAGTTGCATTTGACACACTGCACTACACACATATTTAGAGAACTTAGCAGGTGAAACATTGTGGCCACTAATGGTCAGAAGCTGTCTCTGAACTGACACCCACACAGACACACAATGCAGCAGCTGTTGAAACACAGCAATAATGACCTTCTACAGTATGTTAATAATATACTTTTATCATATCGTCAGGAATCTGAGCTTAAAGGCACATCATAAGGTAATCATTAGGCATAATTATGAACACAGCCATGTAAGAGTCATCATCAGTGCCGAAGGTATATGGTGGGAAAGCAATTTCAAGCCATTGTATTTTTTACAGAAGGTGGAAATTGTTCCAGATGAATTTATAGTGACTGGGAATTGATTTCAGCTATCAAGAAAACAAGTTTGTCAAAGTTAGCCTAGTTTTAGGAACAAAATGTTGTTGGGAATATCTGAGGAAAAATAGCTACCAAATAATATGGTCGCTATCAGTATACAGTACTGAAAAGGCGCGTACTGGAATATTACCTAACTTGTACTTGATTCAAAACAACCTAAAGTCAATTCAATTACCAGCAGTAATGGTGAGAGATGAGGGGCCTCACTTGCTACACAATTCTGTATATGCTGGAGTTTAGCTAAGTCCATTTTAGCAATACTATCTAGGAGTGAGTTTCGGTAGTCAAGTCACCGACTGATTACACCCACTGATATTGTGTCGGCAATAGACAACTTTAACACTACACGTCTGCATACCTTTGAGATGTGTATCTCAAACAGATTCTCTCCCCTGTCCAGGTGGACCGTCTCATCAACTGTTTCCACGTCAGAGCCCTGCAACAGATACACGCCACCATTAATACCTTCCTCCTCTACTCCACCACAACTGCTGTTTTTCACAGGACACAGACACGTACCACAAAGGTGAAGACAGTTCTAGCACACGTTTGTACCAGACATGGGTGTCAAATACATTGAAATGTATCTAAATACAAATACTCTTGAGGGATTCAAATACAAATACTTTTAAATACAAATGTATTTCAATACAAATACATTGGAAAGTATTTCAAATACTTTTTTCAAATACTTTTCACATTTTCAGGATGTATTACTATGTAGGTAAAAGAAAAGCAACTCATATTGAGACATCTAGTTTATAGGCATAATTAGTGTTTTGCTCATATGATGATAGGCAGACCAGTGCTAGGAAGTATTGTTATTGCTAACTACATCACAGTGACAACTGACTCAAAATGCTGTGCATGAATGCATCAACAAATACTTCTACTGTACATAAATATTCACTGTAGGGAGATCCACATAATCTGAAGAAGATAAATAAGTACAGTCGCAGTAGATGTCCTGAAGCTTCAAGATGTTGGTTTGTGACCTGACAGCTCCACTTAGGAAGAATTATGTGATTCCTTCACAATTGTTACATTAACATACACTCTGCTTCAATTTCAAAACATTTAACCTGCATTTTGAATTGGGTAATATTATTCAGCTGCAATATATTTATGGGCCTTAACCCTAGAGGTGACCAAGGCCAAAAATTGACCCAAAGGCACCTGCCTCTATTGTAACAATTTTCATTTCCACCAGACGTAGCTGACATGCAAATTTTGTATCATTGGATGGCTGACAGATTTCTCTAGATCGTGTATATTTGTCCTTGACAGATCTTTCACAATCGACTTTATAAAGCGTGTGATGTTATTGCTGCCCATATTTGGGAGATTTTACTGATGAATGGCCAATATGCCAAAAATAAGTCACTTGGGTTCAGTCAATTCAGCTAATCAGAACTGTGATTTCAAATGTAGCGTCATCAACCCAACAAAACCAAAGTTACAGACAAAATGTGGAGTGGTAAACAACAGTTTATCTGCTTCATAGCTTTCCTTTGGATAATCTCAAGTTTCTGCATTGATATTTTGAAAAAATGCTTGACAGTATTCATAAACAAGGTTAAAATATTAGTTCATGAAGTTAGATTGACTTTGGGGGTGTTTTTGGTGTGAAAATCCAACAAATTAGCAGCACAACTGTTCTCCAGCCGGGCATGTGGGTTGCAACAGCAACAAGCGTGGCTGCAATCGGCCGGCTTGAATCAACGTATTTTTATGTCTGCAATAAAATCATTAAAATAAAAATTCTCAATGGATTTGTTTCACTTTTGTTTTATTTAGCAGCTAATACATGATGCTACATTTGTCTAAATGGTGAAGCATAGTCATCCACACCATCATTATCTGGCAGCAGGATGAAATGTTTATTTGTTTAGTTCAATTTCAGATAGAAATGTCCTCATGATTTTCATTTGTTCTATATATATTATAATTTTGTTATAATACAACAAAAGCATTTATTAGCATCAATATGATGCATAATTCATATCTTTATGACCATTATTAGTGAAGTTGATTTGTTTATAGGAACAGTATGCTACAGAGGATTTTTCTTGGTCACCTCAATGGTTAAGCACCAGCTTGCATATGAAGAGATAAGCAGGCAAGGAACACAATTATTATACTGGTGAGAATGTATTAGAGTCAAAACAACTGACTTGTTCATCATCATCTTCGTCTGCTGCTGTCACTCGGTACTGCCGGGTCCCGTAGGCAACATCACGCAGCTGTTTCTCCAGTTTCTGTAACAACAATAACACACTCACAGTGACAACAACAGAGCACATAACACACAATGACAACAACAGTGCACATAACACACAATGACAACAACAGAGCACATAACACACTCACAGTGACAACAACAGTGCACATAACACACAATGACAACAACAGTGCACATAACACACTCACAGTGACAACAGTGCACATAACACACTCACAGTGACAACAACAGTGCACATAACACACTCACAGTGACGACAACAGTGCACACAACACACTAACAATGACAACAACAGTGCACACAACACACTAACAACTACAACAACAGTGCACACAAAACAATCATAACTACAACAACAGTGCACATAACAAACTCACAATGACAACAACTGTGCACATAATACACAATTACAACAATAGTGCACATAACACATGACAACAACAGTTGACACAACACACTCACAATGATAACAACAGTGCACATAACACATTCCCAACGACAACTACTGTATCTTATACCCATTGCTTACTTCAGCATAGGGCATGATTACATTCAGTACAAGGATTGTAGGCATAATTAACTTTCCATAGAAATCAAGACAGTGTTTGACTGTACTGTTCTGGCCTAGAGTGAACAGGGTGAAGCATTTTGAGAAGTCAAAAGGACAGAGTACTGTGCCAAATAAGAACTGACCTACGTTTTTTTAATAAATTTCACACAATTACTTTCATGTCTTATTTGCACCCTTTGGTTCCCCAGGGTTCGGATTTAATTTTGGTGGATAAACAAAATGTACAAATCAGTGAAATATCTTTGCTGTTGCAATATGCTATTTTTTATTACACAAGCTCAGGTTTATTTTTTGCTGTCTGATCTAATCTCGGAGCAATGAACTATATATTCCATAACTATATCCACTTAATCTACAGTTATGTAGGTACTTCCAAAGAATGTTATCACCCACTAACGGCTTAACTGATTACAACCAGCTAACATCTTGTTAAGTTAAACATCCACTAGATTGATATGGCTGAAGAAGCATGAGGACAGAGACGGTAGACTCACCCTGATCCTGGCGGCACGAATGTCGAGGAGCTGGGCGTACTCATCCACCTTCGCCTCGTACTCAGCCTTCACCTCCTCCAACTTACGTGTCACAGCGTCAACCTGTCGACATATGACACTTGTTGTAGTCAACATAGTCATTCACTCAGTGTCAACCTGTGGACATATGACACTTGTTGTAGTCAACACAGTCATTCACTCAGTGTCAACCTGTGGATATATGACACTTGTTGTAGTCAACACAGTCATTCACTCAGTGTCAACCTGTGGACATATGACACTTGTTATAGTCAACACAGTCATTCACTCAGTGTCAACCTGTGGACATATGACACTTGTTGTAGTCAACACAGTCATTCACTCAGTGTCAACCTGTGGATATATGACACTTGTTGTAGTCAACACAGTCATTCACTCAGTGTCAACCTGTGGACATATGACACTTGTTATAGTCAACACAGTCATTCACTCAGTGTCAACCTGTGGACATATGACACTTGTTGTAGTCAACACAGTCATTCACTCAGTGTCAACCTGTGGGTATATGACACTTGTTGTAGTCAACACAGTCATTCACTCAGTGTCAACCTGTGGACATATGACACTTGTTGTAGTCAACACAGTCATTCACTCAGTGTCAACGTGTGGATATATGATACTTGTTGTAGACATATGACACTTTTTGTAGTTAACACAGTCATTCACTCAGTATGAGTATGGATATATGATACTTGTTGTAGACATATGGTACTTGTTGTTGTCAACAAGTCATTCAGTATCAACCTGCAGACACAGTACATGTTGTAGTCGCCACAGTCATTCACTCATACCATCAACCTGTAGACACACGCGACACAGTCATTCACTCATACCATCAACCTGCAGACACATGATACTTGTTGTAGTCAACACAGTCATTCACCCAGTATCATCCTGCAGACACAGTACATGTTGTAGTCACCAGTCATACATTCATACCATCAACCTGTAGACACACGCGACACAGCCATTCACTCATACCATCAACCTGCAGACACATGCTACTTATTGTAGTCGACACAGTCATTCACTCATACCATCAAACTGCAGACACATGATACTTGTTGTAGTCAACACAGTCATTCACCCAGTATCATCCTGCAGACACAGTGCATGTTGTAGTCACCAGTCATTCACTCATACCATCAACCTGTAGACACACGCGACCCAGCCATTCACTCATACCACCAACCTGCAGACACATGCTACTTATTGTAGTCGACACAGTCATTCACTCATACCATCAAACTGCAGACACAGTACATGTTGTAGTCACCAGTCATTCAGTCACAATGCCTCACCTCCATCTGGTAGTCCTTGTTGATCTTGTGTTGTACTATGAGCAGGTTCCGTGTCTTCTCGAGTTCATGAATGGTGTCTGCGTGTTCAGCCCGCAACTCACGGACCAACTTCTCTAAATCTACCAGTATGAAAGGAATGTCTAACGTAAGCTCATCAAATAAAATATATTTACACACTTTGTTTGAAAACTAATGAATAATTTATACCAATACATCGCATTCTTTCAACTTTTTGGGTACAATTAAAACAAATCCACAGGACAGCAACATTTTGCAATTTTTAAACAGCAGTTTGTGTAATTATCCAAGTAAACAATGTTTTTTGAATTGTAAGCCTGTCAGATTTCACTAGAAACCATATTAACTGTAGTTATTCATGCTAGACTTCGTGTTGATAGGAATCAGGTCACCCAGGCGAGAAAGGTAAACATTCAAGCTAAAAGTCATCAACATTTTATTAAAAAGTGGCTGGCCCGTATTACATGATATAACTGTTATTAATTACTCGTATTATTTTATAAATTTAGAGATCTGATTACTTACATTACCATCGAAATCTGCCTGCACCAACAGTAGGGTCTGTACACATCTGGACATTTGAAATTCAAGGCTATTCAAGACTTTTCAAGGCTATTTTAAAAAGTTATTCAAGACTGTTTTAGCGACATATGTAAAGTAAATTAACATTATTTTTTTTACTTGACTAAGAAAACAATGTCCATTGCTCAATGTGCATGGGTTATTTTTGTGCATAGGCTTTTATTTTTTTGGCTGTTATTCATCACAACAATTCAGTCAAAACAATATTTTATTGACCACAATTCAAGATTTTTCAAGACTGCTTTGTAAAATAAAAAGATTTCAAGGCCTTGAATTTGGTCCAATTAAATTCAAGGCTTTTCAAGACCCCGTATGGACCCTGCAACAGCCAATGAGTGGTGGAGCGAAACAGGAAGCCGACAGACACAGACTTACCTTTGCTGCGTTCATCGTCCACCTTGTGCAGGAAGTCTAGTTCGTGGCTGTCCTTCTCCTTTCGTTGTTTTACAATCATCAATGCCTCTTCAATCTCCTCAAAGTCAATGGCACTCTCCTAATAGTGAACACAGTCGATGACAATGACCTTCCCACAGTCAACTGGATATTAAGTTGCACAGGCATATTCTGCACTGGGTCCAAAAATAAATGTCTAGGTCATGTCCAAAAAATCGATCTTACAATGTCATTTTACAGACAGGTCAGGTTAATCTTCTCTGGAGAAAAATAGGCACACCATCTTTTAGCATAATTTGAAGATGCTAAACCCCATCTTGGGGTGTAATTATTGACTTTCAAACATCTACTTGGCAGATAGCTCTAGCAATGGCTCTACCAATGTTCAGACTGCTGGTTGGAGGGGTCCTACCAAAATAACATACACACACAAATGTAAATACAAACATACACACACATACACTCACACAAACACAAAAGTACACACACACAAATGGGCCATAAATTAAGTAATACAAAATAATTAATGTCAGAAATATTAACTGTATGAGTACGACATAAAAGCAGCAATACCTTTGTGAAAAACCTCATCTTATCTCGCAGGTCGTCAGCTTCCTGCTTTAGTTGGAGGTGTTTGATGCGCAGCTCCTTGTGTTCTTCTTGCAGCTTTTCATGGGCATCTGTACAAGACAGTTCAGTCAATGACACATCGTCATCACCAGCAGTGTACTACACAGTCACTGTAGTCACATCTTTGTAAACATGCCAAAGCCATGCTCCAGTATCATATTGCTAAAGTCAACATTGTCAAGACTAAATATTAAAAAAGCATATATTAAAAACCACTAAGTTTGTGGCTATATTTCATCCAGCTAGCTTCCTGCTACAAACGCATTCAAAGTATCAAAATCTAAATATAGTATGAAAGCTGCAGTAGTCGTGTACAAAATTTTCAAATTTCTTGTTAAAATTATCACACTATTTTGAGATATTTCAATGGTTTCATTTTGTTTAATTAAAACATCATCGCAAACTACAAAATTACCAATGCTAATAAAATGATAACGCAACTAAAACTATCACATAAACATACTATTAATTAAGAGAACAACAAATCCTTACATTCCTAAAAAACAAAACACAACAGATAACCATGGTGAGAATTGCAATGCTTTGGTAGCAACAGTTTCATATTTCAGAACAGATTCAACATTTACCTAAGACACAGCAGAGTGGTTTTGGAGTACCGGTAGGTTACTTTTGCAGTTCAATTTCCATGAAATTGTACTTTCAATTACCACACTAGAACATGATATTAAGCATTTTCTAATTACAAATGCTGAAAAATTTCAGTAGTACTCATTCCAGAACATATTTGTATATCCCCAGGTTTCCAACTTTAGACATTACAAACATAAAGAACAAATTGAACTTCCCGTAAGGCATCCAAATAAAACATCCCACAATGACCACTCCCTCAATTGAATCACCAGCCAATGACTGCTCCCTGTTATGAATCATATCACAATGATTGCTCTGTCTCTCTTTCTACCAAATCACCCATAATAACTGCTCCTTCTAATGTACCACTCTGCAATGAATGCTCCTTAAAGGAAACCATTTGCAATGACTGGTCCCTCTAGTGTAGTTACCGATGTAATTGACTAGCGGTATTCGCAGCAGTTTGGCCACTGAAACGGCAGCTGTAGACAAACATAATTCCTACATACATTTATGTTTAATTGAAAATGTCATCTCAGTCCAGCGAACAGGTGCTGGCTTATAACTTGAAACTTGGCAAATATATTCCACACTTCTATTCCTCGGGACCATTTTGAAGATTGGAAAGTTGGAGTGTATATCTGGTGGATTTTGTAACTTTATATAACTTCATTTAGCTCAAATTAGTCTGCTGGCACCATGTGTGAAATATGTCACACCACTGTAGTAAATGATGCCAACAGTTACAAGATTAAGAACAATCGATTTTCAAATTGCTGATAATGACAAATGACAGTGGTGAAACTAAGTGTGCCTAGATGCAACAATAGTGCGGAATGAGACATTTCTATGCAGTGAATGACTTCAAGACCGTCATATGAAATACAAACTGAACCGTACCATTTTCCGTGGTGAGTCGATCAATAATGCTCCCTTTCTCCCCCACGTCAGCCTTCAGAGTCGCCTCCAACTGAGCTATCTGCACCTTCAGGGCATTCTCCCGCTGCCGCCATTCCCTCTCCCGCTCAAGGTCAAACGCACTGAGGTCAACAATTACATCAATAATTGTCAGCTATATAATACACACTCAACACTAATACTTTTGTAGTAACATTCATTTTTTAGCAAATGAAATAATACACACTCAACACTAGTACTTTCGTAGCAACATTCATTTTTCAGCAAATGAAATAATACACACTCAACACTAGTACTTTCGTAGTAACATTCATTTTTCAGCAAATGAAATAATACACACTCAACACTAATACTTTCGTAGTAACATTAATTTTTCAGCAAGCCAATATTTCTCGGCGAAACCAAATTGGCGCCTGCATTTTGTCCATTATTTCCATAATTTTCGACAGGTAGAAATACACCAGGTACATCTTGTCATACACGTAGCACACTTTATCATCAAATAAGAATAAAGTTGGACATTTGACCCATTAGTACACTGTATGTGATGGTGTTGAGGCACTAACTAATATGTTATCAAGATATGGGATTTATTGAAAATAAGTCGATGATGTAGGTTCATCTAAAACCCATAGAATATCCGAGTCTGCGAGGTAATTCAGCTGATAACTAAGACAATGATGTCAACAGTTTAAGGTGTACTTGTTTGCCAAGGAACGGGACTTGAAGCTGAACTACATGAAGATTGTGCTATAATTTTACAACCACTTAAACTGGTATGATCCACCAAATGATCTGCCAAGTAGTCTCCTAAACTTTGACAGATAGTAAGTATTTTGCATTTTTGTAATAGCTTTAGTCTTAACTTGCATTCTGTGTTAAATGTTTGCAATATGCAAATGAGTCATACCTCTTGACAAGTTTTTCATTTGCCTCCTTTAAAATCTCACATTCTCTCTCCAAGTCTGTGATCCTTTCTTGTAGCTAGTGACAGAAGAGACATAGTATTAACAAAATATACACAAGTTTTTGCCCCCAACAAAAGTACAGTGTTTTCTAAATAACAATTATTCTCGTGGGCTTAATACATTGTGTTTTGGCTGTATAAAGTATGAGAAACATCTTTATAATTGTTGTTTATTACCAACAGCTTCTATGCAAATTCATATACATTTTATGTTATATTCTGCCCATTACGCTTTACAATGCCTTTCTTCATCACAATATCTCAAGACTTCAGGAATTTACTGCTAAAAAGTGATGTTTCAATATCCTGTAGTTGCAACGTGCTAAAGTAATAAGTTAGTAAAATAAATATGACAAATAGATAAATACAATTAATTGTACATTAAGTGTACATTAAAACGATTAATAAATTAATAAAATGAATATAATAAATAGATAAATAAATTATTTGTACATTAAATTTCACGGTCATGCAATGTAAAGGATACAACACTGTGAGCTAAAATAATAAGTTAATAAAATATTAGAATAAATAGATCAATATAATTATTAGTACATTAAATAAAAAGCAGGCAGTTCATGATTAACACTAAACAATCGACTATAATGTCAATGACTGCATGACTGAGATGGCGGCTCTCTGAAGAGCTCTCTTTCAAATATGTAATACTTGCGTTAATTTTAGAAGAATAAAACTAAGAGCACAAGGACTCACTTCTAGGACGATCCGCTGCGATGCGTTGCCAGACCTGAGTTCATGCTGCAGAGACAGACACTTGTTCTGTTCACGCTTCAGTTGTTCATTCAACAAACTCATCTCCCGTAGCACTTGTTCATGTGACCCCTTCACGGTGTGTAGGTTCTACAACAGAAAACAACATAATTACATCTTCACAATGATTCGTTGACCACAATACAGAGCTAAGGAGTTGAACAACTCATGAAATGTCACATTTATAATTAGAGCCACACACTCCACGATAAACCACATTATGATAGGTTTATATGTTTACTATCAATAAAGTACACTTTTGGAAATTTGAGGAAATAAAAAAATCATGTTATTATTTTGAATTCATCATATTATACTGCATGCAATGACCAGATATCCTTTTAAATCATTAATATATTTCAAAAGATAAAGCAATATCTGTCGCCAAAAAAACAATTTCGTCCACGTTTTACAAAATCCTAATTTTGTAACAAATATTCTGGTCATTGGTCATTGTGTCATTCAGTTTTGTTAGTGTTCAGTGATTTACGCAACTAGAATATTAGCTTTGTTTCAGGGTGCACATATTGCGAAAACATTTCATAGTTTTCATTATTTAGAACGTAACAAAGGCATTGTCAAGGAATCTAAACGTGCACATTCTGAATAAACCATGCTGTCAATCTACTGAATAAACCATGTGGTTTGGAGAATTCAGATATGAATGAACAAGCAGAGAGAAACTGTACCTCATCGAGACTGGCAAACTGTGCTTGAAGTGCTGTCAATTTGGTTGACTTCTCCTTAACTTCACGTTGCAGTCGAATTACATCTATATTCTCCTGAATCACGGTTCTACAAATATAAATAGTTCTGGTTAGTTCTCCTAATTCTCAGTACTCATAACTTACACTACAAATACATGATTGATGGCATTTAAAAACCATGTTATACCGACTCTGTGCAACGAAACATGCTATAATCTCATGTTCACTGAACAATGTTTGAATGAATACACATTATATAAACGTAATTTCTTACAGTACAGTGATATCAATGTTAATGGCATCCATCCTACTTCCACCTCATTGCAGCTGTCTTCTATATGGTTTCAATAAAACATCAATACCGAACATATAATAAATTAAAATGAAAGAAATATTGAATAATTCAAAAGTACACTAAACTGTACAACTAAGAACTTATATTTTGTAATAAACTTAATATTTCCTTGCTAATATCTTTTGTCTATAGAAAATATAACGGCTATACCAACCTTTGACCTTGGGTAATTTGTTGTTTGATTTTCAAGAGATCTTCTTCAAATTCGGCTTCTTTGATTCGTCCCTGCAAAGCACAGTCACTGATTCAAAATAAAGTTCAACTTGAATTCAATACAAAAAGTGAATACTTTCTGAAATTTTTCTTCATGGAACATTAATACCACAGTAGGTGTAAGAAAGACTCTGTGAACTAAAATAACACGTTTCTACTGCCACATGTCAACAACCCCTGCTTAAAAACTAGTATTCATGAGTCTATAGAAATTCTCTAATTTTCATAGTAACAATTTATTCCAATTACTGTGATGTACATACCTGTACCCATACCATGCTACGATATACATACCTGTTCCCCTACCATGCTACGATATACATACCTGTTCCCCTACCATGCTACGATATACATACCTGTTCCCCTACCATGCTACGATATACATACCTGTTCCCCTACCATGCTACGATATACATACCTGTACCCGTACCATGCTACGATGTACATACCTGTACCCGTACCATGCTACGATGTACATACCTGTACCCATACTATGCTACGATGTACATACCTGTACCCCTACCATGCTACGATGTACATACCTGTACCCATACCATGCTACGATGTACATACCTGTACCCCTACCATACTACTATGTACATACCTGTACCCCTACCATGCTATGGTGTACATACCTGTGCTCCTACCACGCTACTATGTACATACCTGTACCCCTACCATGCTACTATGTACATACCTGTATGCCTACCATGCTACACTGTACATACCTGTACCCCTACCATACTACTATGTACATACCTGTACCCCTACCATGCTACTATGTACATACCTGTACCCCTACCATGCTACTATGTACATACCTGTACCCCTACCATGCTACTATGTACATACATGTATGCCTACCATGCTACACTGTACATACCTGTACCCCTACCATACTACTATGTACATACCTGTACCCCTACCATGCTACACTGTACATACCTGTACCCCTACCATGCAACAATGTACATACCTGCTCCTTAAGCATCTCAGTCTCTTGTTCCAGCACATTAATTGTCTCCTGCAGTTCCCCTATCACCGACTCCCTGTAAAGGAAATATTTTATTCTGACACCATCTGGCTGTTTTTTAAATATAACATTATTTGCCAGTGTGCTGTCTTTGTTAACAGTATGACTTGACTGACTTCATACACCTTACATTTTTCTTCTTATTTTCACCTCACAACTCTGTCTGAATCACATGTTTGTGGTTAGGGTATTGTTGAGCTCAGGTAGAGCGTTGCAAGTAGTGCCATTTGACAATTTACAAAGCCTTAGCGAGTAACCAACGGCGGATTTTGAAAAAAAGTTACCCATTTCAAGGGGATGAGGATGACAGTCAAAATGAAATATGTCTAGGAGCAGCTAACATATCCTCATATACATGACAGCTCGATCAGACGCGCAAGTATACTATGACACCTGACTACATAAGTATCACAACAGTCACTTACAACATCTTGTTCTCGGCCCTGGTTTCCTCCAGTACGCTGTGGCCAAAGCGGGGCACTAACGCTGTTCTGCAATAGAACCAATCAACACAGTCAAGACATAAATAAATCAAACCAGAAATGTTTGACTGCAATACACATCAAACTACTACATGAAAAGTATAAAAACAAGTTTAGAATAAAAGATACTTAATGTAAGATAACAATGGAGTATAAATATCAGAAAAATTTATCAAATCAGCTGCTTTAAATTAAATATATTCTCAAGAAAAGATCAGTCATCAACATCAGTTTGCTAAAGCAAGCTAATTAATAAAAAAGAACCAATACAGTAAATAACTAGCAGTGTAGTTAAAACAATATAATTTATGTTAAATATATGTATATAATATATATGTATGTATATTTATATTATATTTACAAATTGCTAAAACAAATCAATATATACACTAATGTTTGAGAATTTATGACAGGTTTACGCACTTTGACATGGGACTTGGAGGGCCAGTAACCCTCATTCCTCGTGCAATCCTTGGGTCAACTGGAGGTTTCGGGATACCCTGAAATAGTCAGTTGTTGTCACGATAATTCATGGGTTAACATAGGTAGTAATAATAATAATGATTTCTTATGCACCAGTATCCTCAAACTCAGTGGCACAATAATCCCAAAGGATTAAGTAATCTGCTAACCATGTACAGTACAAGAGTAATCAACAGATTGGTGGACCTGGCAAGATTACAAGAGAAAGGAAGGCAATATTAAAATGATGCATTTGCAGATGATGACAAAACTATATTTTCATGGGATTTACTGCACATGATATCATATGAATTTCACCAAAACGTGGCGTGGCAACAACACAAAGTTATATTCCAATAATCATCTTAATTCTGGGAATAAAAAGTAGATTACAACTAGCCAACTGTTGGTGTCTGTGCTTTCTTGCTGGAGTAAGCGTTGAACGTAGATATACAGGTTGTTTGGATAAAAAGGTATGGCAGGCAGTTGTATTATGCTTAAACATTAAGTAAGGCGCCAATGCCATGATTTGTGAAAAGTGAGAAGCTGTTATATGGCATAGATCTACGTTTATATATCTTACACAGATTAATATAACTCATTACAATCATACAGGCTACTGTGAACAATTACACCGAGCAAGCAATAATTGGATGGACGTCATCCAAACATATAGAATCATCTGCAACATCAGGAACTCGCCTTGTTGAACAATGAACATATTTAAATCCATTTCAGGCTAAAACCAACAGCACACATTTTACAGAAAATGTTCACCACAGTAAACATGAACAATTGATAACAATAATGTTTCAGTGTTACTGAAGTTATTTGTTCAAAAGAGAACAACCATGAACACGGACCGTGTTGATGCGAGCTTGGACGTGTCCGTAGATCGGTCGTCGAGACGTCTGTGCTTGGAGCGCCACCTGCTGTTTCGTCAGCAGTAACTACGACACACATGTCACTTTAATTGCACAGACTAATTCAAGTATTATGGTTATTAAGTTATGCATATTCAGGAATCTTCCAAGGTAGTTTGACATGATCTATTTCACTGAGACCCTTATAGCATTTCCAATCCGTGTAAAGCTGTCAACTCGTATACAGTCATAAACGTCCACTTCAAGTTAAAATAATGCAGTTACTGTGTTTCTCTCAGACATGTTATGTATATGAAACCGGTATAATGTTCTTTGAAACAAAACTTCAAATTCCCTGAAGACTGAAGGTAAAACAAGCTTTGTCTACCTAGGTAGCATCATTTTGAAATTTGCTGATGGATGCTGCAGAAAGGAACAAATCTTGTATTTACCAGCTACACATGTAGCATGGGTTACTGGTAAGTGGTAATACTCCGACTATGAATGACATGTGTATTATCAAATGATGGCAACACTTAAGAACGACAATTAATACATATTCATAGTGCACTACTCAATGGTGTCTGTAATCATAAAATTGGTCACTGGCACACATCTACATGTATGACCTGATAATGTGAAGGCCGTAAGACTTGGTCAAATCAAATATAAATCATAGTTAAAACAGACATGCTATAAGTACAAATAATATATCACAATGTTGATGGAAACGTGTCTTGTTGATAACACTCCCCCACTGCAATAAGACGAGAGCTATGCTGACGTCTCTGTTAACTGCAATGCAATAAATTATAATGGTAATACTGACACCATTGTGTGACGTGCTACTGTCTCGTGGTAGCAGACAACTACTACTAGATAGATGAAGATAGCAGACAGCATATGAAACATCACAGGAAAACGGGTAAATCGATTACATTTTTTAAATATAAATATACCTTAGACTAATATGTAATTTTCAGCTTAATTGATGTTGTGTACAACAACAATACCAGTGAGAGGCATGATTAACTATATCCACTTATTAACTAAGATAAGTATATGTAATACATTCTTATGTTAGGCACACACACTCTTATACCCCATTCCAAGATATATATTTATTCTAAAGCTTATGTATATAATTATGATAGTTTGCATTATACACTATCTCCTATACCACCCACCTGGAATCGACAAAAACAGGGGCATGCGAAAAAAATCTGTGTGAAACACCATAAATGTATTAAACAAAAAGGTATTCTATTTTTGACTATACCAAGCAACATACATGTCATAATTTGCAATTAGTTACACAGATGGTTGACAGTTTTACACCAACAATAAGGTTTACTGCTTGTCTGCATGGTAGCAATATTCGGAGTTTTACAAAAGAAGAATTGTGTGGATAAATGAAATAAGAACCTTCTCTTTGAGCTGTGTGTTCTGTCGTTCCAACTCTCTCATCTTACTGTGCAGGTCCTCCAGCATTTCCTCTGACTCAATGTCACGTCCTTTCTTGGCAAGGCCTGCAAAGTGTTAAATTGAATTCCAGCAACCAGCACTATCTGTACCTCTAGATCCAGACAGAAAGTGTCACAAGAGAGTAGCTGCAAGTTGTACATGGGTCATTCAAAAATAATTAATTACCGACTATTTCATATTAACAAATTTGTTTTGTATCTCGGTTATAACCAATCCGGTGTTAGTATATTTTCCAAGAACTGAACTTTCACTGAACTACCAGGTGGGTACTCTGATGTAGGACGTAACACATTATCTGAGCAGGGTTATGTGAAGTAGGGCCGGCTTTGAAGATGTAGAACACAAACCCTAATGCTGATGAAAACACGCAATTTTTTTATTGTTTACAAAGTTTGCCACCATGGCTAACATAAGGTGTATAACCGTGTAGTGGACAGTAGCTATTATGTTTACGTAATTGAAATATATGGCCAAATAATACAGTTATATAAGAAACGAATATGATCATACCTGCAATCCCAGTGTCCATTTTCTTTTTGTCACTAAGAAGTCGCAGTAGTTTTGTTGCCATTCTACAACAAGACAATTTGAGAAACTTAACTCTCAACAATTAATGACACATGCAGGCATCTGTTTTATAGAAGTTTTTCCTAATCTGTATTTCTATGATTGGTTAACGATTCTAACACAATTCTTTATCAACAATTGTAAGATGTACTGCAGACAAACAGTATACGTAGGAGTATGAAGTACGTACTCAATTCACTGGTGGGTGGTCATCCAATATTAAGTATCTACCTCACTGGCGTGTGGACAGGTCAGCCAGGATGAAGTAACTACCATCATCATGTCTTCTTTGGGTCCACCACCCTGTCTTCAGGTTTAAGACGTTCTATCTCTTGATTGTGTCCCCTGAGAATGTTCATACATTTTGATCTTGTCCTCTTATCCAAATCTCTCGATTGTGTCCCGTCCTATCCTAATCTCTTGGTTTGTCTCCTGGGAGCATTCTTACCTCTTGATCTTGTCCTCCTGTCTTCGGCCATGCTTTTTAAGCAAGATGTTTTCTTCGTAGAGACGGAGGTATTTGTCTTCCAGGATTTCCCGTTCCCACTTTGACACCATCTGTCTTTGGATGGCTGTGTTCCTATGGCCATCACCTGTTGGTAAGAGAACAGAGGTGACGCATAAGATGTCCACACTATGTCAACACACCATGTCATTATTTAGTTTTATAATACATCATTTTATTATTACCGGTACATTCAGTTTCCAGTCTTTTCCCCAGAACTGCTCATTCAGTGTTTTACATATTACTCTTTGACAGACCTGTTCAATCAATTCTCTGTGAAGCATTCAGCCATGCTGCAATTAAACAACTATTTGTCCACAAATATACACTGTCTGTAGCCATGAACTCATCCACTATGGCATGTATGTTTAGAAGACTGAATATGATACACTGATTCACAGACAACTAAGTTCTTTTGAAGAAATCATAATGAAGCATAGCAATACAATACGCAGTGAAAGATCTGTACCAGCATCCTCCAGTTTTCTTGTCTGATTGACTGCTCGCTTCTTTGGAGAGAGTTGCCCAACGTCTCTCTCGGGGATGAGGTCAGTGTCATCGCCCAGGGCTCCCGTCCAGCCAGTGTGTCTCTTCATGGTTAAAGGTGCTGCAAATAACGACAATTAACTTTGTCAATAACTCTGTTTCATGTTTTTCTTATGACTACAATGTCCTAGCTGTGATCCCAAAGGTATGGCCTTTGACTGCATGATTGTACTGTACACAGACATGGCAATGTCTATGATCAGTGGTTGATTGTACATGAATATGTTTGTAGTCCATGATGCATGAAAGTTGTCAGACGTAGCCCAAGACATGTGCTCCAGAGACGACCCTTGTTTACCATTTTAGGTTTGAGAAACTGACACGATATTGGACTGTCAAAGAATTTTGCAATGCACAAACTTGGGACTTTCTAATATATATATTGAAGTTGACTATTAATATATATATATATATTAAATATATAGATATATATTAAATATATATATATATATATTAAATATATATATATAATATATATATTAAATATATATTAAATATATATTAAATATATATATATATTAAATATAATATATATATATATTAATGGTCAACACCCAGAGTCCCAGGTAGCTTGCACTGACTTCTATGCTTATGCGAACAGAAAGCGTTCGTAACCATGCACAACCTTAGACACTATAATGGGTATTACATACAACACATAAGAACAAACAACAGAAATTTGACAATAAATTACTCTGGGCCTTTGATGCATCTGGCATGCGCTAACCGCTTACGGAGTTACGCCCTGTGCTGTGACATCGGCGTATTTATGTCAAATCGGCGGCATTAAATTGGTCTAAAACACATTTTAAAAAATTGTTCTGACTTCTTTGTATCAGAAGTGATATAAAATGACATTCCGAACACATACACATCGAAAAAAGATGGTAAAAACGTTTTGACAGGGCCCTAATAATGTATGTAAGTTAACTGTCACTGTGTAACTCTTTCTCAAGTCATTTTAAAGACAAAATCAGCCTGATACATTCAGCCTTCACAGATCACACCTCAGACACTATAAATGCCGACTCTCCACAACTAAATTCTAAACTTACATCGTTTGAACCAGCCACAACTACTGAAGTGAAAAAAAATAATCATGTCATCCCCAAATAAATCTTGTGATCTTGACCCACTTCCGACCATACTACTGAAAGCATGCCTTGACGTTTTAATTAAACCAATAACAGATATAATAAATGCATCACTCTGCTCCGGCTTATTCCCTGAAGACTTTAAACGTGCACATGTAAATCCAATTCTGAAGAAGACAACTCTGTCAAAAGAAGATCTAAACAGCTACAGGCCTATTTCTAACCTTAGCTTCATTTCCAAAATACTTGAAAAGGTTGTTGCAAATCGACTTACTTCTCACATCAACATAAATGGTTTAACCAATGCATCACAGTCTGCGTACAAACAATTTCACTCAACAGAAACTGCTCTTTTAAAAGTACACAATGACATAAACCTTAACATTGATAATGGCAAAGTTACTGCACTGACCCTGCTTGACCTATCCGCCGCTTTCGACACCATTGACCACGACATTCTCATTACACGCTTATCAACGTGGTACGGGATATCTGGCACAGCCTTGAGCTGGTTTACTTCATACCTTACTGACAGACGGCAAGCCATTAAAATAGGTAACTGCTTCTCAGACATGCTGCCCACCTCTTGTGGTGTCCCCCAGGGTTCTGTTTTGGGTCCGTTGCTTTTCACTCTGTACACAACACCATTAAGCTCAGTTATCCAGAGTCATAACCTGGATCACCACCTTTATGCAGATGACACACAAATCTATGTTTCTCTGACCACACCAGATACTTGTCGCTCCTTAAACCAGCTCAGGGATTGTCTCCAAGATGTCTCCCTCTGGATGAAAAATAGTAAATTAAAACTAAATGCAGATAAGACTGAATTTCTCATCATTGGTACCTCAACGCAGCGGGCAAAACTCAATGGCTTTTTCCCGACACATATTCTGAGTCAGAGTATCACACCAGCCACCTCAGTTTTAAATCTCGGAGTAACGTTTGATGAAAACTTCAATTTCAAAAAACATATCTCGAAAACATGCCGTTGCTGTTTTTACCATATCCGTGATCTTCGCCGTATCCGCCGGTTTTTATCACTTTCCGTTGCTAAAACCATCGCCACAGCTCTAGTAAGCAGCAGACTCGACTACTGCAATTCCCTCCTTTACAATACCGCAAACAAGGACATAGCCAAACTTCAGCGTGTCCAAAATTGTTTAGCAAGGGTAGTCACGCGTTCTCCACGTTTTTCTCGCTCAGTGCCGCTTCTAAAATCACTGCATTGGCTACCTGTGCACTATCGCATCATTTTCAAAATGTGTACAATAGCCTATCAAGCACTCTCATCTACACAACCAGCATATCTAAATTCAATGCTAACTCCAACAAGAAATTCCAGACAGCTACGCTCAACCAGTAGTAACCCTCTTCACATCCCTCGGGTGAAAACGAAAGCCGGGACCCGAGCTTTCTCGGTTGCCGCACCAACGGTGTGGAATTCGCTTCCTGCCAGTGTTAAATCACAAGGTAATATAGTTTCATTCCGCCGACATCTAAAAACCTATCTCTTTAATGCTGCCTATCCTCCTTAGCCTCCTAGCTTTTCCATCCATCCGTTGACGACTCACGCATTGCTTTCGATTATGAGATTGATTAATCCCCTGGTTTTGTCGCGCCACTGAGCTTGATTTTCGAGGATATTGGCGCAAAAGAAGTTACTATTATTATTATTATTATAACTGGAAGATTACCAAGTTCTGACTGGCAGCGTCAGTCAATCATGTTATTGTCTGTCTTGACTAGTACTAGAGGAACAGCACCGCCTAATGCAACAATTACGCCAGTGGTGAATAAAATACACCTGGAATTAGATTTTCTTGTTTGGCTAAGCAAGTCGCATGAAGTGGCAGACATTTGAATTCCTCGGTTAGAGCTGTGCCAGGTAGCGATAATATAACAAATTCATTTAAAATGCGTGTAGCAACATGTCAACACACTCCTGTTTACACTTGCGTACAGTTGAACAGCTAAATTTTTGGCATTTTGTTTATTGAGAAACAGAGCCGCATGTTATATATGATTACATGTCCAACGTTTACGCCAGTAGTGATTAAAAATACACATGAAATACCGTATTGTTTGTAGCCATCCAAACTCAAAAATGCGACGCGCTTCTTTCTGCCATTATTTTAGTAAACAGTTATCACCAAAGCGCATGCGCTAGATGAGTTGCTTCAAATACCCGTGACATGGCGCCACTGGATGTAAAGGCCGGTGTGTAGAACCAATCTTACATGGTTGTGAAGTGTGAGGATATGAAAATATTTATACATTGTAGAAAGTGCATAGTAAATTATATAAATTAATTTTTGGAGTGTCCAAATGTTCTCACTGTATGTCAATATGTGCAGAGCTATGCAGATACTCACTGTCTGTCACTATAAAGCAGCTAAAGAATGGTTTGTTAAATATTAGGAAAAATATAAAAAAGCAACTTGATAGGAAAAACTCAATAAAGACAAACTGGTGGCATTAATTATATATAAGTAGGTAGGCTTATAGTAAGTAAAAGCTTTATCATAATATTTATTATAGTTCACAACAATACTAATAAAATAATAATAGTAATAAATAAATAAATATAATTAAACTTTATTTTTTGTAAAACAAAATTAAAAACAAATATTTAAATATATAATAAATGAAAATAATAAACATTATCTAAAATAATAATATTAAATTAATAAAAAATAACTTATGGCGAACGATGTCATAGTATATAAAATGAATTTAAACAATTTACCATTTCAGTAGTTAACAAACATTCAATGTGACACACCGGCAAGACTGTCCACATTCGACCGGCAAACTGCTAAAACACTTCTGTACAGTAATAACAATAATAAAGATCCGATTACTTGAAGTAGGATCCCCATTACCCTGTTAGCATGCAAACGTCACATTAATTTAAATATCAATACTTTATTTTAATATATATATATATATATATATATATATATATATATATATATATATATATATATATATATATATATAATGTGTATGCGTGTGTGTGTGTGTGTGTGTGTGTGTGTGTGTGTGTGTGTGTGTGTGTGTGTGTGTGTGTGTGTGTGTGTGTGTGTGTGTGTGTTTTAGTGTGTTAGTGTGTGTGTTTGTGTTTGTGTGGGTGTGTGTGTTAGTGTGTTAGTATGTTAGTGTGTGTGCGTGTGTTTGTGTGTGTATGTATGTATGTGTGTGTGTGTGTGTGTGTGTGTGTGTGTGTGTGTGTGTGTGTGTGTGTGTGTGTGTGTGTGTGTGTGTGTGTGTGTGTGTGTGTGTGTGTGTGTGTGTGTGTGTGTGTGTGTGTTGTGTGTTTATATGATGTTGAGCTGTTTACAATTAATGTTTGACTGTTGCTCCTAATCCCCATACCAGTTGTAGCCTACTTTGTAAATTGTATGCATGTAGCCTACTACTTATGGCCAACCCTTCAACAAACTCAAAGTGACCTTATAAGGCAGATGGCCTCTGGTGAGGGGAACCAGCGATAAATGCCCCTGGTTCAAGGCAAACTGGCTGCTCCTTTTTAAGCACACACATACGTTGTCAACACCCGAGACATCTAACATTGCAACAATACCCTCTATGTGATGTTTTGCTAAGAACGACTTGTGTGTATGGTAGGCCTTCTTAATTTGTTTTTGACTTGTAGTTAAATATTGCAATTTTTGACTAGCAATTGGCTGAAGAGGGGAAGATTCTTCATCCAACTCTGACCATTGCCCACGTTAGCCGGGTGGCCGCTGGTGAGACGTAGTTTGTATTAGAAATTGCTATTGCAGTGACAATGTAGCCGTATAAACCGGGTGGCCGATAGCGAGGGGGCCGTATAAGAAAGGGACTACTGTATATGCGTCAAGTTGCAGAGTGTATAAAGTATCTGCAAAGTACAATATGTACACATCGCGCTGTGTATTCATATATTGATATATATATATATATATATATATATATATATATATATATATATATATATATATATATATATATATATATATATATATATATAATACACATGGTTATATCAGCGTTCGGCATGTTTGTAAACACGATCCTGTTGCCCGATGACATTTCCTGGGTCAGCACATCGAGGTGTGAATAGATGCCGGCCGAAACAAGAGACAAGTTGCTGCGCTGATCGAAGAGACGTACATCGGTCGCTGGCGCTCCCGTACCTATTGCGTAATTTTGTACCGGGCGACGTTCGTGGGGCGTGGCAGATACTGGCTGTCCGAGCACGCGTGGCTGATACAGTTCTAAGTAATTGTTTAATTTGACAGAAATGATCTTACTAATAACATTGAAAGTCGTCGAAATGGCATCGATTGATGGCTTGTCTCTTCAACTAGATTACCCGGACGTGAACCAGCACCATGACATTTAAGGTGGGTAAAGGCGGAACAGAACTAAATGCTCTTTAACGTGTATACCCAGTCAATACACTGCTAAGAAGGTCCACCTGGCGTTATGCTCTTTAATTAATTTGCAGAACTTGTTTGACAAATAGAGATTCTAATTTAGTTCTAAGATCTACAATATTAAGACATCCGTCCGCATATGTATTTATTAGTGATTTTCTTTTCAAAGCTTCTGGTTTACTGTTCCAAACAAATGGAAATGCCAATTCCCCCTTATTTGGTACTTAGTTAAGACTCCCTATATACCAAATGGAGAGGCACAGCACAGATTGCATAGTGATTCTTTCCCCCTAAATGATAATTCCATCCTGCTACATAAGTTCACATTTTTTTTCGAAATTAGAAATAACTTTTCTCGAAATCTGTTATCGGCTTCTTTTGTACCTGTATAAATACCGTATTTTTTTGAAATCACTAGTCCATTTTAGACCATCAGGTTCAACTAAGAGGATCCGGATTCGAATCCTATGCTGCGGTGTTAAAACCTTGGGCAAGTTGTTTCATTCTACATTGCTCCTGTTCACTCAGCTGTATAAATGAATATCTGGCAATAGACGAGTGATTGATAAATTTGCGAGCAGCCTTCGCGCATTAATTGCAGCATATGGCTGCATGTTTCCCAGAGAAGTTGAGATGGTGTCTGATTGAATAGGACTGCCAGGGAAGTAAAGTGTAAAGTGCTTTGAGCAATCCTGATGATTGGATACTGCGCTATATAAGAACTTACCTTTACCTCTTTTAACTGAACACTCACGCCAACGTCCAAGCCACACCCCAAAGGTTTTTCCTTTTTGAGATTGGCGAATTGCCAACTCCACATATCGCTCCACCCAGGTAGACAAAACAGTCTCTTTGCTTAAGCTTCTTCCCATCCAGGTGTATTTACAGCTCTTTCCTCCTGTGTCCCACCCACATTACCTCCGTCTTCTCCAAACATACTCTCAGTCCAAGTCTGCTAAACATATCTTTCCACTCTATCAGCTGTTCTTGGATAATTGCTTCCCCGCCCGCTACTACTATCAAGACATGCATCTGAGTACAATAGTTTCCGGAGTATGTCTTTTGTACAAATCTTTCTACTTATCAGTTTCACCACGGCGATAAACAACAATGGGCTCAAGGCGCTCCCCTGTGTCAGGCCAACATTCACTTTGGACTCTCCTGACACTCCCTGTCCACACAGCACCCTGCTCTTCGTTTCTTCATACGTCCCCTCCACGAACCTGACCTCCCCCTCTGGGACTTACATTCCACCCACTTCGGTGTTCCCATTGTCATTTCTCTTAGGATTGTAGCCTAGGCCTTCTCCAGGTCTATGCATGTAATTGCCACATCCTCCTGTCCTTCCAGTTTCTTCTCTACTAACTATCTCTGGGCAAACATCCCATCCGTTGTTCCTCTTCCTTGTCTAAACTCCAGCTGTTCTTCACCAATTTCCCCTTACACTATTGCATTTATTCTGCCATCCAGGATTCTTTCCAGCAACTTCTCCCTATCTTTTCAAAATTCGGACAATTTGTCCGTTCTTTATTCCTCTTTGAACTTCCCGTCTCTCTTGCAGGTGTTCAGCAATTTTTTGTCGATCATCTTCCAACTGGCTCAGCCACCGCCACCGCCACCGCCAGCATCTCTATTCGCACTTCACCAATGCCTATATTTATCTTTCCAAACAGGCCTACACGATAAACCGTAAGAATAGCCCGGGCTGTGACAAGTTTCACAAAGCTGACATTACCTTCCACCACAGTGTGTGTGTGTGTGTGTGTGTGTGTGTGTGTGTGTGTGTGCGTGTGCGTGTGCGTGCGTGCGTGCGTGCGTGCGTGTGTGTTTGTGAGTGTGTGAGTGTGTGAGTGTGAGTGTGCGTGTTGGTGTGGGTGTGGGTGTGTTTGTATTCGCGTGCGCGCGTGCGTGTGTGTGCGGGGATGTAGGTGTGTGTGGGTGTGCGTGTGTATCCATGTGGGTGGGTGTGGGTGTATGTATGTGTATGTGTATGTGCGTGTGTGTGCGTGCGTGCATGTGTGTGTATGTGTGTGTGTGCGTGTTTGCATGGGTGTGTGTGAGTGGGTGCGTTTGTGTTCGCGTGCGTGTGTGTGCATGTGCGTGCGGGGGTGTAGGTGTGTGTGGGTGTGGGTGTGTGTGCGTGCGTGCGTGCGTGGGTGTATGTATGTGTGTGTGTATGTGAGTGTGTGTGTGTATGTGTGTGTCGTATTTACATTCACTGCTTACTCCTATTAGAAAACCTATCCAGCATCGATCATCTGGTTCTGTTTTATAGTTTACCCCAATAGTAAATACAAATATTGGGAGTAGGTGTTTTTTCTGTGGCTGTATTACTCTTTGGAATAAAGGTCTATGCTTCCTTCGACCTAATGTTAGATCAGACGCAGGCTGAATCATTTTGCGATTCTTAAATATTTTTGATATCTTGCTTTTACGTTTTTGAATTATTAATGGTTTATTAAAATAGATACAAAACAAATTAATTTACTAAACCGTTACGTTGCGGTTTGTGTACGTGACAATCAATTGCTGCACGTGACATTCGTCAAGCATAACCTTTGCCAAAAATATTTGTAACGGTAACGTATGGACGGCATCATATCTGCTATATCAAAACTGATCCCATCGTTTATGGACATACCGGTGATAGGCAAGAGGTTACGTGACGTGATATTGTTAGTGTACGCTGCGCACGCGTTTGATGATTGTTGGAAGTTATCTTTAAATATACTATATTTTTTGCTCTGAAAGCAGTAAGAAACTTTAGTTTATCGGTAATGTCTATAATAATAAAAGTCTTCTTCGGAAGGAGTGTGCAGATTAATACAAAAAAGAAATGTGACATATATCCACTAATCACAATCTCTTACACATAAAAGCACACTCTCTTTTTGTTTCCCGTTAATCTCTCCCCCAATCTCCCCTCTCTCCTTCCTTCCCCCTCCTTCCCTCCCTCCACCCTCTCATTGCATCATCAGAATAATGTGTGTTAGTGCTAAAATCATCTAGCTATCTAACCCCGTATATAGAATACCATTATGATTAATATTTCAACTGTTCCTTTTCTACGTTTAGCAAATAGATGAAAGCAATGGGAATGCATAAATGAGTGGCGATACAATCCTTTTTCGTTCTGATGCACAATGTTTCAGAGTGAATAAGTTGGTGAATGATCTGGTTGTCCGTCTCTCTTTGTCTGTCTCCCTTCTGATTGACCTCTCTCCAATACTTTCCTTTTAAAATATTCAATTTTTTTATCTCCTTTCTTCCCTGCTTGGCGGCCCCTCTCCCTCACTTTCTTTATCCGCTACTATTTCCCTTCTCACTGTCCCTCTACACCCCTCTTCCTCCATACTTTCATCCACCAATCGTTTTCACCACCACCACCCCCGTCAGTTTAATTAAGACGCAATTCGGTACGGTCATGGGTATTTGCACATTCGACAAGAATAGCGAAGCTACTTGTGCTATTCAAGGCAACCTTGTTTTGTCCGTGTGTAATACCTGTCATGTTTCATTGTCAGTTTAACACAGAGATAATGCAACGCTTCACTGCCGTGGACATTCTTAGCCTGACGTGCGGCCTCCGACAATGGTATATGTTCTTGGTCCCGCGCAAGAACACAACGTATAATTAGCAACCTCTGTCGCGTTGAACCTGACCAGTTGCTATAAACAAATGACTAAGCGTTCGATCGAAAGCATGGATTCGTCGAAATGCAGTTGTAGTCGAAATGCAGTTCTCCCGGTTTTCAGTAGAAGACCAACTTCACGTGTTTATAGATGGTTCGTGTGCGGTCGGTTTCAGCGTATCGTATACTAGTAAGCAAATAATACACAGTTTACGCTCTACGTGGATTGACAGTTAGTCTAGAATGAGCTGTTGCAGGTTGGCAGTCATCAGACATTGGGATATACAACTAGACGCCAAAAAAGAGAGCGACGATTGCTACAGACAATTGCATTAAGGTAAGCGATGTGTGTAATGTTGTTATGTTATTTAGAACGGCGACTGTTGGTAGTACATTACATATGTTGCCATGTGGTACAGTGTCGACATTCTGTACTGCTAACTTGTATAATCAAACCAGCAAGGCATTACGGAAGATAAACATTATCAATAGTATGCATAACTGTTAGCGTCGTTCTACGTACTGTGAATATAATTACACAGATAATCCATTTTTCATTAATCAAAACATTACTTGGCAACATATTTGATATGTAATGAATGGATCCACTTGCCGATTTGCGTCGATATAAATCGTAGGTAAGCATTGTATTTATTTATTAAATAAAATACTAAATAACAAATATGTTGTAATCCACGTCCGTTTATTATCTTAAATTATGAATTTTCGTATATTAATGCGAGTTACATTAGTCACTGTAGGATGTATTGTATTATGTATCTGCATTTAAAAATAATGCCTTGTTTAATTTTATGAAGGCGAAAACGTCGGCGATGTGTGCGCCATATTGTTGCCCAACTTCCGCTATAGAACCAAGAATCTGCAAAAGTCAACATCAATAATTATAGTTATGGATGTTAATATGTTTGATGTATCATATGATATAGTATGACATATAAGCGAAGTTATAAAGTAATGCTACAACATAAATAACGTCAGATGCATCAGCTTACGTGTCTTACAAGTTGACACCACAATTTCACCAGCTAAGGCTCGACATGGGTTTATAAGCAAATAAAATGGCTACCTTCATTGCAACTGAGTGTTCCGACCGCACGTGGCGGAAGGGGTTACCAGTGACGCTCATCCTATGGAGGTCACAACCGGTGTGGCGAACCGGGGTTTGGGCCAGGTAATTTCCCTCCCATAGGAACATTTCCGGCGGAAGTCGGTCAGTTGTGAGGGAGTAAGGATTGTGACCAACCGTGCCAGGGAACGTTATGAGGAGCAACCGATGAGGTACCTCTGGCTGAACTAGTTACATTAGATTGTACTACAGGCTATATACCCAGTGTCTCCCACTTCCTCATTCCCTCTTTTTTTCTTTTTAAAAGTTTTTCTTTAAAACAGTAAATGTGTGACATTGACTGTTATTTTTAAGGTATTAAGAAAAATATTAATTTAGCTAATTTCAAGGCATGTTTAACTTTAAAACACATTTTGTTTTGTTTTAATCGTACACAACATTTCAGCTTCACGACAAGCTTTAGTTAATTTTTTGCACGTACGGAAAACTATATTATTGAAAGTTACACAAATGCTGGAACTATTTTAAATTGTGAAAGAGTTAATCGCATGCATTAAATCATAACTATTTTACTCATAGTAAACAGCTCAGATGCAATCATTACTATTTAAATATACTGCTATGTCTTTAATCGTCAATAACTAAATAAATGCAACTATGATATGTTAACAATAATACGTTCAATGTATGTATAAATAATTGCGATCATTCAATGTTAAGATAATTGTTAACATTTGTTTGCGTTTATTTATACATGTATATGTTATGTACTATAACCTTTGGTTATACTCTTTTCCATGAGATATTCATTCATGTTAAATTAATATTTTTCTTAATACTTAAGAAACATAGTAAATAGAAATACTACTACCCAATCAGTATAATCGCGTACATACATCACCACACTTTCATACGTGTACAAAACACGTGATAAAGTACCTGCATCAATAAAACAAATATTACAAGATTATGACATTATCTTGAACTTGCACATTTTCCTTTTTATTATATAAAACATAGGATTGTGCATACATTCATAATTATTAGACACACATAGACAAATAGACTGCACATACACACGCTCCCACACCTAACGAAAATTTATTGAAGATAACGATCTTGAGAATATGTTAGATATTGTTAGACGATGCAACATTTTCTGGTTTAATAACCGTCACTAAACATTCATGCTTGTAGGACACAATTATAATCGTTTTGTAATTTTTCTGGCAAAAACATTCTTTGAAATTGGCTGTTGGGCAGCCTTAGTGCCGCGATATAAAGTGCTCAAAACCGCAATTAGCAGTCTTGTCCAGAAAAATCAGTTTGTGCATGCTTTTACAGATCGTGTAATGTTAATTATGTATTCCCATTAGACCATGTATATTCATTTTCTAACAATACAGTTGTGAATGGTTGCAGTTAGAATACTGTGTTTTAACGCAAAAGCACTGTCAAATGTTTCTCTAAACCATTGTGTTCACTTGCACAGTTTAGGGTAATATCGATTCAGTGTTGTGTGTGGCAGGTTCATACCCTGCTGGTGTTCCTTATGCAAACACTACATGTTGTGTGCACACACATTGATTCCATTTCATACGTTTAGCTGGTTTTGTGATATTTTTGAAATGCATTAAACTACTTATATCATTATAATATATATATATATATATATATATATATATATATATATATATATATATATATATATATATATATATATATATATATATATGTACATAAGCAGGAATATGAATGCATTCTTCGTAAATGTCATGCATCTTGGTTGCCAAACAGAGAGGAATTAATATCCAACTCACACAAATAAGATGTAAGACCTACAAGTGGGCTATAGAAGAAGGCAAGATAGCATGTTTCTTGCTAGCAGCATCATACTGGTCAATTCTACCAGGTCATCAAGTTAAGTACACAAATTATAACGCTTGTTGAGGTTAGCATAGCATATGCTGAAGACTGGAAAAATAGAGATTTCTATCCATCTAATCACGATTGGTTGGGTGCACATAAAACAGAGATGGAGAGACAGACAGAGACATTGAGAGGTGGTGTCCACAACAAAAGTGAGTAAATTGTATGAGCATGGCTGAAGAGAGAGCAAAACAGTGAGAGGGAGAGAGAGAGAGAGAGAGAGAGAGAGAGAGAGAGAGAGAGAGAGGCACCAGTGAATGATGACTGAGATGGTCCCTAATAGTCACCACTCCATCAGAGAATTATGATTGAGATGGTCCCTAAGAGTCATCAGGGCACCAGTGAATGAAGATTGAGATGGTCCCTAATAGTCACCACTCCATCAGAGAATTATGATTGAGATGGTCCCTAAGAGTCATCAGGGCACTAGTGAATGAAGATTTAGATGGTCCCTAATAGTCACAAGTCCATCAGATAATTAAGATTGAGATGGTCCCTAAGAGTCATCAGGGCACCACTGAATGATGACTGAGACGGTCCCTAATAGTCACCAGTCCATCAGAGAATGATGATTGAGATGGTCCCTAAGAGAATCAGAGCATCAGAAAATGATGACTGAGACAGTCCCTAACATTCACCAGTGCATCAGAGAATGATGATCAACACAATCCCTAAGAATCATCAGCCCAGTGCTAGAGAATGATGATCGAGATGGTCCCTAAGAGTTACTAGTGCACCAGAGAATGTGTAATCTGTTCACCAGACAGTGAAATCATTGACAGGGTCCCTAAGAGTGTCCAGGATACATTCAGTCCGTCAGACAGGGGCGTCAGAATGAAATGATTGAGAGCTCCCAAACTGTGCTCTCAAAGTATCAATCACTTAAAGACTGAACCCATTCAAAGACTTCTAAAAGTTTTTTCACTCCAAGTTTAGTTCCCTTTACAGAAAAATCTAAAGTAACTATGCTATATTTATTATGACTTTGAGCAATAGTCTATAGAAAGTAGCTCTAGAAATGTAATATATAATCATATTGCACTGACTGACACCATCCTATTGCATTCTATGGGAAATTAATGAAAGGGAGGGAGGGAGGGAGGGCGGGAGGGAGGGAGGGAGGGAGCGAAGGAGGGAGGGAGGGAGGGAGAGAGAGACAGACAGAGAGAGAGAGAGAGAGAGATATGGGGGTAGTGTACGTGTCTTAAGAGTGACGGTAAACGTAGCTGAAGAAAGACAGAGAGAGGCCGTATCTGCAACAGAAGAGAGTAAAGTGTGTGTGTGTGGCTGAAGAGAGAAAGCGGGTGTGAGGGAAAGGGGGAGTGAGAGAAAGGGGGAGTGAGAGAAAGGGAGGGAGGTGGCGTCCACAACAGAAGGTAGTAAAATGGGTGAGCATGGATGAAGAGAGAGAGAGAGAGACAGAGAGAGAGAGACAGAGATAGAGAGAGAGAGAGATGATGGGAGAGAGATAGAGAAAGAAAGAGAGCGAGAGAGGAAATAAATGAGGTGAGCATGGCTGCAGGGAGAGAATAGCGAGAACATGAGAGAGAGAGAGAGAGAGAGAGAGAGAGAGAGAGAGGGATAGTGTACATGCTTGAAAAGTGACTGTTAACGTGGGGAAGAAAGAGAGAGAGGGAGAGAGAAAGACAGAGGTTGCATCCAAAACAGAAGAGAGTAAAATGGGTGAGGGTGGCTGATGAGAGCGAGAGAGTGAGCGAGATAAAGAGACGGGATGGTTTAATGTCTGAAAAGTGATAGTGAATGTGGCTGAAGAGAGAGGGGGAGAGAGATACATAGGAGAGAGAGGAGAGAGAGAGCCAAAGAATGAGGTAGAGAGATAGATAGATTATGAATGTTGGTGAAGAGAAAGATATGAAGAAAAGAATGAGATGGTGAACACATCTAAAGTAAAAGACGTTGTGAATGCGACAGTTATGGCACAGATTATGAATATCGATTTTATTAACTTGGCTTAAACCATCTGCCGACAACTTGTGAAACCGTCCATATGCACGAACGTGTAAATATGAATCGTTTTTTCAGTGCATATGTATGTTGCTTCGTGCTACTAAGGTTGTATCATACAGCAGTGTGGCACTATGGTATGCGTTTAATAATCTGTTTTGTATCTACAAGGTAACGTTTGCCATTTATGAAATGTTTTGACAATTATATTTCAGTCAATTTGAATCTTTCTTCCAATGGAGTGGAAATATTTGTGTAAATAGCACGTAAACATTCACAGCAGAGGTTAGAGAATAAATATAAAACGAATAGTAACATGTTACGGTTGATCTAGTTTCTTAGTTAAAGTGTTATTAATAACAAATATCTATATAAATGAAACCATGATAATACATTCTTAAATCCCCTCCACCTTTATATATGACTGAACTGTGTATAATTCTAACTTCACTACTCCTGCCATATCTTCTAGCTGTCCACATATGCATTTGTTTATGGCATCTAGACTGCCTTGGGAATGGAACATAGCATTAATGTCGTACTTTTACACACAAAAACCTATATTACTACAGTCAATACTTAACCTCTGGTACATATACATATTGTGCACAGATGGGAAATAGTATGTAATAGGTACATTAGACGTCACATGTTGCACACCCATGGTATCAAGCAATTGCCACACATATTTTATACACTTGTCAAAATGTAAATTTTCTAAGTTAAGTTGCCAACATTTTTCTGTAGTCACTTCAACTTTATGCAACATAAAATATACACCTGTAGGAACAGAGAGGGGAGAATGAAAGCGAGAGAGAGTGAGTGAGAGAGAGTGAGTGAGAGACAATCCCCGAGAGCACATAACCAGCATCAATAGATAAGGAATAAAACTTATGTTGACCACAAGTTAATATCTAATAATTAAGTTAACACAATGTGGTTGGCATATGAATTTTGTTATGATATTTGCTCGGAAAAACAAGTTTTATTTGTTCACAAATTTATTTTCACCTAGATGTCAGTATACACGTATACATGGATGTTGAATTGATAACCATTAATACATAGACACATAGCAAACTGTAAATTTTATTATCTCAGTATATAGCAATAAACAATATAAAGAAAAAATATGCTCACAGGCGATACATAAAACATTGGACATAGTTTATCAACTTACAATGTTGTTGCTACCATCTTGTCACATCAACTACAGTAAGTAATGAATGACCTGTGTCAGGTCATATTTTCAAGGGTTGACATGGTAACTCAATAAAACAAACGTATTGAAGAATGCTGAGCAAAGTGTGGACACACAACTTGTAACCAATCACAAACACTATTTCAGTAGACAGTTCAGCAGAATAAAGACATATCAACTAAATAAAACAGCCCAACAAAATAAAATTAGCCCACCAGAATACTGATGGCCCACTAAAATAAAGATAACCCACCAAAATATACAGCCCAACAGAACAAGGATAGCCCACCAGAATAAAGATAACCCACCAACATATTAAGTCCACTAGAATAAGATAGCCCACCAGAATTTAGACAACCCACTCGATCTCGCATCAAGTTGGTTTTCAACATTAGTTAACATATGTGTAACCACATGGACAACAGTGAAACCTTACTTAGCCATGGAGACTCTACAAATTCACTTAATGTGTAAATTAAACAGACACTGTACAATGTCATCCATTCTGTGATAAATGACTCCTATATGCAAAGAAACACTTTTAAGAAACTGCAAGACAATCGCATGTTGACACAGTTGTATGTTAAATAAATGTTTAAGTTTAACCGTGCACGTCCTATAAGACGTTTGAGTCAAGCAGCAGCATGATGAGAACAACATCTCTCTGTGTGCCAGTATCAGCAGTACTCCAAACAATGTCCCTCACAACTGCTGTTAGCAATATCACTTTGGTTGTATTATTCAAACAATATCTCATCTCATGGCCAGTTGAACACAGTGCAAAAAATACAAATATTTACATAATTTTGTTAAAAAATGTACAAGCAAGTGTTTTCATATTTTTAGTACATATCTGGTCTGTGACATGAGTCATTTACAAGTATACACCTCATACAAATTTCTCTGACAACAGAACCATTGGTGCCAAGCAGTAATTTGTAATGGGAACCTACTGCATGGGAAAGTTAAACATCAAAGGCTATTGTGGTTAACTCTGATTGCCTTGGCATTACTGCCAATCAATTTTTATTTTGAAACTGGATGTTCTGTTTATAGTTTGAATGAGTTGCAGGCAGAATCTTTTAAATTGCTAATTTTGTTCTGAGCTTAATAAAGTAACTTAACACAAATACTGGGTAATCAGGCAGTAAACCTCCAACATGCATGTTGTAGTCATAAGAATAAAATAGTAAATGAAAACACCCTAGGAGTTGGTAACCCCACTAGTATCAGGACTGTCAAATTTTAAAGAATTTTAATTTCAAAGTATGGTTGTAGAATGAAGCCCATTACACAAAAACATAATGGGACAATATATATATATATATATATATATATATATATATATATATATATTATGCATTCAGACTTCAACTTTACTCACCAGCATGAGAGAAGTGCAACTAATCAACAGAACTATTCAGCAATCATTCTGCCGAAATAAGAACAATTTAAACATTGACTTGGTTAGTACTCGAGTAAAAGATCACTTACATTGTCCCAGATCATTGACACTAATCTATAAGTAAGGCAAAAAAGAGGATCTCCTATACATATGCCAGCTTTGTAATTAACATGGGAATGTGTGCAAACATAGTTAATCTCCATGGTAATATGTCAGCATAGCAAGCCTTGCATAGCAAGCCTTGATAGAAGAGGGTCCAGCATCATGACCACATCACCATGGAAACAGGTCAGAGTTGTCATCTTGATAAAACCTGCTCCACTTTGACACTGTTTAAGCCTGCAACACACTGACAAATGTTAATATGTGCAACACACTGACATAGTGAGAGCTTCCAACACACTGACATTGTGACAGCCTGCAACACACTTACAAATGTTAATATGTGCAACACACTGACATTGTAAGAGCTTGCAGAGCTGCCAAGTCTCCCGATTTATCGGGAGATCTCCCGAAAAAATAGCAAAATAAACACAATCTCCCGATCTCCCGCTTTTGATTTGCAATCTCCCGCAAAAGAAACGTTTTGTCTTTTTTTACGCATATTTTTCGAATTTATTTTGCCGGCGCACCGTTTTGCCCGGTTTGATTCATCTACAGTACACGGAAAGTGCCGAGAGCAGCCGAGCGGAGACTATACAAGATGCATATAATAGAACTTTTCTGATTAGTCAGCTAACAGGAAGTGACTACATCCAATGGCCAATGGAAACGTTTGTTACGTATTGGGTAGGAATAAGTTTAGCGGCATTTTTCAGACGAGGAAAGTGCTGGAGGAAGAACACATGATTGAAATGAAGACGCTAGAAGAGCGCATATAGAAATGGACAGAACTGCAGTTCTGCTTGAACTTTTTATTTTGTGACTGCTTTTTATGGATAAAATAAAATGTTACAATACCACCACCATGTCCATTTTATAATAGTGAAAGAATCTTGAAAGTCTGTAAACCCAAATAAAACAAAATTTATTATATATCCACACATGAAAGTTTAAAATAAACAATATTGTTATTTAAAACATAGTTCACTTTCAAAGAGTTATAGGTGCTAAATATAAGCGAAAAAGCCAGGAAATCATGTATTTGGCATTCTCAATTACAAATTTTGCGTCTTGCATATATTTCTCCCTCTTTTCACATACTGTAGGAGGGAGATCTCCCTCATCACACTCAATTCAACTTGGCAGCTCTGGAGCTTGCAACACACTGATACATGTTATTGCGTGCAACACACTGACACTGTTAGAGCTTGCAACACACTGACATTGTGACAGCCTGCAAAACACTGACATTTTTATAACCGGCAACATGTGACATTGTTTGAGCATGCAACACTGACACATAGAGCCTGACACTGACAGATCCTGCAACACATTGACACCTTTATAGCCTATAACACAGAGACTCCTCTAAAACTGTGGTAGGTGCTATTGAGGAGCGGGTATCAAATCAGTACCTATAGCAATGCTATATCATGTGTGGTTAATAATTACATCTGTGTATGTGAAATTAGGTTTGATGACTCTTTACAGTATGTGAGATCTTTATCAGGCTTGACTGAGTGCATCTTAAACATTGCATTACCATACCACATGCATAGACAGAAACAAACATTTCTCTTCACAGTGAATGTGTATGTGTGTGTCGTGTGTGTGGTGAGTGTGGTTATGTGTGTGTGTGTGTGTGTGTGTGTGTCTGCGCGTGCGTGCGTGAGTGCGTGCGTGCGTGCGTGCGTGCGTGCATGCGTGCGTGTGTGTGTGTGTGTGGTGTGGTGTGGTGTGGTATATGTATGGAGTGAGTGTGTAGACGTACATGTATATGTATGTGAACTACCATGATATTGCTTGATTGAATAATACAAAAAGTATTTGAATAAAATAGCCAATTTAAAATAGGATCAATGTAGAAATGCATAAAGTAGTGTCTTCATAAGGGGCACACTGTTGGTGTCAACCCTGTCAAGAGACTGACCAGCTGCAGATGTGACAATTCTTATATAACTTGTTTGTTTCTCTTGTTCGAGAGAAACGAGTTCTCGTGGGGCACCATGAATGGTGCCATGGGGGTAATCCTCCAGTACTCACACATTCTATAAACACAGACGAGATTCATCAGTCAACTTAGTACAGCATACCGTGTCACACTGTGTCACACCATGTCACAGTGTCACTACACTGGCTGGAAGCAGCCACAGTTAACAGCTTCCCTGACAGTGTGACATCACTTTTGTTCACTGAGGGCAGAAGGGGTTGTGAGAGGGAGGCAGGGACACAATGGTGGAAAGGGGCATAGAAAGGGACACTGAAAGGGACAGGGAAAGGGAGAGAGAGGGAGGGATGGAACGAGATAGAGGAGGGAGAGAGAGTGAGAGTGAGTGAGAGAGAGAGAGGGGGGGGTGGAGAAGGAGACAACGTTAGAGAGAGAACAAGAGAGATTGGAGAAGCTGACAGAAACAGAGACAGCGAGAAAGAGAGAGAGACAGACAGACAGACAGACAGTCAGACAGACAGGCAGACTGACAGACAGACGGACAGGGATACGGACAAGGAGAGTGACAAGGAGACGGACAGGGAAATGGATAGGAAGACGGACACGGAGACGGACAGGGAGACGAACAGGGAGACGGACAGGAAGACGGACAGGGAGATGGACAGGGAGACGGACAGGGAGACGGACAGGGAGACGGACAGGGAGATGGACAGGGAGACGGACAGGAAGACGGACAGGGAGATGGACAGGGAGATGGACAGGGAGACGGACAGGGAGATGGACAGGGAGACGGACAGGGAGACGGGCAGGGAGACGGATAAGGAGAGTGACAGGGAGATGGACAGGGAGACGGTCAGGGAAACGGACAGGGAGAAGGACAGGGAGATGCACAGGGAGACGGACAGGGAT